>NW_004624812.1:2231368-2261743 GCF_000247695.1 Heterocephalus glaber
AAAAAAAAAAAAAAAGGTCAACATAACATAATAGAATCAAAATTTTATATATTATATAACAGCCTCCTTTCTTTCTTTACAAGATTTTAAAACATGAAACAATGCTAAAATCATGAATTAGAGAGTTTATGAATTCCTTGATGATGATTAATCCCATAGAAATGAAGGTCAATTGGAAGCCAGGACCTTCATCCCACAGACAAGTGAGAGAAGCCCCTACCCTCACAGTGTCAGTGGAAAACACAAAAGAGCCTGGATTTCTACCTGCATCCATCAGCATTAAGGCATCACTCTGTCTCTCCTAGTGAAGTGTCTGGACTTTCGCAATAACATCAGTGATAATCCCACCTGCACTGCAGAGTCAGCAGAAACCGCAGGATAACATGAAATTCCAACATACATGAAGAATCCCTCCTTCAGATGTTGATGGAAACTAAATGGGAAGGTCATAGGATTCAACACAAATAAAAGCCTAAATTGTATTGCCATATAGCAGCAACAAACACTGAAATTTAAATACAAAACTATTGATAATCAATTAAAACATAATGAAATTCTTAGAAATAATGTAACAAACACACATAGGACTTGTGTCTTGGAAACCACATATTAATGAAAGAAACCAAAGAGAGCTAAATAAATAGACAGATATAACATGCCTATGAATTGTTTCCAAGTGACAGAGTAGAAATGCCTAATTCTTTCAAAGTTGATTAATAGATTTTAAATTATTCCTATCAAAATCTCATCATGGAGATTTATAGGAACAGGAGAAAAGTATTCCAAAATTTATATAGTAAGATACCACTAGTAGCTAAAACAATTTTGAGAATTAAAAAAAATAATAGAAGTCACTTATCTGATTTTAAGACTATGCATATTTAAAGACCCTGTGGTATTGGTGTAGCATTGGTGAAGGGATAGGTTTGTAGATTAATAGAACAGACAACGTAGAAGTTGACCTAAACTATCCCTAACTGATTTTTCATAATGAAGGAAAGCCATTCAATGAAGAAAAGATAAAAGATGCAGAAAGGTTACTAAATATTAGTTAAGGGAACAATCCAACAGGAAGAGATAACATATATATTGAACAATGACAATCCAACTTTATAAAACAAGTACTACTGGACATAAAATAAGCATAAACACAATTATAGTAGGGAACTTCAATACCCCACTGTCACAATTAGATGTACCAACTAGACAAACAATCAACAAAGAAATATTAGAGTTGAGCAAAAATTTGAGAATAAATATCTAGAGTTTTCCATCCAACAACAGAATAAACGTATTTTAGCAGCACATGAAAAATAGAACATTATCAGCCAATTAAGCAAGCTTAAATAAATGTAAAAGAATTGAAATTATATGATAATTGTCAGAGCATAGTGCAATGAAGCTAGAAATCAGCAACAAAAGAACACGTAGAACTTAAGCAAAGGTATGGAAACTAAGGAATACACTCTTACATTTAAAAATGGGGTACAGAAGAAATAAAACAATTTCTTGAGTTAAATGATAATTCCAGTATTACATATCAGAACTTATGGGACATAATGAAATCAGACCTAAGATGCAAGTTTATAGGTGTGAACACCCACATCACAAAAACAGAGTGAGCCCAAATAGCCTAATGATGCAACTAAAGTCCTAAAAAAGCTAGAACAATCCAAACCCAAAGCTACTACAAGGAAGAAAATGATAACGATCAGAGCAGAGATCATGACATTTAGGTCAAAAAAAAAATCATAATTAATGAATCAAAGAGTTGGTTTTTCAAAAGAATAAACAAAATAGACAAAACCTAGGCAATCTAACCAAAAAATGGACACAAATCAATGAAAAGGGTGACACTGCAAAAAATCATAGATTATTGGCCACTATTTTGCAAATCTGTACACCAATAAAATGGAGGACTCAGAAGAAATGGATAGATTTCTAAACACATATGATTGGCCAAAATTGAACCAAGAAGATATAAAAATCCTGAATTATCCAGTAACAAGCAATGATATTGAAGCAGTAATTTAAAAAGCTACCAAATAAGGAAAGCCCAGGTCCAAATGGCTTCACTGCTGAATTCTACAAAAACCTCTGGGAAGTTCTACTACCAAAACTCCTCGAGCATTTTAATAAAATTGAAAGAGAAGGAATACTCCCAAGTCATTCCAGTTCTTTAGAAGCTATGGTGAAAAAGGACCCACCTACATTGTTGGCAGGAATGTAACCTAGTACAACCATTATGGAAATTAGTATGGAGATTTCTCAAAGAACTAAGATGAGAAATTCCATTTGATCCAGTTATCCCCCTTTAGGTATGTTCCCCAAAGAGGTTAAGACATCATACTCCAGTGATATATACATACCAATGTTCATAGCAGCACAATTTATAATAGATAAATCCAGAAAGCAGCCTATATACCCATCAACAGACAATTTGGTAAAGAAAATATGGCATTTATACATAATGGAATATTATTCAGCTATAAAGAAGGATAAACTTGAGACATTTGTAGGAAAAGGGATGCATCTGGGAAATGTAAAGTTGAATGAAATAAACTAGTCATGCAAGCTTAAGTACCATATGGTATCTTTAATTTGAGTAAGGAAAAGTACAAAGAGAATAATAAAGAATAGACAGAAGTAGACAAAGGCATAGATATGGAAGACCAGATGGGAAGAATGAGGCCTAATTGGCATCTTTGCTGACCACTTGGGAGAAAGAGTGCATAGACGCATGTTAACACGCTTCAAGGAAAAGTAAAAACACCTGAGATTAAGTTGTTTACCCAGCGAAATACCACGGAGGGTGGGAGACAGATGAATCCTGTGGAAATATAATTGCCTGTGCCTGTGTCTGAGTGAATAACGTCAAGGTGCATGAATCATTTGGGGGACTACGTCAAAGGGAGATATGAACCCCCCACCCCCCAATTTTAACTCGTTTCTATATCTCATCACCCCTTGAGCAGGTTCGAGCTTATAGGCTGTTTCCTACAGGTAGATCTCTTCCAAAGTAATACCAGGAAGCTACCATCACTTGATTCCAAAGCCAGACAAAGATCCAACCAAAAAAGAGAACATTATACAAACCTTTTTAATGAATATAGATACAAAAATCCTCAACAAGATACAAACAGAATGCAATAAATCATGAAAAAGATCTTCCATTATGACCTAGTAGGCTCCATCCCAGGATTGAAAGGATGTTTCAACATACAAAAGTCTATAAATGTAGTACACAGGATAAATAGAAGAAAGAACAAATTAATATGATCATCTCAATAGGCACAGTAAAAGCCTTTGACAAGATCCTACATCCTTTTATGATAAAAAATAATACTGAAGAAAATATGTATAACAGTACCTTATCTCAATCTGATAAAAGCTGTTTATGGTAAACTGATGTCATATTAAACATAGAAAAACTGAAAGCTTTCCCTTTAAAATTAGGAAAAAGTTAACGTTGTTCACTATTTTCACTCCTTTTCAACATAGACCTGAACCATTAGCAAGGAGAATTGAGCAAGAAAAAACAAAATTAAAAGCAATATGTATAGGAAAGGAGGAAGTCAAATTATCATTATTTGAAGATGACATGATCCTCTACATAGACGATCTAAAAAGATCCACCAAAAGACTCTCAGAATTAATAATCAAATTTAGCAATGCAGGCTGGGTACAAAATCAACACACAAAAATCAGCAGCATTCCTGTACACTAATAATGAACCCACTGAGAAAGAAATTAGGAGAATAGCAATAGCACCAAGAAAATATAAATTACTAGGAATTAACCTAATGAAGGAAGTGAAAGTCTTCTACAACAAAAACTACAGTACCCTGAAAAAGGAAACTGAATAGGACATCAGAAAATAGAAAGATACTCCAGTTCCTGGATAGGCAAACCCAATACGGTTTAAAAGGCCATAGCTTCAAAACCAATATACAGATTTAATGCAATCCCAAGTAAAATTCCAATAGCATTCTTCACAGAACTGGAGGAAACAATTCTAAAATTCATATGGAACCAGTGGAGATCCAGAATAGCAAAAGCAATCTTGAGTAAAAAGAGAAAAGCAGGAGGTATCATAACCTAGAATTAGAAATTATATTACAAAGCTACTGTGATTTAAAAAAAAAAAAACAAAAAAACCAGCATGGTACTGGTACACCAAAAGAGATGTGTGGATCAATAGAGCAGAATAGAGGATCCAGAAACAACACCAAGCACATTCGACTATTTGATCTTTGATAAAAGTCCAGCTGGGAGAAAGATAGCCTCTTTAATGAATGATGGGAAAACTGCCTGTTCACTTGCATAAGATTGAGTGTAGACTCATGTATTTCACTAGGTCCTAAACTAAAATAAAAATGGATCAAAGAACTAAGAGTTAAGACAGAAACACTTAACCAAAGAGCTTAAGACATTATACTACAGAGATAAAATAGGTAAAACACTTGAAGTCATAAACAAAGGTAAAGACCTGCTGAACAGAAACTAATTGCACAGGAAATAGGACCAAGAATCAACAAGTGGGCTCACATCAAATTTAAAGATTCACCAGAACTAAAGAAACAATCAATATAGTGAAAAAACAATCACATAATGAAGAATATCTTTGCCAACTATGCATCAGATAGAAGACATATCTATATCTATATCATCTATAGCTATGTCTTTATATAAAATAGACCACCCATCAAATAAAAGACTCCCCCAAAATGGGCAAGTGAAATGAATAGCCACTTTACAGAAGATGAAATACAAATGGCCAATAAAGATATAAAGAAATACTCAGCATCATTGGCCATTAGAGAAATGCAAATTACCCCAGAAAGATTGGTCATCATCAAGAAATCAAATACTAACAAATGCTGGTGAGGCTGCAGGAAAAAAAGAAACCCTTCTACACTGTTGGAGGTAATGTAAACTAGTGGAAACACTATAGAAATCAGTACAGAGATTCCTCAAAAACCTGAAACTAGAAATTCCATTTGACTCAACTATTCCTCATTCTAGGTATCTTCTCAAAAGAGTTGAAGACATCATATTACACTGATACATGCATTCCCATGTTTACAGTAGAACAATATATAATATATATATAGCTAAATCTTGGGAGAAAATGTGGTATTTATATACAGTGGGGTATACTCTGCCAAAAGAAGGATGAACTTGAGTCATTTGTTAAAAAAAATATATAGGTGCACCTTGAGACCATAATACTAAGTGAAATAAATCAGACACACAAGCTTAAATATTTCATGGTTTCTTTTAGATGAGAAATCCAAAGTATAAATAAAGACCAAAATAAAAGGTAGATAACAGGAAGTAGAGAAATAGACTTTTCTCAAAGTGGAAGAGGATCAAGAAATGGAGGATAGGAGGAAGAGTGGGAAAGGGGAGGAAAAAAAGGAATTAAGATGTGTTATATATTTGTAACAATTCCAGACAAGAAATATAAACATGACATGTTGCAAACATGTACAAATAAAGGATGGCAATAAAGGTGGATGGAGAAGCAGGAAGAGAAGGAAAAGGGGATGAAAAAATGGAATTAAGGTGTATTATGTACATATACTAATTCCTCACAAGTAATGTAAACTTACTACAAATGCATACTAATAAAAAGAAGAAAAGTAGAAGCAAACAGAATAAAAGTACTGTGGAACTCATAAATATATAAAAAAAGAAAAATACAGTCTTTCAACAAATGAAGTGGCATTGGCTCCATTTGTTAAAAGACAAATGATTTAAGAAGTTTACTTTTTTCAAGGAGTCATTTCATTTCATCTATGTTATCAAAGCCATGTCTGTAGAGTTAGTAAATATTCTTTTGCTATCATTTTGATGTCTGCAGGCCATGTAACGACAATCTTTATTTCACTCATATTAATGTTAATGTGTATCTTTTCTTTCCTTTCCCAATCTTGCTACTTTTGTCAAATTTATTTCTCTTTTCAAAGAACTACCCATTTTTTCATTGATTTCTCTACTGTGTTTTTCTGTTATGACAAGAAAACAGAAAAAGAAAAAAAATTTATCAAAACAAGTTAACTGTCATAAGCCACACAGTTATACAAAAATTAACTCATAATAGATCTTGGGCTTAAAGTGATACACAAAACTAAAAAAAATTTCAAGTCCAAATTTTCAATTGTGGTACTTATTTTTTTATTTTTGAAATGTTAAAGGAAACTTGATATATTTTGGGTGCAAATTATTATTTTTCAGATATATCTTGTAAATGTATTTTCCTCATCTATGACTTGTCTTTTCATGCTCTTGAAAGTGTCTTTCACAGAACAGAGTTTTAAATTTTAATAAAGTTTAAAATGTCATTATTTTTAATTTCATGGATTATGCTTTTCATATTTCTAAGAACTCATCACCAACACTAAGTCACCTAGATTTTATCCCATTTTCTCTTCTAGAAATTTTATATTGCTTGATCTATAATTCACTTTAACTTAATTAATGCAACTAATATAATGAGGTCTGCATTCAGATTTTATTTTATTCATTTATTTTTGCATATGAATACTCAACTATTCCAACACTATTTATATAAAACTACATATTTTATCAATTGACTTGCATTTGTGTGTTTATTAAACCAATTGACTTTATTTATATATTTTTGGGCTCTCAATTCAGTTCTATTTAACTATTTGCCAATTCTTTCACCAATACCATATCCTCTTGCTTATTTTGGCTTTACAGGAAGGCATAAATTTAGGCAGTTTCAGTCCCCCAACTTGGTTCTTCTTTGGTGTTATGCTGACTCTTTTGAGTCTTTGCATTTCCACCTAACTTTATAGTCAAGTTGTTGATGTCCTCTCTACAACTTGCTGGTATTCTAATTGGAATTGTATTGAATCTGTAGATCTAGTAGGGAATAATTAAAACATAGCAACATCAAGGTTTCCTACACATAAATGGAATGTGTCTCCATTTATTTAGATCTTCTTTAATTTCTTTCATCAGTTTTATAGTTTTCACATATAGTTTTGGTACATATGTGACAGTTAATTGTGATGTCAACTTCAAGGGAAGTGGGAATGGTACTTTTCAGTATTACCCTTAGGGACCTTCTAGCAAAATTTTTGCTTCTGGTTCCCTCAAACTTATGCTCTGATTGCCTAGAAGTCTTGGTTCCAAAAGGGGGAAGGCTTATAACTGGGAAAACAACAATAATTACATTAAGCTGGGAGCTAAGACTTCCCTCTGGTCATTTTGGGCTCCTCATGTCTCTAAGTAAGCAAACTAAAAAGGAAGTTATAGTGTTGACAGGGGTGATTGATCCAGACTACCATGGGGAAATTAGACTGTTACTTCACAATGAAGAAAAAAAATGTATGTGGAGTGCAGGAAATCCCTTAGGGAGTCTCCTACTTTACTATTCTCTGTGATTAAGGTAAACATATAACTACAATAACCAAATGTAGGCAGGAGGAAAAACAGCCCCAAGCCCTCAGGAATGAAGGAATAATTCACCCAACCAGGTAAAGAAACAAGAGCTACTAAGGTGCTTGCTAAAAGCCAAGGGAATATAGAAGGAGTAGAAGAAAAAGGTAGTTATAAATTTACTAGCTTTGACTGTATGACCAGTTAAAGAAATGAAAATTGTAATTTTTCTTTCCTATTTTGTTAATATGCTTGTGCATATATACACATATATTAAACAGGTATCTTTGATTTCTTTCTTGTAACATAATGTTGATAGACTTAATATCAGATCTTAAGTATTGTTAAACTTATAATTTTATTTTTCAGTACCAAGTATTGAACTCAGGACCTTGTGCTTGCAAGGCAGGCGCAGCACCTCTGAGCTAAATCCCCGGTCCGACCTATATTATAATATTTGAATTGTAAAATGTTAGAACAAGTATAAGCATCATGCCCCTCCACAAAAAAAAAAAAACCCCACAAATTTGCCTTCTATTCTGGGAAGGAAATTAGCATGTTTTGCTTTGGATACAGAAGAGGTAAATCATTTTATGCTTAATTATGAACTTGTTCTTATATTTGGAGACTAAGTATGTCTTCAGAAAATGCTTCTGATTGCCATATTAACAAGAGGTGGATTCTGATAGTTAATTGTGATGTCAACGTGAGTGTATTAAGAAATGCCTAGTGGATTAGTGGAGCACAGGTCTTGCTGGGTCTGTAGATGATTGACATGTAAGCCAAAAAGTGAGCAGGAAAGACCACCCCAGATGTGTGTGGCACCAACTACTAGGCCTGTAGCCTGAATGGAATAAAAAGGGAAAGAAGGAAGTCTTCCTTTTTGCTTCTTCCAGGGAGCTCCAGTCTTCACTATCACCTTTGGAAGTTTCCCCTATTCCTTCAGGCTTCCAGCACAGACTCTTCTGCCTTCCAAAGCAGACTCTTTGGCTTTCCAGTGTGACTTGCTCAGGACTCTGCAGAGAGATTTAGGGTTTCAGCTTTCAATTGCATTCTCTGACTCTAGAGTGCATGGTGGCCATTTTGCATTCTTCCACCCCTGATTCCACAGGCGGCCATTGTAAGCCAACTTCCTAAATCTTTTACATAATATATAGAGGGATATTTTTTCTTCTACTAAACCTTGATGCAAATCTTTTATTAGATGTGTGCCCAAATACTTAATTTTGAGGTGAGGAGTACCAAAGTAAATGCTGTATTTTTAATATCAAATTTCACTTTTCATTACTGTTACATAGAAATGCAATAGATTTTTAATGTTAATTTTGTATGCTAGACCCTTGCTATTATGGCATATTATTTCCAAGAGTGTTTTGTATGTTTGGTTTGGTTTAGGGTTTTTTTCCCAATTACTTGTTCATTTCTACATAAACCACCATATTGTCTGTAAACAAAGACAGTTACATTCCCTCCTTCAAAATCCATATACATTTTATTTCCTTTGCTCATCCTGTTCCATCAGCTAAGGCTTCTGATATATTGTCAATAGGAGTTTAGAAAGAAAGTATTACTGCCTTTTTTATCTTGGAAAGGAAGCTTCCTTTTGCTATAAAGTAGGATGTTAGGTATGTTTTATTATATTGTCATATCAATTCTAGTCATGATATTTGTTTTGTGTCTTGAGCCTGTTTTTCTTGTCTCTTAGCATACTATGAAAGTTTTTGTTGAATATGAAAATGGTGTATCAGTTAATAGGAACTAGGGTAATTGGGCTTTAGTATAAGGTATAATGTTAACAGGCTAGGCAATAGACTCTCTTTATAGTTTGCTGTAAATTTATGTGCAGAAAGTTTGAATATCCTCCAGTTTCCTTTTTTTCTAATCTTCCCTTGAGTTCCACTAAAAATCCCTTCTTAAGTAAAATGTGAATCTTTCAGTCTCTCAATTATAATCTCTTGTTATATCTTGTTATAACTCTTGCTATAATGGAGACTGGTTTTATATGCTGGTTAGGTGTCAGGAAGGGAAAATGTTCTGTAAACTTCTAGTTAAATCTCATATTTTTAGTGGGCCAAGTCTCCAGCCTGTGACTCTCAAATGCATATGTTGAAAAGTATATTCTGTCATGTGAGACTTGAAGAATAGAGGAGACTGGAGTTGCAGAATTGTACTTTCCCTAGATCAGGTAAGAATCTAGCAAAGTAGTTTATCATAAAGGATGTCCCTTGTGGAGAATATTTTAGGTATATTTCCAAGTGATTCCTGTTTTCTTCTTCAGCCTGAAATATTAGAGTATTTTTCAATGATCTTGACCTTGAATGACCACTAGAGCTCCTGTAGTTGGGTTTCACCTAAAAGTGCATTGTTACACACTCCTTAAGTCTCAAACTAATAAGTCTCAAGCAAGTTCATGCCCAGGATACAGAAATTCATCAAATTTGTCATCTAAGTATTAGTACCAAAACCATCTGCTTCAGATAGGCTGCTTTCAGCTGGGGCTTTCTATATTCGTCTCTATAAATTGGGGGGCAGCACTTTGCCCCATGACTTTGCTTCTCCTATGAACCTAAGAAAATTTATTTTCAGGGTATTCAAGGTTTTTCTTCAAGAATAGGAGTGATCTGAAATGAACAGACATTTCTCAGACAAACAAGTAAAAGCAGCAAATAAATATATGAAAAAATTTTCAACATCACTGGTCATTCGAGAGATGCAGATGAAAACACTGAGATTCTACCTCACCCCAGAAAGAATGGCTACTATTAAGAAATCAACCAATAACAAATGCTGGTGGGGCTGTGGGGAGAAAGAAACCCTTCTCCATTGCCAGTGGGAGTGCAGACTGGCGCAACCACTGTGGAAATCAGTATGGAGATACCTCAAAGAACTAGGACTGGAAGTCCCATTTGACCCAGCTATCCCTCTACTGGGTATCTTTCCAAAACAATTAAAAGAATCACACCACAGTGATATATGTGCACCTATGTTTATCGCGGCACAATTTGTAATAGCTAAAACTTGGAAACAGCCCAAATGCCCCTCAACTGGAGACTGGATAAAGAAGATGTGGGTTGTTGTTTTTTTTTTTATAAAATGGAGTACTATTCAGCCATAAAGAATGAGAAGCTAGAGACATTTATAGTTAAATGGATGCATACTGAGGCCATACTCTCAAGTGAAATAAATAGGACACACATGTGTAAATACTAAATAGTTTCTCTGGTGTGAAAAACTGAAAGTGTAAATAAGGTTCAAATGGTATAATTGATAATGTGAAATAGAAAGTAAAGGTCTAAAGGAGTAGGGGAAGTGGGAGGGGTAGGGGAAAGAAAAGGGAAAATAAAAAATATGAGAAAAGGAAAAAATGGAAACAAAGTCTCTGTAAATAGGGAAGGGTGGAGGGGGTGAAGAGCAATGGGGAAAAAATAAGAACTAAGATACATCATATAAAGGTACAAGATCCCAACGAGGAATGTAACTGTATTTTATACCTAAAATGTACCAATAAACTATAAAAAAAAAAGAGGGATGACTTGCAAACTCTACATGTTGGATCTAAAGTTAAAAGTCCCTAAATTGCTTATTCCAGAGTTTTGTTATTTCCAAGAATTGATTTCTTTTAATGCCTTTTCTAAATCTATTATGATGGTCATTATTCTTTTAATGTAGGGATTTATTGATTGATTTTTTAAAATATTAAAACAAACTTTCAGTCACAAGCCTGAACTACTCTGGTTGTATGTATTGGTCCCTTGTTTTCCATATTTGCTAATATCTCCGGATTTGCTAATATTTATGTAGGACTTCTTTTCATTTATACTTATGAAAGAGTTGGACCTCTAAATTCATTTCTTTTAAAGTACTTATCATATAATGTTATGTCTTGTTCTCATAGATATTTTGTGACTCTTTCCTCTGTCTATTCTCTAGAAGAATGTGTATAAAATTGCTCTTATTTTTTACCTAATTATTTAGAGGAATTCATTTGGGAATGGAGCATACTTTAACTGACAGATTAAATTTCTTTAAAAGATAAAGAATATTTAGATTCCTAGGGCTGGGGATTTAGCTCAGTGGTGGCATGCCTGCTTCGCAAGCACAAGGTTCTGAGTTCAATTCCCACTGCTGGAAAAAATAACCCTTAGATTTTTATTTCTTTTATCCATTTTTATAAATTATACTTTTAAAGAAATTTCCTTAATTTATAAAAATTTCAAATTTAGTGACATTTTTGTTTATAATATACTTTGACAATTTTCAATGTGTATGAAATCTGAAGTACCATTGCCTTTTCTTTCCTAATTTTGGAAATTTGTATTATTCTTTTTTATTTTATCATGAGGATTTAACAAATTATATTTACATTGTTATGGATTAATTGGCTTTCGACTTTCTGTTTTTCTCTTCAATACACATTTTTCTATTTTACGTATATCTGTTTTATTTTCACGATGTCTGTAATGGTTATTTTTGTGTGTCAATTTATCTGTGCCATAGTGCCTAGATATTTGATCAACTCTATTCTAGATGTTTCTATGAAGGTGCTTTTTGGAAGAAATTAACACTCAGATCAGTGGACTTTGAATAAAGCTGACTTTCACAGTGCAAATGGGCAATATTCATTATTAGAAGGCCTTGCTAAAACACAGACTGACTTTCCCTGTGATTAAACAGCCAGCAACTTTGAGCGATGGCTCCAGGTTGCCAGTCCACAGTACTGAAGATTTCTGGCTTGCACCTCCACAGTCGCAGAGGCCAATTCCTAAAATCTGTTTCTCTCTACACAGCCCCTCACTCTCTCCACATACACCCACCTGTATATGGAGATGTTCCTGAATTACGATGGGTCACCTTACATTTTTAAAAAATTTTAGGTTGATATGAAAGAAATATGCATTCAAAAGAAATTCAACTTTTGATTTTGAACTTTTGTCTTTTCCAAAGATAGGAATTCTCTTACAATTACTGTGAGGCAGCTGTGAGGTTTCAGCTTGTTATACAACAAAAAGAGTAGACCACAGATATTCAGTGTGCTATGTTGCTAAGCTATCATGTCCAGGTTAGATGTATTACATGCATTTTAACTTAATGATATTTCCAAGGTATTATGGGTTCCTGGAGATATATAACCCATTGCTAAGTTAGGGTCATCTGCACAAACATCTCCCTGGGAATCTGTCCCTTTACATCCTGTGTACATTGGCTGCCCTGTATTGTGATTATTGGATTATTGTTACAGGGAAACTATTGATATCTCTACTGGCTTCTTTACCTCTTAGTATTGCTCTTTATTCACCTTCTAGGTTTCTCCTTCTTTGTTGCTTTAAAATTGGCCACTTACCCCAGGGAAGAAGCAGGATGCAAACATCAGACCCCCTCCAGCGAGCTTCCTCCCTGGAACTAACCCCCGATATCTGGGATACTCCAGACCCTGTTGATACTTTTGGTGTCTTTCCTAGTTATTTCTGTTAAAATTAAGACATTACTTTGTAGCCAAAAATTGTGTTTTAAGTACACATCATTCCCTCAGTAACTATGACTATGATTAAACTTTTATATAGAGTGTATCATATCTGGAATTCAAACCTAGTTGTATCTGGCTGCAAAATATTGGCTCTCTGCCACACTGACTGAGAAATTAGAGATACGTGTGCATGTACCCAGTGAGTAATGAGAAGGATGTATGAAAACAAGAATTCAAGCAAATAACTGGTAAGTATTCAATGTACATTGTAACATTTAATCAAATTATCAGTCCTTTAAAATTTATCAGTGCTGTTAAACTCATCTTGCAGGTGAGAAAATTGAAGCTCTGAGAGGTAAATTATAACTTAAATGCAATACTAGACAAATAACGCTGAAAAAACTAGCAATTTTCAATATTTATAAATTTTCTTTGATGTAAAGCCTTTTAGGTATTATTTTCTTAAAAGGATTGTATCCTTTTACATAAAATATAATTTTATTTGTTAGTAAAAATATATTAAATACAAATTTTACATGGCAACTTAAAGTGTTGCTTCTAGGACACTTTCTCTATTTGTGAGCATGCTTTGTACTTGATAAGAGTGTACTTGATTGAAATAATGGTTCTTCCAGGCTTCACAGAATGTTTTGCACTTTGAAATCTAATACAATTTCTGAAAGGTCCATAAATAAATCTTCAATTCTAACAAAATAAGAACCATAATACTAACAATTAATAGCCACTGCGTCAGACAACAAATTATGAAGACTATTGTTTTCCTTTTTTATAATTTTCTTTCTTTTTAAAAACTTTTTCTGATATGGTCTTAATTTCCATTTATATGATTACTTAATTCTTTGCTTTATTTTAATTACATTTCTCTATTTTGTAAGAGGCCATCACACTCTCTGCCTTACCCTAACTCAGTAATCTGACAGGTAATATAGGAAATATTTCTCTGCAACTGAATACATCAGTAAATATTTGTTGAGTGCCTAAAAGAAGTCAATCGCTGTGTTAAGTAAACAATAGGCTTACTCTGAAACTGAATACACAATTTTTAAATCCTATCCATAATTAATATATAATAAAATATACAAATGTAAAGATAGATAACTTGTTCTATTTTAAGCCACTATATGCAAAACAACAAATTCAAATAATGAACATATTAGTAACCTGTTGCTACTGTAATAAATTGCTATAAACTAAGTGGCTTAAAATAAAATACATTTATTAACAATTCTGAAGATCAAAGTCTGAGTTATGTTTTACTGGACTAAAACTCAGCTGCCATAAGTGCTGAATCCATTCTTGAGTCCTTAGGGCATGTGCTACTCAGCTTTCCTTAACTGTGACAGAATGCCTAAAGGAAGCCACTTTTAAGAAGGAAATAATTGTTCTAGCTGACAGTTTCAGAAGTTTCACTCCATGGTCAATGGGTTGCTTCTGAGCCTGTGTTGAGGCAGCACATCATAGCAGGAGCTTGTGACAGAGGAAGCTCCTCACTGTGTCGTGACCAGGAAACACAGAGAAGAAGAGGGATTGAGGTCTCAAGGGCCCCTTCAACGCCACACTTCCTATCTCTTAAAGGTTTCACAACCTCTCTATAGCACCATGGGCTGGAGACCAAGCCTGCACACGGCCCTGCCAAAGATGTTTATGATCCAGAGAAGAACATTTGTTATCTTTGTCAGCTTGTAGATATCGCATGAATTTCTTGGCTCCTGGCTCCCTCCTCTGACTTTAAAATCAGCAGTGCAGCGTCTTCAAACGTCTCTCAGACTCCAGGTGCCTGATTCTGGCATCTATCTCCTCTTGCTTTCACATCCTGGCTCCTACTAATAATAACTCCTGTACCTACATTAGGCCCATTAGGCCTATTTGGAGAAATCAACATAATTCCTTCATCCCAAAATCCTTAATTGAATCACATGAAAATTGCTTCTTCCCAGTAGAGTAATATTTTTCTGGTTCTGGGGATCAGGATGAAAACATCTTGGAGTGGGGGTAGAGGCATCATATTGCTTATGTAGAGAGGTAAAAGACACAAACATCAATTTCTGGAACCATGAAGACCTCAGTAAAATTACTTTCCTTCTGAAGCAATAAAAATGCAAGCCAAACAGCTAAAATCAATAATTACAAAACACTAGCTAGAACAAAAAGGCTACAGAAAACCTGAAAATTATTTATCAATAGAAGAAACTAAAACTTGGCGAGACTCTGAAGTCTGAACTTGAAGCTACCTATGTTTCTTTTCCCTTCCTTCCCAGCTCAGTGAGGCAGAAACTAAAAGTGAGCAGCACCACAGACAGTGCAAGATCCCCTTGCTTTTGGAACTCTTTTAAACGCACAGTCCCCACAGCACAGTCCATATGTTGGTCCGGTTGAAGCTCCCTGGGAAATCAGAGTGTGGTGGTTACCTCAGCTGCCTGAAAACACAGCTCAGGTGTGTGTGAGGGAGGAGGGATGGGAATTTACCCTCAGGGAATCTCCAACTGCCAACAACATCTCAACACTCTCAGGTTGTCATTTCCTGCTTGGGAATTTCAAATAGAAACAACGTAGGGACCTTTTAGCAGCTTCAGTATATTCCTAGAGATCTTCAAGTCAGCCCGAGACTCTCTGCATGCTTAGGAAAGACCTTAGGACGCAGAAAATAGTCATTCACCTCTAGCTTACCTTGAGGCCATGTACAAGCAAAAGTGACAGCAAATTTCTCTCTCAAGTTTTGAGTTGGGTCTTTTCTCACAGATCCACTTAGAAAATAGAAAGAAGACATACAGATACAACAATTAGGAAGATCTTACAAACAAGTGATGTTTAATCTTGCCATTTGAGTGGCTGAAACAGAAGGATTGTACATTCAAGGCCAGCCTGGATGACATAGTAAGACTCTATTTCAAAACATACACAGGCAAAACAATAAATATTTGGCCATTACATTCTGGAAACCTAAGCATGAGTTTTAGAAGCCAGGCTTAAAATAGAAGTAATAAATTAAATAGGAAATTGCTCACAAAGAACTCAGTATTCTTGCAATGACTTGTATCCTAGAAATTATTAGGAAATATAGACACTGCATATAATCTCTGATTCTTGTGAACCTTACTGAGCAGTCAGTCCATCCTGTCATCTCATAGGCAAAGGACTTTCCAGATATTGAACAGCAGATAGGAAGGTCTTGAGATGTGGAAAAGCCCAAGGGGGCATGGGAAATGTTTTGTATGGTTAGAACAAAAGATTAAAGGTAGGAGAAGGTGTTCACTATAATGAGTTTTAAATGCAATAAAAAAATTTGAACTTTATTCTAAAGGCTAAAAAGTAACTAAAAACAACTGAAAGAAGGGAATGACAAAATCAAGTGATTTTTTTCTTGTTGGTATTGTTATTCCTAAGAAAAATTCATTCTCTGAATGAGACTACTAGAAGCACAGCTGAGACAGGAATATAAGTCAGGATGATATTGCAACAAATCATATAAATGAAGGAAATAAAGACCAAGGTTGGGGGCAGTAAGACATTGAAAACAGATTTTAGAGACCATAAGTGATAGGCTATGCGAGCCTATGTGTGATGTAATCAAGAGGAATTGATAAGTAAGAGGAGAAAGAAGACACTGCATTATCTTAGGCAACCTAGTGGACAGTGATGCCACTTTGTGACTCAGGGAATATGAGAGAAGGAGAAGGACTGGGAAAACAGGAACAAACAAGCAAGTTAAATTTTGGAAATGTCGAGTTTGAGTTGCACATAAGACAATTAATGAGTCTGGGAAATAACGTTGTGGAGAATTTGGAGTTTGGAGAGCCATAGGCTTGAAGATAATATCTGAAGATAATAGCCAAAGCCATGTTGCTGAGTGAGGTCATCCAGAAGACTGTGAATAGTACAGGGACAGGAGGGAGGGGGTGGCCTAGGGATAAAATCTACAAAGCATGGAAGAAAAAAAATGGGAGACGTGATGGTAGAGTAGCCAAGAAAAGCCAAGAAATCAAAGTTTCAAGGAAACAGTGGTCAGCTGGTCAACTGCTTCTTAGGCCCCAAGTATTTTAAAGGCTGAAAATTTTCACTTCCTCAACAAAAAAATATGTAATCAGTGACTTTAGTGCAGTTGTTTCAAAGTTTTAAGAAAGAGAAGCTAGAATGAAAAGTTAGAAAGAGGAGAGATCTACACTGCAGGTGGGAAACACAGAACATGGGAAACTTTTTTGTTAGTTTAGGAGAGAGAAGACACTACAGGATATTTTAAAGCTCATTTTTACATAAGGACAATTAATATTTTTCACTGAAAAGGAATGGGAGTAGAAGGGTAGATCCAATACGAAGAAGAGGGGAAAAAACTTATTGCAGAATGGTTGATTTAGTGCATGAGTGATGTGAATTATCTCCTCTGGAGAAGTAGGAAAGTAGAGCATTTATAAAGGGTAAGGAAAGAGGTGCAGCCATCGGTGTTGTGAGGATTGTAGTGAAAGTGTGAGTGAGATACTTGCAAAGGAGGACAGGAGAGAGCTGGGCAGAGGGCCTGTGTTGAACTTAGTCGAGTTCACAGATAAAGTACTCATAAGTGTCCTGTGTTTGAATATTTCTCTCTAGAAGTGTTGAGCAGTTCAAGTGTAGGGCAGAGACAAAAGTTAGAGACATCAAGAGTCAACTTCAAATTCTAACTACACAGTGAAGAACTGAACCTCACCACCCCCCATCTAGAACATAAAGAAACCACAATGACGACAAAGGCCTCATTTGGTTTATTTTCCATTTGCGTTTCTTTCGCCCAGCATGAAAGCTTGCAGATTTAAGAAATTAAAAGACAAAAATGAAGACAAACTTTTGGACCCTTCACTTGTTTTCATTGCAACCCTTATTTTTCTGCATATCCTCCAATACTTTATCAGTCAATGCTTACATTCATATTATGTATACTAGAAGAATATTAAGGATCTAGACTGTTTTTCACATTTAATCACATATAGGATTACATTATATGAATTCACAATTACATAATTGTAATTTGCAATCAACGTTGGCACATAAAGTACCATACAGCCTACCTCAGCATCAGAATACTAAACTAACAACGATTTTAAAATTAAAGAGATTTATGTCACATGATAATGCGTCTAGATCTTTCAGTGATACAATCTGCTGCAGCACTCATGCCATAGGTTTACCACCACTGGTCTAGAGGTAAATTATACCAAAGTTCGTGGTAGAGGCCATACAGATTTCATCTTCTTTTCACTTCTCTGCTCTTCCAGCTTCAGCATTTGGCTTTTCATTCTCTGGCTTGGTTTGCCAAAGCAAAATAAATACCACAGCTCAGAGCACCATGGTCCAAGAGAGCTATATCTACAAATAGGTCCAGGTTTTGATCTTTCACCATTTCTTTCTCAAGAAAAAGGATCTTCCCTAAAATCTCATAGACTTCCCTGCAATCCTATTGACAGAGGTGGATGATGTTTTTATTAAAGCAGAGGCTGAGAAATCAGATATCTGGCATTGTTGGCTGCTACTCTGAAAGCCCAGCTTGTTAGGCAAAATAGTGACCAGGGAGTGGTGCATTGCTGGGTCACCAGGCTGCAGACCTCATGCCACATGCTTAACACAGATATATTGAAAGTCAGTACCCTTGGGACCCTTAGAAAATTCCACACCATATCAGTTTGGTCCTATCACTACCATGTGGAGCCAACAACCCCACCTCCATCTTCCTTTTGGTTTCTGGTTACCTCAAAATTTTCACTGATCCTAAGACAGGTGAAGTGGCCCAGATCCTAAGATTGCTTCTCCCTCTACCAGCGTCTTCTCAATCAAAATTCACATTCCAGTAGGTGTTTAGGCAATTGTGATAAGCAATGCATGCTTTAAAATGCAAAAGGTAAAAAACCTTGACTTTCTTTCAAGAACAGTTTTCAGTTTGAAAGATAATTTCCTTTGTCCAATCATAATCCTTCATGCTGCCTTCGGCTTAGGTCAGTGTCCTAAGAGAACCTTTCCTAGACAATCATTGTTTAAGGTCTGGCATAGCATTACTATTGCTGTTATCTTTGCTAAATACTCAATACATCTGTTTTAAAAGCCCATACCAGGATAGGGTTGGTTATGTCTTACCTGAAATGCTTGGGACCAAAATAGTTCAGATTTTGGAGTTTTTCAGACTTGGGAATATTTCCATATGGTACTGGTTACTACTGGAAACTATTTAAAAGTTGTGAATTTTGTAGAATTTTGGATTTTGGATGTTCAGTCTGAATATTGGATCTGTTTTTCCTTAGGACAAGTGTCCATTGGTCATAGTAACTAAAGCACCAAAACTCCAAGTGTAGGCATAAGGATATAGGTAAGAACTATATGTGCTCTACTACTATCCTTTTATGTACACATTCCTTCTAAGGAAAATGAATAAACTATTTTCCCTACATGTAATAAAAATTTATTTAATCTATTTTTTCTAAACACTGTCTTTTCTGTACTAGCTTCATTAAGCTCAAGATCAAATACAATATGTATTTGAGCTAAAATCCTATATTCCCCTCCTTAGCCATACCTATGGGTATTGTGTTTTCCCCAAACTCACCAACTTAGTTTAAGTCTTGAGAGGATAAAAGCTATATTTTATGAAAGTTGTAAACATGTACATACAGCAAAGTATCTGGAACACAGGGATATTTGCTCAAACAGTGTTTATGTGAAGTAGAAGAAGGCACTAAAAATGCCCCTCCAGTCTGAGTGAAGAAATTAGACAATAGCTGTATTCCTAACACCACAGCTCTATCTGAAGATGTTTCCAACATTAGCCACCAGGCCTAGGTACCGACCCAGCCAACCTGGAAGACAGCACTGAGCAGAGGGCAAGATGTAAGTGTCTGACCCTGAGAGAAAAGGCAATTGCCTGTTCCATCTGCAAATATGGGATCTAAGGAGAAATGTTTTTAAAAAAGAAAAACTCTCTTTATATGTTGTTTTTAATCAACGTACTATTTAACTTTATTTAACCTGGCATATGTAACTAGTTTCAGTAAGGGATGGATTAAAAAGCTCATTCAGAAATACATTAATTCTCTCCTAGATATAAAACCTTGGAAAGAAAACTGTCAAGATAGTGGAGACATCTTGGAGTTAGTTTCCTAGAATTCCCCTAATAAGGTGCCTCAAACTGCGTGTGTTCAATTACAGAAATTTATTGTCTTACGGTTCTGGAGGCTGGAAGTGTGAGATCAGTGTGTTAGATCAGGTGTGATGCTTCCATTTGAGGAAGTATGTGAGGGAGTAACTCTTCCATGCCTCTCCTGTTGGTTTACTGGCAATGTTTGGAATATTTTTAACTTAAAGATGCATTGACCTGCTTAACTAGCTCTAGGTCCAATTTCCTTTTTTATAAGGATACTGGTCATGTGGGAGCAGGGCCTATCCTAACACTTTCATTTGAGTCTGTTTACATTTTGTAAAGGCCCTATGCTTTGGAGGGTAGTCATGATTGAAGCTATAATAATCTCAGCCTAGTACTCAGCATGAACATTTTTATTTTTTCTTGGAGGGGAAACTTTAACTGATTAGTTTCTCTGTCCTGAAAAAAGTTGCCCAGTTGTCCTTTATATTAGTTATATGAATATGTAGCTTTACGTCTTTGTACCTTAGAAACACTGTTCTTGTTACCTTATGACCCCAAGCAGATAGAATGCTGCTGCTTGAAAGAGAGAGAGATGTAGATAGGGAAGGCTATCAGAGGAGGAAAGGAAGTTCCATGCACCTGGAGACAGCTCAGCTGGCTGATGGCAGACCTTTTTCAGATGAGAGGTGTTCAGGGGGATGAGAAAGTCAGCCTACCCTTTAGTGCTTGTTTATAGAAGGCCAAATAGACTTAGCTGTCAAATGACCATTTGTTTATGCAATCCCTAAGTAACTGAGTCACCATCTGGAGGAACCATTGGTTCTGACCCCAGGGGGTTTCCTAGCCCGTGCTACCTGGTAGTAATAGCTGCCTTGCACTGGCCTTTTGCTGTCAATCAAGTGCTACACCAAGATGCTACCTTGCATAATTACAGCCTCTGCTCCTTCATAGACCTATGAAAGAATGAGGTGTAGGTAACTATCTGTCTTTTCAGCACTAGTTAGTGACAGGACAAGAGTTTGAGCCCGGTCATTTGGTAGAACTCAAGGTTCCAGTGTTTGACCTCGTTGTTGCCCTTGAAACAAAGATCTGATCTCTGTCCCCTAGTTTCACACAGATCTATCAGGGTAGAAGGAACACAGTGCTTGACTGCAGTCAGTCTACACTGGCCAGCTGGCCGACATGGTTGAGACCGTGAGGACATCACAAGTCTGAAACCTGAGGGTAGCTTCTGAGCATTGCTCCTATTGTGCGATTCAGAGATTGGTGCCACAGCACACACCACTGAACACTTGAGAGCTCTAATCTTACAGGAAGATACCTCCAGTCTTCTTCCACCCCATTACCTGCACCCCAGTACACTCGGAAATTTAGTACCCATTCTTGCTCCACTATATCCCCAGTGGTAACCATGGGGATGATGGCTCTTTTTTCACTTGACTCCTTCCCTATCTCAGCTTCCAAAGCTCATTCACTTCCCCACATCCAGCCCCCGCTCTTTTCCTGCTACAAAATACAAGGCAGTCAAGGTTCATTTGACTGCGCTTCAATGTAGCAGGATCATTGATTATATAAGTGCAGTTTAGGGAATAAGATTTGTTAGTTAACTTCTGCTTTATGAGACTGGTTTGGTGATTAAACTCTCAGAAGTTTTCAAAAAGCTTTAGGGAAATGTGCACCAATAGCAGCATCTGTGTTTGTGCATGTATGTGCATGTGCATTTAACATGGATACTTCCACTGGTAGAAATAAGAGTTATTTATTATTTTCTAGATCAGGCCACCCAACTCATTTATTTTAACAGCCTAACAGGAAAGCCAGTATGGCCATTCCTATAAGCAAAACTAAACAAATGTGAACACTTTCCTCCTATCCCTGGACACATCATCTGTATCATTTTATAGGAAAAAAAGGCATTATTAGGAAAAACAAAATTTTTATGACATAACTAGAACTTTTGAAGTTAGTGTGATACCAAATAAGGTAACCATATTATCTAATTGTAAGTCACCTGACTCAAGGGAGCTAAAGAGGACTGCTTGGCCATGGTTATAACCCAAAGATATGGCTGGGCTGCAGAGCTGTTTAGTAAACTTTCTCACCCTTCTCTGAAATAAAGCATCCTTGGGAGAAGAAGAGCAATGCTAGGTTACATGTTTACAAGATTCTGGCCGCTAAGGATGTGAACTGAAACATACTGCTTCAGGCACTTGAAACACCTGAGTGTGTTGGTCTGAAGTTCAAACGTCCTAATTCAAAGGTTTGTATTAGATAGCTTTACCCCAAGACTTCTGCCCATGTACCATGACTGAAAAATGCAAGCTCTTTTTTCCTTTCTTTTTAATGAAATGTACTACATATTCAGAACATGTTCCACAGATGTACTGCCAAAAATTATTTTACAAGCTAACCACACTGATTAGGAAATAAAACACTGCCCACACTCAGAAACCTCTTCATTTTCCTATCCTCTTCCTCACTATGCCGAGATCCAGACTTTTTAGCAATATCATGTGTCCCTGCTCACTGTTACAGACCTGGAGACAAACATCTGAAATGGCAGAGGAGAAGGGATAAGAAAAAGACATTCCATTCCACATTCCTTCCAGAAGCCTGGCTGTGTGAACAGAGCCTCTCATGGGAGCTGAAACAATCTAAAACAGCAATCTGGGGCAATGGAGATCATTCCTCATGGATTTCCATGGTGGATCAGCCCAAAGAGCTCTCCATTCTGGAGAGAATCTGTACTTTTTCCTCTTCTCAATTGAGATTAGACAAGCATTTTAAATGGTAGCTGTATACATACAATGCCACCCTCAGCTGTTGAACTCCTTATTTGGTTGGGGGGACTATTTTTCTCAAAATCTTTCTTTATGGCTGCCACACCCATATTCTCTATGCTGTGGCTCCTCTGTCTTAATACATGGCAGATCCCAATACTGCAAATAATTTTCTCTGTGGGTATTACTTCTGCTTAACATATTTAGATAATACCATTCTCTGTCCATGTCTCAGGCACCTTACAGAAGACATGCAGATAATAGCAGTAGCTATATCTTTTGCCTAATATAAATAATTTTTACTTCATAATTTTCACATCCACATGTGAAAATATTTTCAAAATACTTCTCAGTTAGAAGTGGAATCAATGAAACATGCTGTGATTACAAAACACTGGGTGCCTTTGATGAGTGAAGATTTTCCTCAAATTCCTTCTCTCCTACACTAACGAAATCCACAGCATCAGGGACAGAGTTGTGTAAGTTAGGTACACCTATCCTCACTCCCACAAAAATGTGACTAAATAAATAATTTTGAGTAACTAGAGCTATAGATTGTCCTTGAATAAGTACTGGATTTGCAGTGGAAACAAATTCAAGACTAATTCAAGAACACATATTCGATAAACTTGTAAAATCATCTGGCCTCTAAGAGTCTCAATTTGATCCCTGTAAAATATTTGTGGCCTAACCTGACAGCATGAGGACCCAGGGAAAGCTGAGAGTCCCTAGACACAGTGAAGTGCTATGTAAAGATAACCATGTCTCTCTTAATGCTGCCTGGGCCCAAGACAGTGTCACCATTTTTGAGCCATTGTTTTGTCTTGAGAAATTGTTGGCTTACTACATTAGAACATGCAATGTCTTGCTAGAATTATAAGCAGTTTTGTAAATGCAAAGATCAACAGCAATCCATCATCTGAACTATAAGAACTCTGTCCCTTTTGTCATAATGTTGATCCGGCCATCCTATGACAATAGACTTTTTGCTGGCTGGTGGCTGGGACAAGGATGCTGTCTTTGGCAGGGAGAAAGAGCATACACACCTAGCTAACTGGCCTACCGTAGGATCAGATGCAGAGCCATGGACTCACTACAATTATAAAACTAACCAAATTAGACATCTTGAAATACATACTCTGTTTCTACAAGATATGCAAAGATCTTGCTCCATCTGAATGTCTAATTAACATTTCTTGAAGGCTTGAGCAGAATATCCATTGTGTTTAGGGTGAAAGAATAACACAGTTATGTATACATAAACACAGAACTCTCATGTCTCCATGAAACCCAACTCTGTCTTCCTGAGATCTGTCACTCTAATTCTCATTTGACAGGAGTAGCCTCTGGGAGATGAGCTAGCCTTGTCATTAATAGCATGTGATTTTGCAATCAGATATCCTAACTGCCCTTTTCTAGCCTTGTGATCTTAGAGCTGCTGAATCACTCCCTATGCATGCCAGGTTATTCCTCTGTACAGTGTGTAGAGGAACACCTGTTTCAGAGTGCTTTGTGAGGAGTAAATGAGATGTATTACGAGCTTAGAACAGTATCTAGCATACACTGTACTAGATGCTCAGTGAACTGAGGTTTTTATTGTTCATTTTGGGTTAACTTAGGGAGACATATAGGAGTTAATAGATTCCTTTCCATTATCCAGTGCTAACATTTCTTCTGGCCTTCTAGCAACCTCCCATTGTAAACGTGCTCTTTATATTCTAAATTGAGAGGGAGAAAATTCCACATGATCCAAATTATTTTGTGCCATTAAAGCACTTATGTTCTAAATGATGGGCAATCAAATCTCACGCTTCAAAGACTAGGTGGATCGTTAAAAAGCCTCCATTCTTTCTGATCCTGAGTGCTCCCTAGCAGATGGTGCCGCCAGTGATATAGTGTCCTTCTTGCGATGAGCAAGGATGGCTTAATAGTGCCTTACCTTCACTGAGCAATTTCCTCCTTAGTTAAGAATGTGTGCTCAGAAGTCAAATTACACAGGTTAGATTCCAGCTCCTGCATTTACTCGCTGTTTAACCTTGGCTAAGTTATTGAACCTTTTATTCTCAGCTTCCCCAGCAGTGAAATGGAGAGAGGAGTACTTTTTTCTTGACTTTGTTGTTGTAAGTTTTCGGTAAGATAATGAGATGGTACATAGAAAGCTTTGAGCCATACCTGGTGCATAGTTTTATATTAATTTTATTATCAGTTATAATATTATGTATTGTGAGTCTATTTATTTTATGCCCCATTCATAGCATAAAAGGTTACCAGGGCATGATATTTTACATCAAAAGAGTATAATAACCCCATTGTTATTTCTAAGCAAACCTTAGCATAACCCATTTAAATTTTAGGAAACCATTACAAAATATGAAGAAAATAGTGGAGTTCTGCAATACCAGCAGATATGTATAGCTCTGATCCATGATATAATGGTTGTTTCATTTATTTATGAAATGATTATATCATAGCTACAGCAGGATATGGGAGTCTGAACCTGGTTTCTCTTCTCTTTGATCATGGAATGTTGCTACCATGTGGAGTTGCTTCTAGTCCTCTCAGCCAACAGAACAAGGAGATAACCACATGTACCCCAACCCTTGCATGTCCATCTATGTCAGTCAAATGTCCATCCTTGCGAAAAATACCCGAGAAAAACAACTTATGAGGAGAAGTTTATTTTGGTTCTCAGAGTTTCCAGTCCATGGTCTGTTATCTGTATGGCTTTTGTCCCAGTAGCAACACAGAACATCATGGCAGGTTTACTACTAGAGAGCTGCTCATGTTATGGTGGACAGGAAGTGAGAGAGTGAGAGAGAGAAAGGGGCCTAGGTCCCAATATCTTCTTCTAGTACATACTTCCAAGTGACCTAACCTTCTTCCACCAAGCCCTACCTCCTGAAAGTTCAACCATCTTCCAGTAGCACCACAGGCTGGTGCCAAGCATTCAACACATGGATTTTCTGGGGACATTCCAGATCCAAGCTATAGCATTATTTGTATCTGTGTGAGCTAGGCATGACTTCTTGTAATGTGTCTAAATCTAATTCATCACCTACAGATCCCTGCAGTCTCATATTCTTTTTTATATTTAACCTTCCACTCCAACAGTAAGTATCCTGCCATCAGTTTAATAGTTTAATTCCAATACATACATATAGCAGCAGCAGAATTGCTATACCATATTTCTTTACTAGGAGTAATCCTACTCCATGTACTCCTGTCAACTAGAGTATGGCTTTACTGATAGTCTGTTGCTTTTGGTCTGAAAGAAAGTATTCATTTCTGGTCACATAGGTTACCACCTCCCCCTGACCCCATTTTCTTAAGTGAGCTGTTTTGTATTTGTATAATGCAATTATATTATTTTCTCAAATTTGACATTCTATCCAAAATCCTCTGCCCTTTAAAATAAATCTTTTAAATTTGCATGCATTAAAGACTGAACCTTGTGCTGTAGTTCTATGGATGTCAACAATGCATAGTGCTGTATATTCACCATTTCAATAACATGCAAAATATTTTCTAAAAGATATGCAGTGCTTCATCTATTCATCTCTACACCTCTATTTGTCCAGTCCCCATTGTTTTTGTTTGTTTGTTCTTTTAGCACTACTGGGAGTGGAGCCCAAGGACTGCAAAATGCTGGACAAGTGTTTTACCACTAAGCTACACCCTCGGCCGTTTTAAATTATATTTTGAGATGGAGTCTCACTAAATTACTCAGGCTGGCCCCAAACCTGCAATCCCCATGCCTCAACCTCTGGTGCACCTGGAATTACTGATGTGTGCCACCATCTCTGCTTCACTGACTTTAAAAATATGTTTACTATTCAAGGTTACTTTTTCCAGAATGTTGTATAGTTAGAGTCATACATTAGGTTGATATTTTCAGAGTGGCTTCTTTCACAAAGAAATACATATTATGATTTGCCCATATCCTTTCATAGCCTGTTATGTATTTCTTTTTACTATGGAATATTATTATTACATTGTATTGATATACCATAGTTTGTTTATTCACTCACTCATTGACAGGCATCTTGTTTGCTTTGAATTTTGAAGATTATGAATGAAGCTGATATAAGCATTCATGCGCAGGTTTCTGTATGTGTATAAGTTTTCAAGTCAGTTGTGTAAATATTTAGGATGATTATGGATCCAATGGAAAGATTGTGTTTATCTTTGTGACAGTTTCCCATATTGGACTCTGAAGTGGCCATGCCTTCTGCATTCTCACCAGCAGTGAATGGGAGTTTCCATTTTTCTCTCTTCTTGCCCTAAATTGAAATTGATGACTTTTCTCAGATTTTAAGCATTTTAATAGGTGTACCATAGTATCTCCTAGTTTTAATTTGTAATTCCCTAATGATAAATGATGTTGAGTACCTTTTCATAAAACTGCCATCTATATGTTTTTTCTTGGATGAATTGTGTGTTAGATCTTCCTTAATTTTTAAATACAATTATTCAGTATTTTTAATCTCAAGAGTTATGTATATTTTGAATTCTAGTCATATAAAATATGTTTTGCAAATATTGTGCTCCAGTTTCCATTATGTTTATAGTATCTTTTTCAGAGTAGAAGGTTTTAATTGTAGCAAAATCCAAATTATCAATGCACTGATCATGCTTTTGGTGTTGTATTTAAAAACTCATTACTAAATCAATGTCAGTTAAATGTTTTTCCTATGAATTTTATAGTTTCCATTTTATAGTAGTTCCAAGGTCTATTTTCAATTCATTTTTGTGAAAGATGGAATAGTTTGTGTCTAGGTTCTTTTCTTTTTTTCCGATTGTACTAAGGCTTGAACTCAAGGCCTTAGCACTGAGCTACATTCCCACCCCCTTTTTAATTTTTGTTTTAGGACAAGGTCTCTCACGAAGTCACTACATTGTCCAAGCTGGGCTCAACTTCACAATTCTCCTGCCTCAGCCTCCCGGAGTGTTAGGATTACAGGTGTGCACCAAGAAGGAAGTGGATTCTCCTCCTCCTCCTCACCCCTTCTCCTCTTCTGCCTTCTCCTCCTTCTTCACGTAGATGTGCACTTATCACACTGAATTGCCTCTATGCCTCTGTCAACCATTAGTGAACTGTATCTATTGTGTGAGCCTTTATCTGGGACCTCTATTCAGTCTCATTTATCTACATGTCTGTTGTTTCTCTAATATTACTTTGTCAGGATCAGTGTAGCTTCATATTAAGTCTTGAAAATGAGTAATGTGAATCCTTCAATTTGGTTCATCTTCAGTACTATGTTGCCTATACCTGATCTTGTGACTTTCTATATAAATTATAGGATCAATTTGTTAATTCTATGAACTAGATTGCTGAGATTTGGATTGAGGTTTTGTTGAATATAGAAATCAATTATAAATAATTGACATTTTAACAATATTGAGTCTTTTAATCCATGAACATGGAATAACCTCATATTTTTGCATCTTTGTTGGTTTTTATCTGAATTTTTTTAATCTCTTGCACATAAATCTATAATTTATTAGATTTATACCTAAATACTTTGTGAGATTTGGTTTTATTGTAAATGATACAGGTCTATATTTTATTTAAAATTCTAGTAGTTGGCTGCAAATATTTAGGAGACCAATTAACTTTTCTATATTAACCTTGTATTCTGTAACCTGGTATGCATGTTTACTATTGCCAGGAGTTTTTGTTTGTTTGTGTGTTTGTTTTCTTTGTTTTGTATTTTGGGTTTTTTTTTCAGTACCATAGCATTTTTTCCATGGACAATCACGTCAGATAAGGAGAGTTTTATTTTCCCTTTGCAGTTTTTGTGTCTCATGTTTCTATTCATTATAATATCTAGTACTTCTAAAATGATGATTAATGTAAGTGGTTAGATTGGACATCCTTGTATTGATCCTGATTTTAGAAAGAAAGTGCCCAACTGATTTGATAATATGATTTTTGTTTTTTCATTAGTTCAAGTGAAGGAATATATTGATTGATTTTTCAAATACTGAGTCAGCCTTGTATACTTGGGATACATTCAATTTGTCATGGTGTATAATTTTTTAAGCATTGTTGTATTTAATTTGCTAACATTTCATTGAGGATTTTTGCATCTATATTCATGAGTGAAATTGATGTGTGGTTTTCCTTTCCTGTAAATTTTTTATCCATTTTGATGTTAGATTAATGCTAGCCCCAGAGAATAAATATGGAAATGTCCCCTTTGCCTCTATTTTCTGACAAAGATTGTTGAAAATTGGTATCATGTTTTACTTAAATGCCTGGGAGAATTACCAGTGCTTTCCTTTTTAGAAGAATTCTGTTCCTTTCTATTTTGCAAAGATATTATTTATTGATTCAATTTAAATAGTGGATGAAGACTTATTTAAATTATTCTCTCTTATATGAATTTTAGTGCCTTACATGAAGCGGGTTCACTTCATCTAAGTTATCAAATTTGCGTGCATACATCATTTTTAATGTTCTTTTATTATCCTTGTAAATCCATGGTATTAGTAATGTTTCATTTTTCATTGCAGATATTGATCATTTGTGCCTGTAGAAGTTTATCGATTTTATTGGCATTTTGAAACATATAGTTTCCTTGATCTTCTCTGTTGACTTTGAGTTTTCAATTCATTGATTCTTTTTATTCTAAATGTAATTGTATTATTTTTCTGCAGTTTTTAATTGCTCTAATTTTAAAAAACCTGGATTTCTTCTTTTCTAATGCATACATTGAATGCTATAAATTTCCCTCTAACATGACTTTTTCCTCATTCAACACTTTATTGAATTGTTTATTTTCATTTAGTTAAAAAAGATTTAAAGTTTCTTTTGAGAATTGTTTAAGCCAGTTGTAATTAGAAGTATGTTTGTCAGTTTTTAAATATTTATAAATTTCCTAGTTATGTTTTTTGTTGTCATTTCTAGTTAAACTCCATAGTAGTCTTTTTTTAAAATTTTTTTATTGGTATGTAGGTATACAACACAATTACATTTCTCATTGAGAACTTGTACCTTTACATGATACATCTTGGCTCTTATTTTTTCCCCATTCCTAGCCCTCCCTTTACTCCTTCCACCCTTCCCTATTTACAAAGACTTTATTTCCTTTCTTTCCATTTCTCATCATTTTTCCTTTCCCTTCTTTCCTTTCCCCTGTTCCTCCCATTACCCCTACACTTTTGGACATTTTGTTACTATTTTGCATTATCAATTATTCATTATAATCATTGGTACATTTTAGGTATACGATATAATGACATTCATCATTGGAAATTTGCACCTTTACACAATCTCTCTTGGTTCTTATTTTTCAACCTTGCCCAGCCCTCCCTTCAATCCCTCCATTCCTCCTTATTTACAAAGATTTTCTTGCTATTTTTCCATTTTCTCATATTAATTCCATACCCTTTTTCCTTTCCCCTAGCCCTCCCACTTCCTTCCCCTTTGCTCCTTTTCTTCCCATTTCACATTACCTATTATACATTTCAGACCTTATTTACACTTTCAGTTTCTCACACCAGAGAAACTATTCGGTATTTATACATGTGTGTCCTATTTATTTCACTTAAGAGTATCACCTCAATGTGCATCCACTTAGCTATAAATGTCTCTAAGT
>NW_004624812.1:2265414-2280458 GCF_000247695.1 Heterocephalus glaber
CTTGGGAAGTTTTCTGCCATTACTTCTATGAAGAGTTTTTTATGTCATCTGTACTCTCTCCTGTTTCTTTTTTGACTCCATTCAGTCTTATGTTATTCTTCTTTGCATCGTCTACCAGTTGCTGGATTTATTTCTCGTGTTCCCTTATAATTTTGAAACAATTTTTCTTTTGCTGGTCATTAATTAGAATCTTATCTTCTATATCTGAAATTCTGTCCTGACATTGGCTCATTCTGCTGTGTAGACTTTCAGTGGAGTTTTTCATCTCCTGGATATCTATTTGCATCTGTTTTATGGTTTCCATTTGTTTCCTGTGTTGGGATTCCATCATGTTCCTGAGCCCCTCTCTAGATTTATTAATCATGTCTTGCACTAGGAGCACAATTTCTCCTGTTATCTGGGAAGTTATTCCTGATTTCATTTTTTCCAGATCCTCTTTTGTTGCCAGTTCAGTGGGTCCAGGAAGTTGAGTATCAGAGTGTTCCATCTCATTTCCCTTTGGGGTTAGTGTAGGTTATCTGGAATCCTGGTTTTGAGACTTATTTAGGTGTCTTCTCATTTTGACTGGGGGGGTGGGCAGTGTTTGGTGCTGTTGGTGCCTGTGCAGCTCACCTCCTCTGAGCTAGGAGATGTGGGATAGGGGCTGGGAGCAGTGGGCTGTCTGGTGGCCCAGAAACCCCTTCCTCTGGACCAAGAGCAGTGGCATGGTGGCTCAGAACCCCCTACCTCTAGGCCAGGAGTGGCGGGACAGACAGCGGCCCAGAAACCCCTTCCTCTGGGCTGGGAGCAGTGGTTAATTCATTCTTAGTGTTTCCATTTCTCTTCTTATATTGCCCATCTCTTTTGGCATGTTGCCTCTGTGTTTCAGTAGAGTCTTTAGTATATTAATCATAGTTGTTTTAAACTCCCAATATGATACTTGCAACTTTGTTGTCATACCTGAATTCAGGTCCCATGCTTGCTTTGTCTCTCACATTCACTTTGTTGTGATTTGAAATTTTTTGTTGCTGCTGGAAGCTGGCTATTTTGCATAGTATAATGGGAATTGGTGTAACTGTGTATATTACTATGGCTTTGGTGTGAGCATTTAGGCTAATCTGGCTAGGAGTTGGCTGAATTTAATATTTTCTGTAGCTATATGTTCCAGAGCTACAAAGCTTCCAGACTTTTATTTCCCCTCATGACCTTTGACTTCCCAAGAACTCTTTCTCACAGTCTGTATAAGGGAATTGCTGAAACATTCACTTTATTTTAAAACCATGATTTAGTTTCAGTCTATTCCCATATTTTAGGAACCTGTATAAAGAAAGGTGAGCTACTACTTCTACATAAATTAGATGCAACTCAACTGAACAGACCACCTGGGCCTGAAAATTAAAGTCCTTGTCTGCTTTTCTCAATATTGAACTACAGGAATAAGAGTTAACTCTGATTACTCATATTCTCATTCCTAGAGCTTTATAAAAACTCTTGCTCTGATAAGAAATGAAGAAAAAAGGAATACAAGGATGTGCAACTGCAAGCTTATTTAAAACTGCACCAAGCAACGAACAATACAAAGTAAGATTTTAAACTTTTTTTCGGTAGGGTGTATCCAATTAATGCTTTTACCAATAATAGAGCAGAAAGTAGCAGTAGTTTATAAGGAGCTATAGTAAAGAGTGAACTAAAGATCAGGCCCTGCAATAACTTGTCCTTTCCCCCCAGGAATGTTTGCCAAGTAATGTCTGCTCTCCAGGACTTCTCTGGTGTGGCGTTACTAACTCATTCTGTGATACTGTGTAATCATTGTGGGGTTTTTTCCATTTCAGTTCCTGTAACAGTGAAACAGAACCATCTTTGCTCCTAGTCATTATTGTGAGTCTCACATGATATAGTGCCTCTGGATGTACTTTGAAAAGTACATAATAACATAGGGTTTTATTATAGAACATTTATATATGCTATGCTTATACATAAAAAGATACATTTCATCTATATTTCAGAAGTTTTGCAGGAATCATAATTTTCATTAGTTTTATCTGTTTAATTTCTTCTTTTCCTAGACCTATCTTCTAAGCTATTTTACATCAGTTTCTCTCCTGGAAGAAAGCTCAGTTTTCCTGGCTCTATTTTATGATCTATCCTTCTTGTACTATTGCTTTATTTGAAAAAAAGAAAATTTCTTGCTAGTCTCAAGTATTTTTGGAAGCAAATTTTGCTGTCAGTTCATGGTGTGGATAGAGAAGGTGAGCCAAGGAAAGTGTCTAAGTCAAGGGTGGAACTTTGAAGAACTGAGAATAAACTTCACTTTGCATAATTCCCTTCCTGGAAAAAAGCACAGCCCCTTCAGATCTGCAATTAATCACATCAACATCAGGTCTTAGACCATTCTGTTTCTACTTAGCAGAAGAGACTCTTGAGCTGGGGTACCGTCCCCTTCCTGTGACATTCTTCCTTGGTTGATTGTAAAGGCATCATACAGAAAAAGTGATTTATCTGTATCTACTTTTTTCACACAGAAGGACCTCTCCAGCCAGAATTCTGAGCCTAATTTCCACCCGTTATGCTTAGTGAAGCAATGTGCTGTGCTGTCCAGAGTAGATAAAAACCAGAGACTCTCTCCATGTTATGCTCAGTGGATAACTGAGAAATAAATTAAGTTCTAAGCACAGTAAATGAATAGCTGCAAGGTACGGTGGTTTATCATAATCTACCAACTCTCTTCCCTCCAGAACCCCAGTCACTATGGACACTTGAATTTGTCTTGGGAGTTGGATGGAACATTTACTTGGAGTATCTAGACTTTAAGAAAAAAGTGCTGATTTGACCTCCTATAGCCTGTTAACATGTCTCCTTGTCTTTTCATTACAGTTTTTCCTATTGCACTGGAACGCAGAATGGCATGTTTTAAATTTAATTAATAATTAACAGCATCAGGCTCAAAGGGAGGCACAAAGACAGAAAATTGAAGAAAAGAAAATATATGAAAAAAATTAGCTTTTCTTGGAAATACAAAAAGTAAATTCTCATTTAATTTTTATCCCAGAGAATAAAAAAATCAGAACTTCCGAAAGCAAAGTCATGGGATAAAAAGTGGAATATGGTGTTATATGAAATAATGAAATCTGGGGGAAAGCAAAAGAAATATATATGACATCAATAAATTTTATTTTTGTTTAAAAAAAAAGAGCCAAGCATGATAGTGCATGCCTATAATATCCACAATCTGGAAAGCTGAGGCAGAAGGCTTGCAAGATCAAGGCAAGCCTGGGCAATGCAGCAACTTACAAAGAAATAAAACATGAAAGGAGCTGGGTATGTAGCTCAGTACAAAGACCCTGGGTTCAATCCTTAGGACCACCACCACCACCAAAAAAAAAAGGAAGGATCATACATACATTCCCCCCAGTTGTTTTTGATCCATCCTATCTTCTACTGGAATCTTATAGAAAAAGAGATTAAAAGTTTTAGCTTCCAACCTTGTTTTTGTTGCTGTGAGACTTCTGTTGAGTCAACCGTTCCTTATTCTGTAGTAAGACAAATACTAATTTTGGGGGAAAACTAATAACACTGAATTATTTAAGAAATCTTAGACTGTGTGTGACCAAATAAATATTAATCCATAAGATTATTAATAAAATGATGGTTAATGACAGTAGCATAAATTAATATTTAATAAATTTTTAAAAAGACATTTCAAAGAAAAAGAAGTTTAGTATCCTTTGGCAACAAAAATAATACATCAAAGAGGATGAGTCTAAAATAATACCCTCAAAATGATTCAGACTAAACAAAATGAAACCGTGGTTTGAGCTGTTAAAACATATACTAAAAACTGAAAATCTATTCATCTTGGTGATGTCCACACTATTTCTGTGAGACATTAGAAATGGAGAATTAGGGCCGGGGATTTAGCTCAGTGGTTTTGCCGTCTGCTACGCAAGTGCAAGGACCCGAGTTCGATCCCCAGTACCAAAAAAAAGAAAAAAAGAAAAAAGAAATGGAGAATTTTCTCTTCACTTTGGAAACAGAGCAAGTGTAATCAAACTAAAAATCAGGCCTGCTATAGACATTAGAATCTAGATGTTATCAGGCTAGAGCTTTCTTCAAAATATTATTGTTCATGTTAAACACACACATCAAAAACAACGTCTGTTATTTGATGTGACAATTTACATTTATTTGCAGGTGCATAATTGCCAGTTTGGACTGAATACATGGAAGACAGTTAATAAGAGTAAAACATAAAATAACATCAACTAACCAAACTAACCATTTTCAGGTGTTCACTGAAAAGACTGTTTTGTGTGAATTGTGTCAATTTGCACAAAGTCCCCTCAAGATAGTATTATGATTCCCTTTGTACAAATGAAGAAATCAATATACTCAGAGCACTTCAAAGTCCAGTGAGTTTAAGTGGCTGGGCTGGGATTTGTACATGTTGCCAGTATTATTCCAGAACCTGACCCTCAGTGCCCACAGTGTACTCTCTGGGCCAATCCTGAGCTATCCTGCTTGGGAATTTTGAATGGTTTCAGGATACACCTGCATTAAAATAAGTCTCCTGGCATGGATTTTGTCATTGGAAAAGATATGCATCTAGGAACAATTTTTTGCATCTAGGAAAACTTTCCTACATGAAAGTATAACAAAAAGATCTTGAAATGTAGTTTTGCTCTCGCTGACTGTTAATTATTTTGAAAGTATATATTTTCTTTAGAGGCACTTTTTGCTGGACAGAACACAAGGAGCAAAAGCACTCTGTTAGACCTGAGGATTTAATTAAGGGTGATGGATCTTCATGCTGAGATAGGCAGGCAATGCTCAAAGAAAGATCAGCCCTCAGGCAGGGGAGTTGGCTTCTAGCACCAGTTGCTACCAAAACCTCCTTTCCACCTAAGAGGCCAATAATGTGTTTCTACTCAGGGGCAACTTGTCTGGATAAATCTTCCTTGAAGCAAATAACATCACTGCAATTTAAGAAGCACTAATAACTAGAGTGAGAAAGAGGAGCAAGAGAAATAGTGAATTGAAGTTTCTTTGCTAAATCTTTAAAACAGTCATGCCAAATGTCTTATGAAGTATATATTTATGATTTGTGTTTCACGATTTTAGTGGGGAGGGAGCTATCAGAAAGCAATGTTCTCCCAGCCCTCATACACATACCCGCATCTGGATATCATGAGTATTTGCTCTACCTTGGTGAAGGTTATCCAAACACAAGAGATGTAGCTGACTATTCTAAATATTAAATTCCAAAGGTCTTTGGCATGTTTTGTTTCATGTTCCAGTCCTGATGCAGGGTATTGATGTAGAAAAACAAAATATTTTGGTTCAGTGGGAAAATAAAAGCAAAGACTGAAAATAGTGCTCTATAAAGAACCATCCTTTTTCACCCCTACATTTATTCATGTACTATTTTAGAAAATGTTTACTAAGAACCTACCAAATACCTTTCACCTGCAGTTCTCTCTGTGCTTGCTTTAGCCATTCCAGGTGCAGGTTCCTACCAGGATGTCCAGCTTACTTCAGGCTCTAGAACTAGCACTACCACACATGGGAGTTTCCTTGCAAAGTCTGTAAAGCCTTGGTGAATACCATCTGTGAGGTTTCAACTACATAGCTGAACATGGACAGAAAATATCTCATAAGGCAAAGCAAATAGAGGATTGGATCAGACATAAAAGTACATTTAAAGGATTCTGTAGTCACTAGAAAGAAGGTAGGTCCAGTTCCTAATAATAAAAGATCCAATGAGATAAACGAAATAAGCCATTGGGAAAGTATAAAAGGTATATCAAAGATCCAACAGCAAAGAGGCTAACTCAGAGCAGAGAAATTATTTTAAGTTCCAGGGTACAAGTGTTTAGACTTGGTCCAAAAGAATAATTCTGTTTTTAGTTCAAGGGATACCCCAGGCTAGACAATGTCCTGTGAGAGAAGAATCAGCATAATAATTGGTAGTCTGGTGTCTGACCAGATAGGCTGCTTCTAATGTGACTGGGTAAAATATTTGTCTAAAAAAGCCTCATCTGGCAGCTCAGAGCCCTGCTGATACTTCAGAGGCAGGTCGCCTGGACATTCTGCTCCCCAGTCCTTTCCGCTTTTGCTGACATCCCGTCCTTCTCATGGCTCCCACATGTTGGGTGCTCAGTATCCTGCCACTGACAGTACGGATCCCTGAGCAACATAAAAATGTAAGAAAAAGCAAAAGTGAAATATAAGTGGACATAAACAGAGCAGAGAACAATAACAGAGGCTACTAGCGGCTGGGGTCTGTAGATGACATGCACCATGTCCTTCATGTAAGTTCCAAAGAGAATCACCATTTGATATGGTCAGCCTCCGCCTGGCCATGCCCTTCCACTGGCCCATCAGCCACGACCTTGTCCTCTCTTAAACATCTCTGTCTGAGAGCTGGTTCTTCTGATGCACCACCTTTCCAGTCACCTGTGATTAATCTCAGGAGGCTTTTCTTAACCTGCAAGTTCCAAATATTCTGCTATGGAATCTTATGGCCTACAAACCTTGAAACTGTCTCTCCTTTCTCCATATGGTCCCACAAGTTATTCAGTAGGTAGACCTTGAGCTGCCGATGTTGGGTACACACCATATTGCTCATATGCTGTACAGAGTCTGCACACGTTATCTATGAATTGCATAACTAGAACTTGAGCTGCCTTCATTACATGCTCTTCTGCATGCTTCCATCTTGGCACCCTCTCAGAAGACATGGCTGGACTTAGATGTACAGCACTTCTGGGCTGCTCCATCCAAAGCAGCTAATTCTCCACTTCACAAGGTCACAAGATATGACACCAGAGACAAAGTTCACACCTGCCTTCCAATTAGCTATTACTGAACACAGACAAACCCAAACCATTTATCTTTACCAATAAATCTCTAAACTATTGATGGCCTATTTTCTGCTGCCCTAATGCACATACAAACACATATACACATGTGCACATACACGCACAATTATCCTCTATTATTCTCTAGAGCTGGATACTTAAATTACCAAGTCATCTTATCATGGCCATTGTGCTCAATATCCTCCCACTAGCAGATTTCCTAATAAGTGGACTATATAGGAAATAAAAAAGAAGAAAATATTCTTATTAGGCACATTGCCAAATTTTCCTATTCCCTGAGTTCTTATAACACTAAACCTGAATATTACACTTATTTTTGGGGTGATAAAGTCATTGCCTTTATGGAGCCTGCAGTTGGAAATAGATATCAATCAAATAATTAACTAAAATAAACTGATATTGCAAAAAACAAATGTGCTCCTCCGTAAATAAGAAGTAGTTGATGTGAGTAGATAACAAACAGATGCAACTTAGGTTGGGGAAATGTCTCTCTAAGATAGTGTTTAAGCTGAGAAGCGAAGTTTGAATGGATGTTATCTAGAGGATTGTAGGTCATTCAAGACAGAGGGAAGAAAGGGACAGGTTTTGAGCAAGAGATCCTGGCATAATATCCCTGCTGACATATGGCCATGTTTCTAAGGCATAAAAAGTAATTTATTGGTGTAATAAAGCACATTAAATAATAGTTGTTTCTTTTTTCCATTTGTTTTTATCATTATCCTTTATTAATTAATCAATATGAAACCACTGAATTATTTTAAGGAAAGAGATATGCAATTAAATTTGTAACAGATATGAGAGATGGATATAAGAAAGATGCAAGCCACAAATTATTGAAGATAATTACTCCTAGGTTTTTGCATTACCTCTTGAATGAATAGCAACAACATAAACTGATGAAGGAAATGTTAAAAGAAGACCAGAATCTGTAGAGAACACCCATTTTCCGTCAGAGTTTACTTGGAAGAACTTTAAATCTTCCAAATACATACATCAAGTAGGCAATTAGGTGGTCAAGTCCAGAGTGTGAAGGAGAAGTCAAGACTAGAGACATAAATTTGCAAGTAATTGGTACATAAAGCCAAGTGAAGTTGTGGGCATAGAGAAATGTATGCTATGAAGTCCAATGTTTAAGAACTTCAAGAATAAGTAATTAGAGTTCGGTGACAAAAAGTTGAGGCTCTGAAGCAAGAGTGTTTTGTTTAAGTTCCTATTCTTTCATATAGTATCTGTGCAGCCTCAAGCAATTTACTTAAAATCTTAATACCACAGTTCCCTCCAGGATAAAAATGGAGCTAATAATACTTATCCATTAGGAGTATCACTTAGGAGTGTCAAACAAAATAACCCTTGTAAAGTTCTAAGTAAAATAAGCAGTTACTAAATATTAGTTGTTTCTTATTTTGTTTGTTTGCTCTTCATTATTACTATTCTCATTGTCACACCATCATCATCATTATTATTTATGTGAGGCATAAAAAGTGATTCTGATTCTACAAAGGAGACAGTGAAGGCACAACCAGTGAGATGATCAAAATTTCACATCATGGAGTCCAAGAAAGGAGGAGCTTCAAGAAAGAGCACACCAACAATGTAGAATTCTGTCAAGTGGTCGATTAAGATAGAAACTGAAAAATACATATTCTATTTAGTACCATGGAGACTTTTGGTAATTTTAGAAAATTTTTTAAACATTTGAGTGTAAGCATAGCTAACATGTAAATGAAGATAAAACTCAGGAACCAAGCCAAAAAGAGAAAGAATGTTGTCATCAGAGATACCAGGAATGACCAGGCTCCACACCTCAGGCCAAATCAGTGCTCTTAAGGCAGAAGGTGGGACAGCTCCTCTACTGTAAAAGGAAGGAAAGGCCAGAAGACCACAGACAATGGTTTGAGCATGAGAAGCTGAGGGAGTTCTAATGGCTTATACGCTCTCTTCTGATATTAAGCAAGAGAAAGAGAGTGTGAGAGTATGAGATGTGTGGTGTTCAAAGGGGAATTATAAGTAGTCAGATGTTCTAGGAATATGAAAAAAGTTTGGAGACTCCTGTAAAGGATGAGAGAGTGAGCCAATGGTAGATGCACTGTGACCCTTGGTAGTTCTGTGGGAGCATTTGAGCCTGGTGCAAATAAATACAAAGTAGAACCAATCAGTCTTTTTGTGACTTTCCCATCACATCTTGATTTCATGATAGAATCTCAAAGATAATGGATGTCTGAACTCATTGGGGTCAGTATTTGAACAACTAGGGGTGACATTTAATAGAAGGAAAGGGGATTTGCGGTGCTATAGAAATGATGGCTGATGGAGGGACCTGGTGAAGGACATGTGGAAGAACAATACAGGTGCTCTGATAAATCCAGCAGTGACACCATGACAGCTGATCAGAGAGCTGGAGGGGAGCAGGATATGGGGGAAGACTCAGATGCTTCCATTTACAGTTTTGAAAGGAAGGCAACCACACTCAGGCTGTCCCTGACTAACAGCTTGAGTCTGCTTCTCTCCAAAAGTTCCTGCTTTGCTTTCTGCTTCCATACTGGGGACAGCCCTAGACCAATGATCAACCCAAACAAAATGTCTCTGTAGCCACCAATCTCAGCTGTTGTGCTACTACAGCCATTCTTTTTCATGCATTTTTTGTGTCTTCAATCTTCTTTTTCTGCCCCTAACCCTATAGAAATTCCATTTTTCACTCTTTAGTGTTACTAGTGATCTCTCGTATACAAAGTCCAGTGATATTTTCCCATTCATCATCTTCCTTGAAGCAAAGTAAAGGCTTTGAGAAGCAAAGAAGTGAGAAGAGAATTTTAGGTGGAAACATGGCTTTAAAATGAAGACATGTAGGCAAACCTGAAAATATTGTTCAGGTAATGTGCAAAGCCCATGGCAGTAAAGGCTGAATTATGGATATAGCAACAGATGAACCTGGGAAACCAAGATGAAAGTGAATTAATTTGACTTTTGCATACTATGTCTCCCTGTTTAGACTTTCTTCTGCAGACAGTGGGGGAACATTAAGAACTTTTTAGCAGAGAAATGACATGGATATAGTGCTGTTTTAGAAAGATGGGTTTGTCCAAGTTCACAGTGAATTAGGAATAACAGTTATGCATCTGGATTAGTGAATTAAATTTATTTCAACAAGAATGCATCAGTTTCCTATGGATGTGTGCCATCCTCTTATGTCCTGGTCCTGTAGACATGCAATGTGCTGGCTGGAGACGCAACGTGGAGTAAATGTGATATAATACATGTTCCTTAGGACACTGTGATTCCAATAATGGAAGCAGTGGGGATGAATTTTGGACAAATAATTCCAAGATAAGACATGAGAAGTATTTCAAAACAGGTAATTACTAACTTTTATGTCCCAAAAAGTATTAATACCAGCTGAAGTGGAGGATGAAGAGAAGGTCTCTTGGAAACGGTATGAGTAGGGTCTGAAGAATGCTAGAGTAACAGCTGGTTTAAGTTATTATAATTGAACAACTTTGAGGCCACTGTGACTGTTACTTTATAGGCTGGCTTTACAATTCCCAGCCCCAGAGACTGACATCAGCTTGGCACTTCAGATCAATGGTCTGGGGAACTTAGATATGAACCACACTTCATCCTCTAAATGTTCTGACTTGAGGGAAATCAGAACTAGATGGCTGGAACAAGCTGATTCCCGTAGTAATGAGATATTGTTGGCTATTGATCTCCTAGAAGACTGCATTGATGAGCTGTCCTGTTGGCAGCTAGGGAGCAGTGAAAAGGGACAACATGCAGAGGTAGTGAGGCCCACCGAGAGAGTAGGCATTCAATAGTCCAGTCTCAAGGCCACCTCAAGAGATGGGAATTCTACTTTGGGTCCAGAGTTTGGGGGTAACAGGATGGAACCCTCATAAGAGGCAGGGAGAGCTGCTGGCAAAAGCAAAGAAGTGGTCAGCTACATCATCTTGCCCTGTATACTTGGGCAGATAATTTTCTCTGACTTATTGTCCTGACCTGACCTGTAATGGAGAATAATTATCATCCATATCTTTTTGTTATCACACTAGCTAAAACATGAGATTCTGCAGGTGAAGGACTTTGAAGTCATTAAGAGAAAGGATCTCTACCTAAAACTCCCAGAGGAAAGTGCCAGCATCCACTAACATTTATGAGTGCTTGCTCTGCATAGCACCCTGTTTTCCAACGTGCACAATGAGTTAACTGAAACTACACATTCTCCATGTCTATGGAAAGTTTGCTCTTAAAAAATAGTTGTAGACGTGATACGAATATATTCACAGAGAAAAACAAAGGATATGAAAGAAGAGGAAAAAAAGGAAGATTGTTTTAAATGCCCACATCTCTTGTGTTTGGTTGACATAAGAATTTGTTTATTTTTACCACTTATATTTCTTGTGCCTACACTTTGATTCTACAAATTATTTGTGCAGATGATTCTATGTGCAGTCGGCTATCGACCAGCAGCCCGCCCACGGTGGAGCAGCAGGCAGGAAGCAGAGAGGGGCCAAGAGGCCCTGACAGACATCAAGAACAACTGCAAGGCATGAAATATGCCCGGTTTGGAGAAATGGAAGCAAATAGGCTTTGCCTGGGACAGGGCCAGGAGCAAGCTCTGACCTGACTGTTGGAGTTGAGGTGGGAGGAGCAGTCTAGTTGGGTGACAGCAGTTTCTCCATGTCTAGGAGCTGGAAAAAGCTAAACAGCCTCGCACACGCTGCAGGTCTTCGTGCCTCAGGAGCCTCTTATCTGATGTGTGACTGCAACTATTTTCCCAAGAAAATTAAAATGCCTTAGTCAGTTAACCTGAAATTCCCAACAGTGCTCTGCTTGTGGATTAGAAGTTTGTTCACCAGGTTGGTGGTGAGAGAGCAAAGGCGGGGAGCCTGGCAGGGCTGGGGTTCCACTGCCACCTAGTGGCAGAACCGAGCTGCCTCCTTGCCCCTCTTCACTGAGAAGAACGTGGGACGACAGGGAAGGAAACAGACACAGATGAAGTTAACTCAAGCCTCAAGTAGGATTAGAAAGTCTAACTGGGTGATTAGTCCTTCTGCTGGTCACCTGGGGGTGCATTTCCCATCGTTGCATTAAATGGGGTTGGAGGGCACTGCTACCCTCCCTGAGAGTCTGGCACCTGCTCCTGGACTCACAGATGTGTCCAGGCTGCTGGTGGGGAGCCAGCTGGTCGGGGAGAGCCATCAGGTCTGATCACTGGAAGAAACCTCTTTTCCTACTTGAAGCCAGGGACTCATAGACCACAAACTCAATTCAGTCTAGTCAAAGACTGTAGTCAGTTCTGTGATCTGCACCACCCCCGTCATACCCACTAAGTCACTCTGCGGATGAACACTTTGAGCAGCAGCAGTAGTTTCAGTTTTATCTGTTTTTTTAAAAAGTGATGTTCATTTATATGTGCTTACAATGTGAACAAAATGAGGGTTGTGGCTCACAAGCAATTTATATGCTTGAGCGGCTGGCAGCCATATAAATAAGTAGCTGAAGAACAGTATTACAGTCTATAATGGCTAATTTCATGTGTCAGCTTATTGGGTTGAAGCACACAATGTTTTCCTCAAATTAAAGTCTAGATAGGCCCATGAAGGTTATTGGTTAGATGTTAACATTTTTTTTTGCTTAAATTCTTTTATTGGCACATTTAAGGTGTGCAATACATTTACATTTATCATTTGTTGTTTGTACCTGTACAGGATGTATCTTGGTTCTTATTTTTTTCCCCATTCCCTGTCCTCCCTTCACCCCCTCCACACTTCTCTATTTACAAAGACTTTTTCCTTTTCTCATAATTTTTCCTTTTCTCATAATTTTTCCTTTCCCTTCTTTCCTTTCCCCATCCCCTCCCATCACCCCTACCCGTTTGGACCTTTTCTTCCTATTTCAAATTATCAATTATTTATTTTAATCATTTTAATCCTTATGTACACTTTCAGTTTCTCACACCAGAGAAACTATTCAGTATTTACACATGTGTGTACTATTTATTTCACTTAAGAGTATGGCCTCAATATGCATCCATTTAGCTATAAACGTCTCTAGTTTCTTGTTCTTTATGGCTGAGTAGTAGTACAATGAAGGTCACAACTCCATGAGGTCCAACAGAGAAAAGCCACCAGATAAGATAAGACACTAAAGAGAAAGGGGGAAAAATAAGAAATAAAAGATCTAACAACAGTAAAACATGACAAGGATGAGTCAATATCTATCAATTATAACCATCAATGTTAATGGCCTCAATTCACCAATCAAAAGAAATAGACTGGCAGAATGGATTAAGAAGTAAAATCCTGCAATATGTTGTATGCAAGAAACACACCTAACTCGAAAAGAAATTCATAGGCTGAAAGTAAAAGTATGGAAAACATTTCTCCACAGGAACCTGGAAAAAATCAGGGGTAGCAATCTCATTTGCTGACAAAGTAGATTTCAAACCAAAACTAATTAAGAGAGACAAAGATGGTCACTATATCCTTGTGGAGGGAACAATCCAAGAGGAAAAGATGATAATCATAAATATATATTCACCAAATACAAATGCCCCCAACTATACAAAACAAATATTAATTGGCCTAAAAAAACAAATAAGCACTAATACAATTGTAGTGGGGAACCTCAATACCCCACTATCACAAACAGATTATCTAGACAAAAAGTCAACAACCAAATTCTAGAACTGAACCAAGCTACTGAACAAATGGACATAATAGATGTTTACAGAGTGTTCCACCACACAAAATCAGAATATACATTCTCTTTGGCTGCACATGGGTCATTCTCCAAAATAGATCACATGCTAGCTCATAGGACATGTTTAAGTAAATGTAAAAGAATTGAAGTTACCCCTGTATATTATCAGACCATAGTGCAATAAAATTGGTGATCAATACCATAAGAAATCACAAAACCCCCACAAACACATGGAGAATGAATAACAACCTCATGAACAACCAATGGGTCACAGAGGAAATTCAAGAAGAAATTAGACAGTTTTTACAAGTAAATGATAATGCCAGTACAACATATAGGAATCTATGGGACACAATGAAAGCAGTTCTACGAGGGAAATTCATAGCAGTGAATACCCATATTAGGAAAACAGAGAGAGCTCAAATAAACAATCTAATGCTGAATCCAAGCTGCTAGAAAAACAAGAGCATGACAAATTCAAACTGTGCAAGAGAGGAAAGTATAAAGATCAGAGCAGAAATCAATGCAATGGAGACTAAGACAATCATACAAAAAAATCAGTGAATCAAACAGTTGGTTTTTCAAAAGAATAAATAAAATCAATAAACCTTTAGTGAACCTTAATAAAAAAAAGAAAGAAAAGTCTCAAATCCATGCAAGTAAGAATGAAAAAGGTGAAATAATAAATCCAGCAGACATCCAGAGGATCATCAATACCTACTTTGAGGAACTGTACTCTAATAAAATGGAAAACACAGAAGAAATGGATAGAATCCTAGTTACATACGAATTGCCAAAGTTAAATGAAGAAGAAATAGAAATTCTAAACACCCCAGTTACAATGAGTGAAATTGAAAATATAATTAAAAATTTACCAACAAAGAAAAGCTCAGGTCCTGATGGCTTCACTGCTGAATTCTACAAGACATTTAAAGAAGAACTATCACCATTACTCTTTAAACTCATCAAGGAAATTGAAAGGGAAGAAATACTTCCAAATTCATTCCTGGAAACAATTGTGACTTTGCTTCCAAAACCAGGGAAATACCCAACCAAAAAAGAGAACTACAGGCCAATCTCCCTAATGAACATAGATGCAAAAATCCTCAACAAGATACTGACAAACAGAATAAAGGTGGTCATCAAGAAGATCATAAACCCTAACCATGTTGGATTTATCCCAGGGATGCAAGCATGGTTCAACATACATAAATCAATAAATGTAATACACGATATTAACAGAACCAAAGACAAAAACCATATGATCATCTGAATGGATGTAGAAAAAGCATTCAAAAAAATCCAACAACCATTCATGATAAATACCCTACAGAAAATTGGAATAGAAGGTCGTTATCTCAACCTGATTAAGGCTATCTATGAAAAAACAACAGCCAACATCATACTAAATGGTCAAAAACTGAAAACTTCCAGGCTAAAATCAAGAGCAAGACAAGGATGCTCACTATCACCACTTCTGTTCAATAT
>NW_004624812.1:2293065-2306963 GCF_000247695.1 Heterocephalus glaber
TTTTCCCAAAAGAATTAAAAGAATCACACCACTGAGATATATGTGCACCCATGTTTATAGCTGCTCAGTTTGTAATAGTTAAAGCTTGGAAACAGCCCAAGTGCCCATCAACTGGAAACTGGATAAAGACGTGTTTTTTTTTTTTTTAATAAAATGGAGTACTACTCAGACATAAAGAACAAGAAACTAGACATTTTTAGCTAAATGGATGCATATTGAGAACATACTCTTAAGTGAAAAAAATAGGACACACCTGTGTAAATAACGAATAGTTTCTCTGGTGTGAGAAACTGAAAGTTTAAATAAGGACTAAAATGATTGAAATGAGCAATTGATAATTTGAAATAGGAAGAAAAGTTCCAAAGTGGTAGGGGAAGTGGGTGGGGAAGGGGAAAGGAAAGAAGGGAAAGAAAAATTATGAGAAAAGGAAAAAATGGAAATAAAGTGTTTGTAAATAGGGAAGTGTGGAGGGGGTGAAGGGAGGACAGGGAATGGGGTAAAAATAAGAACCAAGATACATCATGTACAGGTATAAGTACCCAATGATAAATGTAAACATATTGTATACCTAAAATGTACCAATAAAATAATTTAAGCAGAAAAAATATAAAAAGAAGGGACTCAACAGACAAAGCTTTTGGCTTTGTCGCATGCACCAAGGTGTGTGATGTCATCGGTATGAAGTCCTGGTGTGCAGTGAAGCCCAGAAGGGGAAGTCTGAGCTATTTCTGAGACTGCTTGGAATGGCCTGGTAAGTCATGTGAGGCAGGCTTCAATTTTTATTTCAAATTCTAATAATAATTATCTGTAGGGGTGAAGACTCAGCAGTGGGCCACAGGAGACCTTAGGGAAACAGAAATGAAATCAGTCTTCTTGCTGCTCTCATATGATAACTCGAAGAGAGAAGGTAGAGTGTGGTGGCTGAGAAGTTCCAGTCTGCCATCAGGCTGCCCTGGTCATTGTCCCTTCTGCCAGCTTAGTCATCATGAGCAAATTATTCTAACCCTAATTTCCTCTCTTACCAACAGGGGCTAAGAACAGTAACTGCCTCTCCAGGCTGCTGAGAGGATTAGGTGAATCCAAGCATGGAAAAAGCTTAGCCCAGCTCTGGGCACCATGTAAAAGCTCACTAAGCATTATTTCTTACTGGGATAAATACTAAAGCAAGACCCTAGCACAGCTCACTGTGAGGTTGGCAATTATTTTTTAAAGGTTAGTTTCTGATGCCAGCCTGACCCCTCTTTTTTTCCTTCAAGTAGTAATACTGGTATAGTATTGATTAGGAGCATAGACTTCAGTCTTGGAAGATAACTCATTAGGGTTACAATCATGTTCTTGTTTTACCAAAATGAAGAAGAAAGATATTGATTCTAATGATGCTAATCAATAATCCCAGGTACAGAGAAGTTCAGAGAACATGGCACTTCCATACACTGATGGTTACCTTATAGCCAGACCTACTGGGCTCCCAGAGCCTCTAAAGGAATGATTGTAAGGGTCCCAAGCAAGTGGAGCTGTTAAAGTGTGGGTAGAATGTATTGTTCTAATGTTATGTCTCAAAAGAAAACACATTCTATAAAATTGTCACTATCCCAAGCTGCCTATACTTGTCCTCAGTGCTCTAAATTTCTCTTGTGGGCTGTGGGTGGGAGGTGCACTGATCAGATGGCTAAATGATGGAGAAGGAGCCTCATAGAGAGAGACAAAGGGCCCTCGGCAGCCTGGCACTCATTAATACATCCTGCTCGAGCCCCTAAGCCAAGAGTGACAACTGGACAATTGCACCTGTCATCTGCCTAGAATTGCAACAGCAAAGAATTTTCTCCTACAGGGTTAATGCTTGTTGAATATTCCCGAGGCACTGACAGGTAGATCCTGCATGGAACATACAATCAGTTGAGAAATTCTCATGGGCATTAATGTATGAGTTAAATATGCATGCACATATACTTACATGCATGTACACATACACTTACATGCATGTACACATACAATAACAAATACACCACATCCCCACCTGTCAAAAAAAAATTAGGGCTTCTGTCTGCTGTCTGTAAGAAGAGAACCCAGATGAATCTCTCTCAGGTGAATTCCCCTAAGCTTAGGACTCAGCTCCCTCTCGTCCACTGGTGTCCTCATTTAGGAAGAAGTTGTAAGAGGGTGGCAAAGCTCTGAGATGTACTGGGCTACAAGGAAGTTCAGAGCCAAATTGTGTGCACAATTGCAGCAGCTGCCTTAAGACTAGAGGTTGAGTAAGATTCCCTCTACTATTCCTTCTTTCTTTGTTAGCTTTTAGCTGTTTTTTTCCTGTGCAGATGATTTTCTAATATTTTATATCTACACTTTTATCAGAAATCTGGCAAATAGTAAAGTAATAGTATTACAGATTTAACATCCATAATCTGAAAATTCAAAATCCAAAATGCTCCAAAATCTAAAACTTTTTGAAGACTTACATGATACCACAAGTGGAAACTTCCACACTTAACCTCATGTGACCACTCGCAAACAAAACAGAGGCACACAAAAATACATTATTATGAAATCACCTTCAGGTTATGTGTGTGAGAAGTACATGAAACATAAAGGAAATTTGTGTTTAGACTTGGATCCCATCCCCAAAATATCTCAGTATGTGCATATATTCCAAAATAAAAAAAAATTGGAAGCACTTCTGGTTCCAAGCATTTTGGAAGGGGATATTCAACCTGTAGTACCAATAGCATCAGAAGAGATCAACTTCCATGCTTCTTTCCAAGGAAATACATATTATACTACCATACCTGATGTATAACAAAGAAAATTCTCTCCAGAGGCCTTTGTTTTTATACATCTTATAATTCCTATTTCTACAAATACCAGAGTCACAAAGTAGATCCTGTTTCTTCTAAGTCAACCCTAGTTCCTAAATGACTATCTGGGTGAAGGTTGGATTTTGGAAGACCTTGATACTTTAATGAAAGAAATATAGGTCTGGGTTGGGTCTTTTACTGAGATATGGTGGAGCCTATGGAGAAGGCTGAGTTCACCCAGGAGTGAGGAAGAGAACTGAGGACTAAATACTAATGCAGAATGAAATATTAGAGACCCTGGCCATCACCATAACATGACATGACGAACTTTGAGACTGGAGTCACCTAGGTCTCTAGAACTCAATTTCATTCTCTTTAATAGGATTGAGTTAACTTAAATCATATGTTTTCCAAAAGTGTTTAAAAATAAACATTTTAAAAACAAATTATTTTGATAATAATAGTAATAGTAATATAATAATATAACAGTAATAAAATAATATTGTGTTATTAAAATTGGTAGACATAGCACTGCAGCACTCGGTTTCCTTCTTTGGAATTAAAGGATTTTCCCTAGTGGAAGACAGCTTCGGCTGTGGAACCTGCTTGAAAACTTCCTCAGATGAAGAAAACTGCATCAGGCCAGGTCACACCTCCTTCACACAGGGGCACCCTTCATCTAAGGACGATTCTTGCAAGGGTACAAAGCCGTGACACCTTTGATCCAATTAATGACAATGTCAAAGAGCCACCCTACCCCATAGCTCCCTGTGGGATTAACTGTGAACTCAGTTGGGGCCTCCTTGCAGCTCAGCTTTCTTTCTTCTTTCCCCTCCCTCCCCCGTGTTGATCTAAGGCCACTTCCCACTCTTTGCTCACCCCCTGATCTCAGGATATGCTTCCTGGGAACCCAGTTGTGATATCAACTAACATTTATTGCAACCTCATGATGCTTCAGGATCCGTGATAAGCTTTCTGCATTCAACATCTCATTTAGGTCCTGCCACAGTAGAGCAGAGGAAAGAAGTGCCTACTAAAGCTCAGAACATGTTAGCTACTAGAAAGTCATAGCATGTTACAAAAAATGAGTCTATCTGTATCAATGAAGAATGAATTTGAAAGGGTTTCTGATCTTTGATATAGAGGTATCATAAGTATTCAGGTGTCCAGGAACAAAAGTTTAAGTTGTTTCCCCAATCCATTGGAGGGAAAAATACGAAACACCAGTTGAGGCTCCTGAGGAATTACTAACTTGCGAAGAGGAAAATTCACACAAGCTTAGATCTAAAAACCCTGCAAAAAGTGTCCGCCTTTATGAGAACTTACAGGAATTTTCAGGGATCATTTTTAATATATTTACTTTTATCTCTCATAAGCATCTGTAAAATAGTGTGGGTCCCAATTAATGCAAGTAATTGTTTATTAATATTAAGTAAATATGAACCACTTAAAATGATGCCAAGCACATTGTAATTAGTACAAGAAATTCAGAAATAATTATTATTGTCTCTGTGTTATAAATTGAAGCATATAAATGCTGAATAACACTTAAAATCTTGTGCTTTGACCCACATTGCTCCACTGCACAATATGACAGGAACATAAAAGGAGATGTGTCTGGTTGAAGTGGAAAATAGTATGAGTGTCCTTAGTTGTCCATCTGGCCCAACAGCTTACTAGATCCTTGTAGCTCCAGGATCCTAAGATCACCAGTAAGATTTGGGCCAATTCTATCAGGCCTCTTCGTCAGGTGGTCATTTATAAGATGGCTGCTCTGAGTTTGGTATGCAGCTGACCACCTTGAACAAAATTCACTTCTGTTAACTGGACAGGTTTGACCTCTATCCTTGGAACAAATAAAAGCAACAGCTAACATTCTAACCTCTCATTTTATGTAGCCCAGGTCTGACATTTTAGCCATACAAGGTAGAAAAACATGGCAAGTATTCTATCTCCCATTATCTCTATTAGATCCTTGCAGGCAAACTCTAGAAAAAAATCATGTGATCAGCATAGGTCCAGCTGCATAGATATCAGGCACAAAGAAGAAAATAATTCAGTTTATCAATACTTAGAAGCCTTGGCCTTTGGAAAAGTGTAGAATCTCCCAATAGGTTGGAAGAAGTCTTTACCATCTGCTGCCTTACAGAGTTCATTTGAATTTTTTCTTACTGTCAGTCACAAGTTCCTTGACCTTGGCTTTCCAAGGGGGATTTAAGCCTGAACCCAAGAGCGACTACAGGAATTACTGCTAAGCTTTGCCCATCTGGCCATGCTGAACCAAAACCTTTGCCAGCTGGAACCAGTGACCCATTATTTTTTTATCTTTTTCCTCTGGGTCATACAAGGCTTTGCGGCCCAATGGATGCATGATCCTGCCATGCTGACTGAGGAACAGTGACAGTCCCCTAGGGTTACCTGCAGGGACCTGCACTGCTTGTTTTTTCCTAGTGGTAACATCCTGGTATTTACAGGAATTACAGGAGGTTAATTTAGTAGAAATGACACACCATTTCAATGCAGGAAAACTAGCCTTACCAGAGGCTCCATCATCATAAGTATTGAAACTCCTGCATCTGGGTATGACCTTACAGAAGTCCTGTGAGGTATGGAGACAGCACACGAAGCCACATGGTAGGAAGCTGAGGGAAAGTTTAAGGGACATGGAAAGCATAAGGGACACTGAGCAGTCCCCACCCATGAGCCCATCCACATGTACAGGAAAGTGGGAAAATATCAAACAGTACAAAGTGGGAACCGGACACCCCAAATAGAACTTGGAACCAAGGGTAGAGGTGAATCCTGGAATGAGCCTCTGCTGTGCTCAGGGGCCACCATGGGCTGTTAACTAGATGCTATGCCTGGCCGAGGGATCTCAGAAGGTCAAGGTCACTGAGCTGGTGGGTAGGGGTGGACAGAAAGAGCCAGAGCCAGTCCTGGCCACAGGGGAGATTTGCTCAGAGCCTTCTTTCAAATGCATTCCTCCTAGAACCTTTTTTTCTTTTTTTCACTGTGAAAGCTCCTGTTGGGAGTCTGGGATGAAAACGTGTAATAGGTTCACTGCACAGAGCTATTTGTGTCCATTCCGAGTCAGGGAGTTCACGAACAAAAAAGAATCAATACCAAAGAGTGGTAAGGAAGAAACAGGGCCAGGCTTAAGGCTGTTATTTTCTAGCCTGGGCAGAATGTCTGTGGCCTCTGGCTTGCAGAAGTGATTTACAAAACTAACCCCCACTTTGACTCTTCAGATTAATGTCAACTCTTATTCAACAAAAAATATTCTTTCTCTTCCCTTAATGATTTCTAGCTCTTGAAATTGTTTTGTTTCTTTTAATTCTAATCGACATTCTTGACAGAAAACTATAAAAGTAAAGCAGAGGTATAGAAAGTGAAGGTTGGGGGAAAGAGTGTCCCAAGCTTGAAAATCCACTTAAAAATCTGGGCCCTCTGCAGGGCAGACTTCGAGCTTCACCTGCTGTGATTCGGTCCTTGCCTGATCCTGTGACTTCTTTCACATTTGTCACTCGGGAAAACTTTGGATACAAGTTTCAGAAGCACTGACTATAATGGTTTAAACAAATGGGAAATCACTTCTCTTCTGTAGTGACTTTCCTGGGCTGGGGTGGGGCTGATGCCTGTCCATGTTTTCCAGCTGAACTAAATCCATACCCCCATGGATCCCCTTGATTTTAGAGCTTGAGACCTGTGTTATGCCAGGAGAGGGAGAGGACAGAAATGGAAAATAGACTTTCCAAGATCCATACAGCAAGAATCTGCTTATGTCTCACTGGCCTAACTGTGCTATGTGCCTGAGAACAGAGAATGGGAGGGCAGGTGGGACCCATGAGGTCCACTGCATAGCGCATAGGCAGTGTGGAAAGAGAGGAAGACAAGGAGATAGAGGAAAAGTAAGAAGAAGGGAGAAATAGTGGGAGAAAAAAGAGAAGAAAGGAAGGAGGCAGAAGATGGGAAGAAAGAAGGAAGGGAAGAAGATTATTGGTCTTGAATTAATAAGAAATGAATAAAAGATTTATTCCTATGTTAACTAACTGTAGAGACTTTCATTTTAAAGTGATGTTACTTATATTTACTCCACATGTGTGTTATGAAGTTTAAATATTTAAGAAATATAAATAATGTTATAAACCACCTTGTAGAGCTAATCATTTTTAAAAACAGTGTTCCAGTATGGGAGCATGATTGGTGACATCCTTCTAGCATTGCAGGTGAATTTCCGGGAGCAACTGTAGCACAGCTTGGGCTCAAAAAGCCTCTGCCTCTGAATCTGACATAAAAACGAAATAAGATACTTGGATGCCATTTTCAGTTGTGGATTTTATGCACGCTGAGCTGCACTGAAGATATTTTAATGAGGGCATAATGGACTGCGGCCACAAGGTGGCACCAGAGGTCTTCCCATGGAATTTGGCACTCCCAGGGTTGCAAATTAAAACACAACAAGCTAAATTTTGAAGTATGCATGCATTTGTTTCTCTTTGCAGACGTCTCATTTAGTCTATTTTCTCTGCAGCTGGAAATCACACATATGGTACAAACATGTAGTACAAACTACATCAGAGGGATCCAGGCATAGAATCTTAGCCAAGCCACAGAAGATGCAAAGCCATTTCATCACCTAGAAGGTGGAAACCATAGTACTCCTATGTTGGGGTGATGTGAGTATTAATGACTAGGCGAATAAAGTAGTGCTCCATTTGTTGGTAATGTCACCTTGATTTTCTCTTCTTTGGAGAAAGAGAAGCAGTTGTGGCAAAAATGGAAAAGAAAAGGAAAAATAGTGTTTTATACCAAAATTCTCAAGGTAGCAACTTCTGCCTGCTGAAGAGGTGGCCAGTGGCCTCTGGGGTAGGAAGTCCCTTTGATGAGTTTCCTGCTAGGAAGGGAAGGGAGCTGGAGACGGTCTAGGACTCCACAGGGGAAGCCAGAGGCTAAGACCAGAGTCCAGGCAGAGCTGCTCCCACGGACTCAGATGGCCAGGAAAGGGGAGGCATGAAGGTATACAACAAATTCTGATTTGGTTTCCCAGGCTGCTAATTTAGCCCAGAGCTTTGCGCATGAGAGGGTTGCCCAGTGATGCTGTTCTTAAGAAGTATCGACCCGGCCCTAGATGATGGCACACTCCTATCATCCCAGTGCTCCAGGAGGCTGAGGTGGAAGGATTCCAAGTTTGAACCCAGCCTGGACAATTTAGAGACTTAATGAAACCAAACCTATCTCAAAATAAAAATTTTAAAATGGGCTCGGTGGTTTCCATCTCCAGTACTGGAGGAGAAGGAGGAGAAGAAGAGAAGGGTGGGAGAAGAAGGGAAAGAAGCCTCAGAAGCTTGGAATTATACCCTCAAATGTTGGGATGTTTTCCAGCTGCCTCTGGCACGGTCTCTGCCTAGGAGCTCTTCTCTGCCTATAGGGATAGGGACAATGGCTTTTTGTCTGAGTGCCCCAGTATAACTCTCTGTCTTTCTACGCTTCATTGTTTTCCCCTTGGTAGACTGAGGAGATTATTGGACTCCCATTTAATACCCACTGCAAGTATTTTTTCTCCCCCTCAGCCGACTCCTCCTCCCTCGCTGCAGAGCTCACCCCGCCTCTGAGCTCGGCACTGTTCCGATGTCACTGAGAGCTGTTATTGACTTGTTCCTCTTCACTCAGTTCTTTGAGCTCTGAGGTCACAACCTACACAACTTTAGATCCTGAGTTTCTCATCAAATGCCTGGTGCCCAAATGAACTGGACCAAAATTGGTCCAAAAGAGCATTAACTGACTAATCCTAACTATCTTACTTTTTCTAATTTCTAAATCCCAGGTCAGGCACATGTCTCATTCTTACTTATGTGAACAGAGGAACATGTCACACGAATTTCGTTCTGGATTTTATCTTTTTGCTTCTCTTACCTTATTTTACTTTAATTGTACAAAACTTCTCTGAAATGTGGTAAGATATTTTTCCCTTTCTATAGAAGGGAAGGAATAAAGAAATAAGCAAAATAAGTTTGGAAATTTGGAAAGAACTTGTTTCTTTCCTAATGTTGGACACTAGGATGAGCAGGGACTTTGCATACAGAAAACAAGGGGCAAACCAAGGGTTTAGCCAAATCCGTGGTTTACAGTGGGAGGTGTGGTGTGTATAGCTTTCACATAAAGAAATTTTAATACCTCGGACTATTAGACTCATGCAACTCTATAAGAGTGAATTACAAGGACATAGAAGCTTTAGAGTGTTATTTTCTTCAGTAGAGATAGTGTTAGTGTCCTCTGCCAGAGGAGGGTGTGTGCTCCGTGGGAGGGCCTGCACAGACTCCTCCCAATAATCTCCATTTGCAGTAATGTCATTTTTCATGAACGTTTTCCAAGTCCCAAGTCAAAAACAGCCTTGTGGCCACCATCCATCACTTCTGAAGCTAGCAGCAAAGACATCCTTGGCAAGATGTGTGCTCTCCGAGCCAAACCACTGACAACTAGGCTTTCATGCAGGCTTCCTGGCCTGACCTACACTCTGCTAACCACACAGACAACCAACAGACACCCTTCATTACTCTGTTGCAAGCAGGCTATGGGAGATAGTGGGTAGCGGGGACGGAGGGTTGACGAGGAAACCAACTTCAAGTGCCAGCAATAACTTGTAGAACATCAAAAGCAAGTTGTGACAGAGCGGTCACAAGTGCATCAAAAATGTAGTATCTTTGACCAAGTGGGAGAAATGTGTGAGAGTATGTTGAGAGCAAATTTTATACAATGCTTTATTGCTCTTTCTCTTCTGCCCATATATTGGACCTTGTTGAATCCATCTTTTCTCCATCCAGATTCCCATTGTACTTCATGGGTATATTTTATACTATCTATCAGTTGGTCATATGTTGGTTAGTAATTTTGTGCCATTTTTTCCCCAGCAGTCCTCGTGGGCCTACTCTATCACTCATTGGCCTGTATCTCTTCTACCTTGGCCAGATCAGTGACTGATATGTTCTTTTTGTTTAATTAATATGTATTCAACTTACTTAATTTTACAATTGAAAGGGGGATAACACAAACAAATAAACAAAAAGAAAAGATTGGTAGCATTTATAATGAGGATCAATGAGAGACATTAAGAAAACCCAGAGAATATTTTCTGACTCATGGTGACCATTCAGTGTCATTTGATGAGTATGCTTTGGTTGACACTTGGAATTTCTAAGAACTCCTTTGTGAAATTTTACTTTAACACATGTTAGCCTTTCATTTCTAAAATATTAATGGTATGAGAAAAAGAAGAAGAAGAAGAGGAAGAAGGAGAAGAGGAAGAAGAGGAAGAAACTACAGTGATGGAACCACAAAAAGTTAGGCTGAGCTGGATTGCATCCACAGGAGAATTAGCAACACCAACGTGGCCTCTCCCATGTCCAGACAGAAATCAGAATCTTTCTCTACAGATGGGCAGAAATGCAAATCTCCAGACAAAATGCAGAAGAAAGATTTGGCTGTGAGATGATTGAGACTCGGGAATCTTGAAACAACTGGACGTTGAAGCAGGGAGTGTTGAAATAACATGTTGTTTTAAGAGTTTTCACCAGAAGACTGATATTTCAACACATTGGAATACTTCCTTGCTATAAATGTTTAGACTTAAAAACTAAAGCTCAATAAGCAATTTGATCTTCCAAGCAAAAAAAAGCAAAAGTCATTCAAATCAGATAAATTCTCAGCAAGCTCACCCCATGTTGCTTATTTGTAGTGACAATGGTTTTGAGTTAGTTTCACTTTCCAAATCCCAATGTTAGGTTAGTTAGAGACAAGTTTCAGATTTCCCATTTCTCATGAAGGGAAAATGGAGAAAATTGATGTTTCAGTGACAAAATTTGATTTTCTGAAAATTAGGGAAATTAAGATAAATACTCCCATTCACCTCCTACATAAATTCACATGTTCCTCATTGCATAGTGATTTAATGAGTGTCTACAAGAAATGAGTCCTGTGCTAACATCTTCTCCACTGAGTTTAGGTAATGATTCAGTTGCATAAAATTTAGAGTTTTTTTCATCTGGATGAAGAGAATATGATTTTGAAAAAGAAATTGATCTAAGAAAAAAGCTACACCTCTTTGATGAATGTCTATAATGGGAATACTGGTTTTTTTCCAATATTTATTTATTCCTTCCCTACCACATATCCTATTATTTTTGGCCATTGCTTGTACATTCTTTTGCTTATTTTTAAAATGTTTAATTTCTATTAATATTATTTCAAACAAATCATAATTATATAAGTTTATGGAGTGTAATGTGATATTTTGATAAATGCAAGCAGAATAATTCTGTTTCTGACTTATCAGTAGGAATAAAATAATAATGATGATGATAATGATTGTAAAAGCACATTAAAATATGGTGATATCAATATAAAATCTAGACATTTAGAGCAGCATGGAAAGAGAGACCTTTATAAATATGTCTCAAATAAAACTAGTCTAGATTCTGTTGTATAAGAGAGCAAGACCCAAAGTGATGTGTACTTGAAGATTTTATATTTGTACATAAAAAATGCAATGTAAGTATGGTCACTTTTTCTTCCTAGTTCTATTAGAAGTGAAGGTAAGTAGATTTCAATTTTCTTATCATGATTATAATCTGAGACCCAAGAATGCCTGAATTTTGTCCTAAACCCCACCCTCCAACTTCAGTTTCCAAGTGATCTGCATGAAAACATAAGAACACAAATTAAAATATTGTCTTACATAAGCTAGGTAAAGAAAGATTCAATCCTGAACACAGAGCTCTCTGAAAAACCTTGTTTCCTACTAAGCTAATGTTCAAGTTATGCTAAATCTTAATTCTAACATCCACATATCCCAAAGCAACATCTAAATCTTAAACCTTACTCCCCTACTCCACTTCATCATCAGAAAGAAAGGTGAGAAGCATGGAGCACAAATCTGTGGGATGTGCACATGTGTGCGGAAAGAGTCAACAGTAAGGCGCCCCAAGTAATTAGGCCCAGAAAAGATAGCAAAGATAGGATGCTTGTCACATGCATGATTAATGGGTGCAGTCAGAGCCCATGGCCCAGCTCATTAGCAGACCTCCTCTTCCACTGAGGGGAGCCAGGACAGAGGGGACAAAGAGGAGAGGGTTGTCCCCAGGTCCACAGCAGAGATCCAGCTGAATGAAGGCAGGCATGGGCCTGAGGCTATGTGAGCAGGCAAAGACAAAACAGAAGAACTACAGCCTTTGATGACCTTCTCTTTGTGGCTCATGATTGAGGGCTGATAACTAATGCTTCAAACATGTCACATTCCTGCTTCTAGAGTATCTCTGCCCCCTCTTAACTCCTCACACAAAAATATTAAAGGTCACTTTCGTTCTGAGAGGAGACAGTAGCTCTCTCTACTCTCCCCAGATCTGCTTCAGCTATAAAATCTTCCTCAAAAGTCAGGGAATTATAGAGTAATAGTATTTTTATTTTTAACTTTAAAAAAATGTAATATACCTGTAATAACTTCATAATTTCTAATACCAAATAATTCTTAATCTTAAAAAGAAGGAGCACCCTGCCTCATCCATCTCATTTCTCAGATCAACTACTTTTCTAGTAATTTCATATGATCTTTGCTTGGATATTTCTAATAATACACTGATTGTACTGATCGTACTAGGGTTAGGTATTTTTTAAAACATTTGGGTGTGTGTTGACAGCCTGCCATTGGAAATAAGGATTAGTGTTTCTACACACACTACTACAATCCCAGATCTTCTTATACCCCAGTTCCTAACAGAGTTATGTCACAATTGTCAGTGAAACCAATAAGTCTGCACTATCACAACTATTCAAATTGTGACAGTTAATCTTGACTGGCCACTCCATTGGCTTGACCGAAGCTGAGGAGAGGAGCAAAGCAAACTGTACGTATGTGTCTGTGAGGAGCTGCTCTCCTCAGCCACAGCCATCTGCCATGATGGTTCTGCCTCTGAGTCAGCCAACTATGGACTGGACCTTCTGAAACTGTGAGCCAAAGTAGCATTTTTCTCCTTTAATGTACATGTCAGGTGTTTTGTTCCAGTAATGAAAAGCTAATATACTAATATTCTTAAAAAATAAATTTACATTCTTGTGACTATCCAAATATTCCTCATTATTATGCCTTTAGCTTCTTGTCAACCTTCTATAGTTGTTTTGGGAATCAATTGCCCTTTCAATTTTCCCTCCATTTAGCTTTCTGTAAAAAAGCTAATTAATGTTTTTCTAAAGAACTTCAATCTCTCTGATATAAGCCTATAATATTACATTTAAAATGCAAAGTTTCCTTATTTTCCTGGACAATTTCCACAGGCAGCCATCCCGATCCTCTTTTCTAACCTGTCTTGTTTCCTGGAGACCTCCTGACCATCTCTAATCCTGAGCAATCCTTTCTCTTCTCACCTGTGTTGCATGTCTTTCGTGCTGGATATAATACCCTCCTCTCAATCTCTTTCTCTAATTTTTGGTCAAAATCATATTCTGACACCACCCTGTGATAAGGTGGTAATAACTTAGGTTTTGAGCCTTAATATATCTGAAATATTCTGTCACTACATCTGATAATCTGAGTATAGAATTTGATGCTCAATGTCTTCTCTCAGAATTTTGAAACTAAATCTTCTTGTCTTCTTACTTCTAGCCTTATTGTATAGAATCATGTAGCAGAAGAGCTTCTAAGTGTTTCCAGAGGTAACAGAACAGCGTGGTACAGAACTGGACCATGGGGCTTCAAATTTCTCTCTCCGCACCCCCATTGGAGTCTGATGAAAGTCTATTAAGAATAGGTCTGTGCACACCCTACCAAGGTCATGAGTCATGCGGAAGAAGCCGAATCACCCGCTGCAGACAGGCAGCCACCTGGTTCCACACTACAAAGATGCAGAGGACACCAGATCACCAGACCAAGGTGCTAACAGAACCCCACCACAGTCAAAATGAGAAAACATGTAAATAAATCTCAAAACCAGACTTCCAGATCACCTACAGCAACCCCAAAGGGAAATGAAATGGAACACTCTGATACTCAACCACCTGGACCCACTGAACTGGCAACAAAAGGGGATCTGGAAAAATGAAATCAGACATAATTTCTCA
>NW_004624812.1:2311868-2327423 GCF_000247695.1 Heterocephalus glaber
TGTAAAGGTGCAAATTTCCAATGATGAATGTCATTATATTGTATACCTAAAATGTACCAATGATTAGAATGAATAATCAGAAATGTAGAATAGGAAGAAAAGGTCCAAATGGGTAGGGGTATTGGGACGGGCAGGGGAAAGGAAAGAAGGGAAAGGAAAAATAATGAGAGATGGAAAAAATGGAAATAAAGTCTTTGTAAATAGGGAAGGGTGGAGGGCCTGAAGGGAGGGCTAGGAATGGGGAAAAAATAAGAACCAAGATGCATTATGTAAAGATACAATTCCAAATGAGAAATGTAATTGTACTGTATACCTACAATGTACCAATAAATGAATTTAATAATAATAAAAAAGAATAAGTCAATGCCTTCAGTATTATAATCATCTGATGACCTTAACTTAGCAGAGAAAGTACTTTGGGTAAAATTCACCTTTGGGGGACTTTACTTTTTCATGAACAGACACAGCTTTCCACTGATGGTCTGCAAGCAATATTAGCACATCCCACAAGTGCAAATGCAGAAAGCAATGGTATACGTCAATTTCTAGAAAATGATCCTTATTATAATATTCAACTTTTAGCCTTCAAACTCTAATTTAATTTTGAATAATAAAAAATAGTCACTGAGGGTCTTCTTCCTGCTGAGATTCTTTCCAGCTCTGAGCTCCTCCTCAGTCACACATTAGGAGCAGGCTGTGGGTGACAAACAGCCAGCTGAGGATGTGTACAAGTCCATGCCATGCAGGAGAATACAGAATGGTGTCAGGTATGAATCAGAGGAAAATATCCTATTCCTGAAAAAATAAACAAATATAACATAAATAAATAAAGTAAACAAAATTAAATAGTTTTTGTTTCTGTGGTGACTAAAGATATATCCTGGTGTTTATAATGTTAGAGTGCATTACAAACCTCTAAAATCCATTGTGCGCAATTTTGCACTGTTTTGACCACAGAGCTTCTTGATTATTTTTATTGCACAGTAATAGTCTTGAAATTAACTGAACAATTTAAGAAAACCTGTATTTAACTTCTATTCCTAACTATTCACCCTGTGGATCTGCATTTACATTTTGGAGTCCTCACATAGAAAGAGGAAGACCCTTTTAGATTCGCAGAATGAACCTCCCGATTAAAGGAGAAAGTGAAGGGAAGGGGTAGTGACACAAGTGTCACTAATTCAGGTTAATCAAAAAGCAGATTCCAAGTTGGGATTAGACAGGTGAGACATGTATTGGTGAACAGAGCAGGCAAACGTTGAGAAAGCTGACAGACAGTAGAGCAGGTCTAACACCTATGAGGAATCCAGCCTCCCACGGGGTGGGTCTGCCTTAAACCTGGGTGCACTGGATCACTGGATGCAGAGGTCAGCAGATGGTATCAAGGCAGGAGGTCCAAATGGAATGAGAGGCCAATGACACTCCTCTTGACAGGAGACCCGAGCCTCAGCATATTGTGGCCAACCCCACCAGCAAGAACCTGGATGAACAATTGCAAAACCCAAATGTTACATGTGTATTAATTTGGTAACGGTCCATTCTCTGCTATGATCCAAGCATAATAATTTGTGTTTTGAAGTGGATTTCCCTTGGTTTATTATAGTAATTAGTGCTGGGAATGTGCTTCACACCCACAGATGTGAGGCTGAGTTTTGGAAACACCCTGATTTGGAAATGGAAAATGTGAACAGCTTGTTCCACGTCCTTGGGTACCTTGTTTAACCTCTCTTCTCAGTTGCTCTGCCTGCTAATTGCTGCAGCTATTCCATCAGTGCATCCTAAAAGCTAAAATAATTTGCATGAAAATTCTAAGTAAGTGTTATAAAAATTGTTGTTAGCAGGGACTGAGCCTGGGGTGCTATTTTCATGTAATATTAGTCCTAGGGAAGCAGAAGTTCTTCTTTCATTTAATACACGGCTATCTGTTAGAACAGAAATAAATAAGAGCCACGTTAATTAATGTCATTTCTATAAGAAATTCCAAGTTGCAAACTTAAACAAGTCTTTTAGCCTAAGAAAAAGATTACCACAGTCAGTCTAACTCATGTTTTTCTGTGTGTGTGTGTGTGTGTGTGTATGTGTGTGTTTGTATGATGATAGAGTAGATGCCTAGTTAGAATTGTCAATATAAGCCAGGCATGGTGGCACATGCTTGTCATCCCAGCACTAGGGGAGGGTGAGACAGGAAGATTGCAAATTTGAGCCCAGCCGAACAACTTAGCAAGATCTTGTCTCAAAATGAAAACTAAAAAAGAAAGTTAGAGATGTAGCACAGTGTGAAGGCTCTGGGTTCAATCCTCAGTACACCAAAAATTGTCATTATGTATCTTTCTCTACATACATCTCATTCATGCATAATTGCAACTATATGTCATGCTTTCTTCTACTAGAGATAAGAATAATATTACATAACATTTACTGATGACGTACTAGTTTCCAGACATTCTGCTAACAGGGAATCTAGCTCCATTTGTCATGCCCTGTATCCTAAAAAAATAAGGACATTCTGGAAATAGTATTGATTTTGTAATCACTAATAACTTTTATTTGAAAACAGAGAGAAAAATTAGCAGAACTCCTTTTGGGGTGTATGTTGAACACTACTTAAAAATCAAGGTTCATAATCTTAGGAACTGTTGACCTAGAGGAAGAAAACATTTTTTCAAATTTCCTTTTATTAGTACTTGATGATATGCATAATTGGTGTTGGACAAGATAAAATAAACAATGATGCAGTAATGAGTAAAACAAAAGGTCAAATGATTGAAAATGTAATATAAATTGGATATGGTGACTACTATGCAGTTTTTGTTGTAGACATAGTGGACTGGGAAAATCTTTCATTTTCTCATTTAATTTTTTCCTACTTTGCATGACAGATTCATACATTAAGTATTAGTGTTTAACAGGCATTGCACAAAGAAGGGTCAGCCTTCAGTGTGGTGGTGAAAAGAACATCTCCAGATTGGCACAGAATTAGGCATTCCATTTACTAACCGGGTAACTTCATACCCATTGCTTAAACTCTCTAAGTGCCATTTACTTCAAAAGTTGTACTGTGAGCCCTTGATCCAAAAATTATGAGTATTAAACAAGAACAAAGCAGTATCTGCTGTGCTTGATCCAAGAAACTATATAATAATTAAATTTCTTATTGTAAAAGATACTATTGTTGACCCTTTTATAGTGCTGCTTTTGTGAAGCTTTCTTCCTCTTATTGAAATTTTCAGTATTTCTCATATGTTATGGAATCTCTAGCTGTAGAGAGCTCTCCCCATCATTCTTCTTAAACACAAGAAGCACTCAAGCCCACATTTTAGACCATAGCTATGAGGACTGAATTAGTAGTACATCTAGGGCTAGACCCACTTAGGCCTTGCCATGGACGTCTTCTACAGTACCGTGTGCTCTATTTTTCCAAAACACAATTTTGCAGTTAGGAATACAGTAGCAATTTGACAATTAATGCCACTTTGTAGTTCACTCATAAATCACGAAAAAGGAAAGTCAAATTTACAGTGGCATTTTGTTGAGGAAAGTAGCTGCTGTAAATAAGTAAGACCTCTTCACACTGAACACAAATGAGTTCATTATTCAAAAATTATCAAGTTAGATAAAGGTTGATTTGGATGGCAATTTTAAAATGCAGATGACTCTTCCCCTCCTGAGAGCTTCAGAACCAGCCTTCCTGTCTAATTCTCTATCGAGTCATCAGTGCTTTACCTGACCTGAGCCATCTATTAATAGTGCACGGAAAATTAAATAGCACAGTACTTAAAGAAACATGCTCTTAGTAACAAAACAAAACAAAAACACAATCCATCAATAAACACTAAACACTTTCTCCAGCACAACACTGTATGACAAGTAAGTGTAGTAACCTACCAAGTTCAGTATAAGAGTTAAATTGCAGTCCATAGTGGTCTCGGACCGCATTGGTAACAATGTCTTATTCATGTAAAATACTGTTTCTGCAAAAGTGCTTAAGGTAAACAATACATTGTGTGGCACAGTGGAAACTGGGAGATAAGCATTTGAATTGTCTTTCTACTACTGAATGGGTCATATCTCTTGTAAAATCTACATTTTTTAAAAAAATATAAAATTGTTTTACTATTTTTTTTACTCACCCTATGGGATATTTAACAGCTATAAAAAGAGTTGATGTAGGCTGGATGTGGTGGCACATGCCTGTAATTCCAGCATTCTCTCGGGAGGCAAAGGCAGAAGGATCACAGAAGTTTGAAGCCAGCCTGGGCAATATAGTGAGTTCAAGGCCAGCCTGAACTACATAGTGAGGCCCTGTCTCAGACAAAAAGAAAGAAAGAAGGAAAGAAAGAAAGAAAGAAAAGAAAGAAAGAGTTGATGTGAGAACATACATAGAAGAATATCTAACATGGTAAAATTATCATTAAATACTATTTTTACCTAAAAACAGGGGGTTTTTTGTTTCTCTGTTAGTGGAAACTAGGGACAAACCCAAGACCTTTGCACTGAGCTTTAGATCCCCAGCTACTTTTAATTTTTTATTTTGAGGCAGTTTCTAACTAAGTTGTTGAGTTACTCAGACTGAGCTCAAACTTTCTATCCTTGTGCCTCCCCCACCCCAGGTTAGATTACAGGTTAAATTAAAATACAGTAGTTTTCACAGTAGTTATTGCTGTGTATATGATCAATCCTGCACAGGACAAGAAGAAAGCTGTTGACAGGTTTCTTAACACACCTTGTAAGAATGAGCTACTAGAGAAAATGTAACATTGACATTCACTGACCAAGAAAAGTGGAGAAATAGCCTGGGCTAGATTTATAGCCAGAGTGGTAGAATTTGAGAAGTGGTAAATGAAAGACATTACCTATTTTAGTCAATCTTTGGTAAAAGCTAAATTAAATTTTTCAGACACATATTTGACCTAGGTACATGGAAAGTGAATGGACTCCAGATAAAACAAGAACAGACTTAAACCATAAAAGAAATCAGGACTGCCCAATTTTACTTCCAAAAATCTGAAGGAATAGAGAACAGAGAAGAGATAAAGAGTGGGATAAGAGGATTTCAAGGGAAATTATAAAGCTACCATCTTTAGTGAAGTAAATAGATATTTTCAGGTATGGAATCATTTAATGGAGTTCTTAAAAAGGAGAAAGATGAAGGAACTAGAGCAAAAATAGCAAAAATTAAAGACCAAAAGGGAGAAATTTTCAGACAGTGATGAGCAACACAAAGTTTAAGCAAGAATCAAAGCTTGCCTTTCTGAAGGAGCACAGGGAAAAGGGGGATCCCCAGGGTCCTGAGATACATTGTAGCCCACAGCTGAGGCAGGGCAGCACTGAGGAATGAGGCTGAGTACAGAACCACTTTAAGATAGCAGATAAATCAGCATAAGAACTGACTGACCAGGATGTTATTTTAATCAAAGAAGGAAGAATACAACAATTGAGCTGCAGCCATAGCAGATTAAAAGTAAGCCACAAGGCAGGGTTCCTGGAGAAGGAGCTGTGGGCATGGGTTGCCTCACTGAAGAACTTGTCCTGTCCCAGAGGTGACTGGACCTTAGCTCTAACTATAGTGACAAAAGGAAAAAGGACAAAACAATTAACATAAAGGAGGAGAGGCAACATTGGTAACATTTTTGATAGAAGCAGGACAATGGTACTTTAATCCAAGGATTAATATGCCTTTTAAGCTTCACTTAGAAAGCTGGGGCCTGAAGTGGCCATGACACCTGGCAGGACTCAGGAGCAAAGGGAAGGTGGACATCCCCCAAACAAGGAAGTAAAGCCAACTTGTTCAAAGATCTGGGTGATGAAACAGTTCTTTTCTGTTCAAAGAATACAAAAATATGATAGACAGTAGAGGCTACTAAAATATAGCAAAATGAGGTAAAGCAAATAGAATTACGTGAGCAAAGGTTAAGCAAAATAAATAAATGGACTAAAAATAATAAAATTCAGGTGAACAGATAAGTTGAACACCACATAAAGTCATTTCTCTGTTGTTAGTGAAGCTCTCCTATTCGAATGTACATGGTAGACATTGAAGAAAAGGAACATCAAAGAAATAAGTGATGCTCTGGCTTGCCACAGAGAGGTCTGTCAAAGATGATACCAAATTTGCAATAATAGAACAAAAACACTAGTAACCTATATAAGGAAAAATACCCTGGAAGCTAAAATAAAACGTAAACCATTGAAATCAGAGTTGAGAGAAATTCTACCTGTACCAAAGAGGGAGGTATTCAAGGTAAACAAGCAAAGATCTCTAGTTTGTGTTTTGGAGAGAAGAGTTAAAAATAAAACTGAAAACAGAACAGAAAGCAATAGCAAGAAAACAACAGGTGACTTTGTAAGGTATCTATTACTTTCCTAAATATTTTTCATGAATTAACTGGTAATGGAATCATGGTAACCCTGTAAGGTAAGTGTTGTTAAGAGGAGACTGTGGCATCAGGAACTCAGATAATAACTTGTGCAAGGTCTCACAACTGTGAAGTAGCAAAGCCTAGATACAAATCCAGGCATTGGCATCTGGAGTCTCTATGTCTAACCATTATGTAAGATGCCATTGCAAATGAAAGTTTAGGGTGTTAAATACGAGTATCAATATCTTATACTGGATAGGTTCAAATTAAAATGTTAGACAAATTATACTAAGTGTGTGTATGGAAATTTCAGGGAAAGTGTGTGTGTGTGTGTGTGTGAGAGAGAGAGAGAGAGAGAATTACAGAGGTAGGCAAGGCCAAAAAAAGAAAAAACAATACTTTCCCAAGACAGACTTCATCATATGTATTCTGAATGTCTGAATACATTATAATAAAAGAATGTCGATGTACTTAATCATGACTTGGTTTTGTTTTTGCTTTTTAATGAGGCAGCTGTGGGGGTAGGGCTGGTTAAAGAACATACAGCAGAAAAACAATAGTTACAAATACAGCTATGGGATCTTAAAAATTGAAATTGGAAAGAAGAAAAACAAGCTATAATTGCATTGCTTCATCCATTCATCCATGACAGATATTTAGATTGTCTCCATATCTTACTGATTGTGAATAATGTTTCTGGGACCACAGGAGTGGGAAGTGCAGGTATCTTTTCAAGACAATTATATTACTCCCTTGAGGGGAAAAAAGAAAAAAAATCACATTCCTGAGAATCACCTGGATATGGGAAAGAGCACTAGATACAATGAATATATGGACAAAATATTTTGGAGAAGAAAAGAATTCAATCTTTTTTTTGAATGATGATACTAAAAACAATAAGCATTTGAGAGTTCTGATAAGAAATTTTTAATTTCTTTCTGGATATTTTAAGGGGTGCACAGGATGAAAGAAAAGTGGTAAATAAGTTAAATGTTTTAAAATTAAAATGGAATGATTTATCTAAAACTAAGAATTATGCAATGCTGTCATGATGTTAGACATTATATAGCTGTTACTATTGTTATTGTCATTATCATTATGGTAGCACTCCTGGGAGGCCACTCCATTGGTTTACCCAGCCTTGATATGTTTGGGGGCTGTGCTTGTGCTTTGTATGGAGCAACCAGCCTGTCCACCCCACTGGAGATCCTAGAATAGGCATCATCTACAGATGTCAACTATACTTCATATCATGGAAGGACAGTGGGCTAATTATTTTCTACTTTTATCTGATATGACAAAATCATAAATTATAGTAAGAGAGATTTAGGTTCAGAATGACAAGAAGAAGCATTTCTTGTTGTTTATGCATGTCAATATATTACTGAGGGGAACAGAGTGCCTCTTCCCTGGGGATGGCAACCCATAGTTTCTGGCTCTCAGTTGTTGAGGAGGAGCCTCTTGGAGACAGGAATGGTACTATCAGAGTGGGTGGTTTCCGGGGAGCAGTCCAAATTTTCAGGCTGGATTATATAAATTGTCATCTTTTGATCAAAATGCGCTATTAATCTATACAACCACAGCTGGGTTTCAAGTCCATGTATCCTCAAGCAGCCTTAAATTTTTAATACAATTTTTAAAATACTTTCACTTCTTGTAGTCATTGACTCTGAGACTGAAAAACTAAAATATCCCAATGATTTCAGGTAATACAGAAATCAACACTGGATTTTTCTGGTTTTAATTAATCTTTCATTTTATTTTTTCCTTCACTCAAACCTTGTGTTTTGCAAGCCAAGGAAAATGAATTTGCTTCATTCACTCAAAATAAAAGTTTTGATGTTTCCTTCCTTATACAACTTCCTACTAAAATCCTTATCTTCCTAAAGGCTGTGAAGGTGTTTTCTGCTTCCTTATCCTTTCAGCCATTCCCAAAAAGTTGTTTCCCCTTTGTTAAGAGGTATAAAAATGTCAGTGCCACTGAACATACAATATCTTCATTCTCATCGTCTGGGAGACAGGATGCAGTGTGGGTGTTAAGTGTCAGTCATGTCAGATTTCACTTCCTGCATCATAATGAATCCAATATGGGTCCACCAGGCCCTGTAATGTCCTAGCTTTTCCAAGGAGATCTTGCTTCTAATCTGACCTGAGCTGCTCTCATTTCAATTACCCAGGAAAAAAGTTAACAATACCTGGCAATAACCCTCTCCTTCACCCACCTTCTGGCCCTTCTTCCATCTCCAGGGTTATAAAAATGAAGGAAATTTGTTACGACGGATTCACATGGCTTGGGAGTTGCTTGCTGGATGATTTCATAGTCTGGCTATTAGCTGTGAAGAAATATAATGCCATCCTTACATATCTGGTTTTAGTTGGAAGGGAAAGGCTCAAATGAAAACCTCAAGAGAGGAAAAGAGGAATGAAGAAAAAGAAAATTAACATTCCCAAGACTCAGTCTGATGATTTAGTAGGGTGATTGGACAGAGTATTTATCGTGCTAATGTTGGAGTTTGATGCTCCAGCTCTTTAACTTGTAGTTTGTGTGCCAGGGTAGAAAGTGACCCAGGGGAATACCATATTAGACCAGGTGGAGGGAAATGGTTGGAAGGGAATGCACAGTGCATTGACGAGTTGATTTCCCTGGTGGAGGACCTAATGATGAGGCAGGCAGCCAAGAAGTCAGAGCTTCGGGTTCAGCCTCAGGTCCCATTACCATGCCCATGGGTGGTCTTGAGGTAAAATGCCATAATTAATGGCTCTAAGATGAGGCTGCTGATGCTGCAAGCTCCATGACCTTGTGAAAAGTCCCAACATCTTTGTTTCTCAGGTTCCTGAAGAGAAAAAAAACAGGTTATAATTGTATCTAAATGAGATAATTATGAATTATGTTAAGGACAGTTCCTGCCATATGAAAACAGACAAAAATGAAAAGAACAATATGCAACAAGATAAAGAAATGTCTGAAAGAATCTCTTGAGTCAATATAAGTCTGTTGAACGCCTCTTAGGAATCAATGCATGCACATGGCATTTTGACAGAGAGAAGGGCATTTTGGGCACTGGTCCTACCTTGTGTGTTTATATTCTTGTTGGAAAGACAAAAAGTAATTTAAATAGCATTCTCTTTAAATAAATGTGATGAGAGTTTAAGAATTCAGGAACAAACCTAATTATAAATTGGTGTAACAAATCTCAGGAAATTATTGGAAGTATTTAGAGAAAATATTTTGTGATATTTGAAAAACCTATTAGAAACAATAGTTGCAGAACTATTGTTAGTTCTTCAAAAAAGAGCTAACCTTGAATTAGTAGGTCTGGATCAAATTTAATGCCTCTCCCACTTTATGTGGGTGATCCTGAGGCATCTTTCACCTGAATTCATGTGCATTTCCACATCTGCAAAGATAACATAAGATTATAGCACTTGGATTTTTGTGAGTATACAGCAGAGCAATGTACATTAAAGTGACCGGATAGGTTCCCAAGAAGTAAATACAAAAAACAGCAATGTCCATGCTCATTTCTGCTCTCTCCTTTTCTTTTCTCTGTTCCCAGTGACAGCAGCTCTCAGTTTTTATTCCTTCAGTTCCTATACAATTTGTGCACAAGTAAGCAGGCTGACCTGGTTGAAGGAGCCCTCAGTCTGCGCCCATGTCCTAGTTCTTCTGCCTACCTCTCCCACATGCTCCCACACCAGAATTGCTGTGGCTGAGGGCCCTGCATGGCACTAGGTCTTGCTCTTCACTCTGCAAGAACTTCTTTGGCTAACCCTAGTTCACTTCCCTTCAGAGTCTGGAAAGAGATGACAATAGCAATTTCTGCCCCCAGAGAAGCTAGGAAGATGGATTAACTGATGCAGAAAGTTGGGTTCTGTAAAAGGAAAAGCTCTGTCTCAATTTACACAAAGACATTTGTGCTGTGTTATTCTTCCTTTTCCTGGGTGGCTCTGTCACCATTCTGGCATCTAACAGGCCTTTGAGTGTTGTAATAAAGAGACCCAGTGTTTTCCCTTCAGGCCATTCCAGGGCTGCTTTTCTTGGTCTCAACAATTTCACAAAGCCGTCTCTTCTCCTAGTACTGTATTACACTAGAAATGAAAATATTGCAATAAAGGCTACAATCACAGCATAGTTGATGAGGAGCTATCATGAACAAACCAAAGTCCATAGCACTTCTTGAAAATGCAGCTTGAAATTGCATTTTCTTTTTTCTTCTAGTTTATTTCTATCTTTTAAAGAAACCTTTTAGTTTCACATTGTAGTACACATGTTCCCATTCTTCCATAGGTAACATTTTAATATCTCATGGTAATTTTTTAAGGTCAATTGCATTTCACAATGGAGTATGGATTGAGGGGGTGGTTTACCTACACTGCATAAATCTATTTTTTAAGTGTTGCCTGTACTAAGATATGATTCATGTACTATATCATTCATTCATTTAAATCATACATTTATTATTAGCATATTTAGAGTTGTACAACTATAACAATGAATTTCAGAACATTTCATTGCACAAAAAAGAGACCCTATACCCATTAGAAGTCAGAAGTCATTCCCCATTTTCCCCAAAGACACTCTCATCCCAGTCCTGGGCACCCACTAGTTTAACTGACAGCTCTATTGATTTGTCTGTTCTGGAAATTATATTTAAATGGACTCATACTATATGTTGTCCTGAGTAACTGACATCTTTCATGTACCATGCTGATTTCAATGTACATCCATGCTGTAGCATGTATCAGTACATCATTTTTTTTTATTGTTGAATATAGTTCCCTTATATGTGCTATACCACATTTTATTTATCCATTCATCTGTTGATGGACATTTGCACTATTACCATTTTTGTCTATGAATGTTCAATGCTCCATGAATATTCATGTATTCATATATAAATATTGATATGGACTGTCTTCATTTATCTTGGGTATATATCTAGGAATGTGATTGCTAATCACATCATATGTCACTGCAGATTTAACCAGTTAAACAACTTCCTATTTTACAAAAGCCTGCATCATTGTGCATCCTGACCAGCAGTGAAAGAGGAAGGTTCTCATTTCACCATATTTTCAATACTAGCTGTCTCTATGATTGTATCCATCCTACTGGATATGAAGTCCTCTATTTCTTTAGGGTTTCATTTTGATTACTTCTTCTTTGATCAGAACCTTCATGATATAAATTACTAATCAAGTCATCTTTAACTCATCTCTAAAACCAAAAAAGATGTCTGGTCCTGTCTATGTCCCAGGTGGAGGCAGCTTGACTCCAGAATATAATAACAACAAGGGGCTGATGATTTTAAGTGGATAGAAGGGTCAGTCACTCTTTTCAGGCTTTTATTTTCTCCATCTTTATCATCCATTTTCCCTAGTAGAATGGAGGAAAAACTTCAATGAAAAGACATACAATCATGAGAAATAAATAGAGCACTGTTTTATATTCATGAATTCATGACTTCACTGAACAAAATGGGCTATCATAGTAAACTAGAAGCTTTCAACACACAAGAGCAAGAACACAGGACTGATTGAGGGCAGGAGTGGTAGGCACTCCTACCCTTCAGTCAGGACACATGCTTGCTTTGGAGAAGAAAGACTGGAGCCTTTCACTCACGGATGAGGGACTAGCACTCCTTGAAAGTATTTTGTCCTCTCTTTTACTCTCAAGGCATACTGTGAAGCCATACATAACCTTAATATTGATCATGATTATTAAAGTTAACATCAATGAACACTACATTCAGGCATTGGAATAATTATTTCATGCATATTTTGCAACAAATCAATAGAATATGTGTGTATTATTCCGACTTTACTTCTAAAAAAATGAAACACAGATTAAGAAATATGGCCATGGTCATCCAATTAGCAACTAGTAAGGACAGCACTGAAGCCCATGTCTGACTGATCTGGAGTCCTACAACATACACATTATGTCTCATAGACTCTGGAAAGATACTTAGTGCTTATAGACTCTGGAAAAGTATTTACTGAATAAATAGATAAACATTTTCAAATACCAATTTTTAAATGTCTATGTAAGGAGAAATAATAATTTTGGGAAAAATATATACGTGAACAAAAAGACTTGTAGATGAGCTAAAAACTAATTTATTATTTATTTATCAATTAATCACTTAGAGTCTATATGCATCTGCATCAAAAACTGCTTTTCCATAGGCTTTGCCAACTTGTGGCTACAGTTACTACAGGATTTATAATACTACTTTCGCAAATCCCAACTGCTACCTGCTTTCACAGAATTTATGAAAAGTTCCAAAGTCTAATTGATTTGTTCCTTGCAATGACTTTGCAAACATTCCCTTGGGCTACAATAGCCATATGGCATCAGCAAAGTTCTTCCTGTTCTGCCAGGTTTCCTCTTCAGTATTTGCCACTGATAAGCTAGTTCAGACAGCAACTCTCCTGGCCCTCCTAAAGGTTCCACCATGGAGTATCTACATTCATGTCTAAAAAATCTGCTTCCCTTCTAATGTCCAACTGAACTACTAATATAATAATGCTTTGTTGAACTGAGTACTGATGTGGACAGAGGACTCCTCTCCTATACTTTGTCGTGAGAAGTGGTTGTGCTCTAGAGCCTCCCAGGATACTGACATTTGCAAATAACTCATTTATCTTGTAGCCACACCTTGTTTTCCACAGGGCTCATTACAAGCTATTAATGCTAATCCTGGGAAGCCAGAAGACATCAGACCAGTGTATAGATGTTTCTTAACCATACTCCTTCTTGCAGGCTCCTTTCCTACATGCAGTTGAGCTCATTGAGTCAGATCCCAGAGGGCTCTGGTCCCACTGGTTACCAGTTAAACCCAGACACATCTGAGCCTCAGGGGTGAGAATAGCTTAGGTTTAAACTGGTACCACTTTTGTATTGTTTTGTAAACTCTTACATTATTTTGGAAATGTGATAAGATTTTTTTAGCGTTTTGTACAAAGAGACAGGAAACACATTATAGTCTGCCAAATATAATTTGAGAATTGCAAATTAAATATTTTTCTCCATTTCTTAAGCACACCAAATCAAATAAGATTAAGATGATGGTTTTGAGGCAGCTTATTAAAACAAGAGCACACTAACCTCATAGAGATGGAATGTGTTCCATTATTAAACAAACAATAATGTGTGTGCATGTGTGCATATGACTAACAGAATTTGAAACTTAAGAGGTGAAAGAAAAAGCAACAGATCTGTGATTAAATGATAAGCTCGATGACGAAGATGTACAAATCAAAGCATAGATTAAGTTGTCATCATTATTTTTATTTTTTAACCAATGAAAAGTTACTAGCTACTTATTATAGCCAATGTACCAGGGCTATCAAGCAAAATACCTGTCATGTAAATTATAATTACAATTCAAGAAGACACAGCTAGTAAAATAACAGAAAATTGTATTTGTAGCAAAAATAAAGGAAAGGAAAGATTGAATCCTCCCAGCATTGTCAGGGATAGGTTCATACAAAATAAATACTGAACTACATTTAGATAGAATTTAGGCCCTTTTACAAAGTAGATCAAAAGACATGTCACTAAATTACAAACTCTAAATAAGAAGCTGTAATTAGATGGAACCCTTTTGGTACAGGGAAATTTTGATATAGGTTTAACCTCAGTTCCACATGATCCACATGATCTGACTGGGTAACGTGTGCTAGCTCTGCCTTCCCAGACCCACTTGGCTGTCTGCCCTAAAGCTCTCAAATTAGACAACACAGATCTACCTAGTATCTAAGCCAATTATCAACAGAGCACTGAGTACTGTGTAACTCACCTAATGATAATTCTGGGGGTGGTTCTGTAGCTGGAGCCCCACTGTATGTGTATATGTTAACTTTCTGGCTCAGCCTGCACTTTCATCTTGGATTATTGTTCATCTATTCAGGTTCATGATGCGTTAAGAATGCCAACTCCCCAGGGATTTAGCTCAGTGGTTTCGCCGCCTGCTGCGCAAGCGCAGGAACCGGAGTTCCATCCCCGGTACCAAAAAAAAAAAAGAATGCCAACTCAAGCCAACCTACTTGTCTAAGCTTGGGTCTAATTCTTTTTTTTTTTTTTTTTTTTTTTTTTTTTTAGTGCGGGGGATTGAACTTAGGACCTTGAGCTTGCAAGGTGGGCACTGTGCCACTGAGCTAAATCCCTGGGCCCTGGGTCTAACTCTTGCCACTCAGCTCATCTGGAATCAGAGCCTTAGTTCAGTCTCTTAGCACAGCTTTTGCTCTCTGAAAGCCCAGGCTCTCGGCGCTGGTCTATCAGAATGGGCAGCCATAGCTATCAACACCACCTAGGCTTCAGCTTGCTATGTCTGCCTTCCACCAAAGTTGTGTAGTGAATCGGTGACTTCCCCCCAGAACCCACCTCGGTCTTCTACTTTCCAGATATCTATGCAGCTTAGATCTCTCCTTTGAGCTCTAGATTCACCCAATAGTTTCACAAATGTCTTCATATCTGTGACGCATGGTTTCCACAAATTCAAAATACTCAATTAAAAGCTCAAAAATCACTTTCACTCACCACCTCAATAAACCCCAGATCTTTTCTTTGCATCATATTTCATGAACTCTGCACAATTTTCCAAATCAAAACCCAGAAACTTTTCTCAATTATTTTCATTCACTATCTACAAGGTAGTCATCAGGTGTCATTGAGTTTATCAGATTTTTCTCATTTTCAATTCTTTGTCCATCCCAAATCCCACTACCATTGTTCACTTCTCCAGCATTATGTTTCTAGATTCTAGCAGCCGCTTCCTGTCTAGCATTACATTTTGCTTCTTCCCACAAGTCAGAGTCTACATTGTAGACTATAATAATGTACTCTGTTGAGTACCTCTGATTCTGCCATTTTACTATCTTAATCCTTTTAATGTTTCATCACTATCTATAAATAAAGGGAAAATTTCTAACAAGGAGCCTAATGTCTTTGTAATCTACTTTCCAGCAGTGCTAATCATTGAAGGTTTTCCAGAACAGACTATGCCCCCCCCCATTCTTTCCATTGGCAAAGCCCATCCTTCTGTCAACATAGGAAAATTTTATTAAAATTTTAGAATTAAGCTTTACAGTTATATCCTGGCAGTTTTATTTGGCAATCTCCTTTATATTCCCACACAAAGTTCTATGTGTTTCTTTATACCATCACCATAACTTGTACATATTTTAATCA
>NW_004624812.1:2327523-2359599 GCF_000247695.1 Heterocephalus glaber
ACTATTCTTGAGCTAGCAAAGAGTTTCTCAAGAACAGTGATATTGACATTTAGACTAATAGTCCATGGTGGGTGAACTGTCTTGTTCACTGTAAGATGTCCAGTCCAAGTACCATTAGTAGCATCTAAGTTTTGTCATTTGTGTCAATAACACACTTTTTGTGAATAAGAACACAGACTCTAGAACCAGGTATCCTGGATTTACATCGTACTCTATCCCTGGCTACCCAGCCTCATATACCACACCTGTAAAATGGAGATAACAATACTGCCTATACCATAGGCTACTGTAAAGAATACATAATAACCCACATAAGGGATGCAAATGAGTATTTGGTGCATTCTAATCACTTCATAAATGATGACTATACAGTCTTTTCTTCTATAATAACTATTGTTAATATAGGTTTAGATAGAATTATGAACCAGACTTGGGCCAGAATGAATGTGTCTCAAATTGTTTAACAACGTGGGAAAAAAATGGATCTGTGACATAGATATTTCTTGCCATTCAAATATTTTGCGTCAATGTTTCAGTAAATAAATTTGTATTTTCAGGTCATGTATCTTTACATATTTGTTTATTTTCCATGTAATATCTAACTTGAAAGAAAGTTTGAAGACAAGCCTTTGTCCTTTGTCTCTCCTTGTCAGTAGGTCACACTTGGCTTCTCACAAAAGCGATTAACCAAGAAATATGCAGGTACAAATCCCAGGAGAACATGGATGGGTTGATCTAAAGTGAGGCTGGTGTATTTATTGCTGCTGTCCTAGTCATAACTTCTCCATGCAAAGAGCCTTGGGCACTGGAGGCTGGATGCAAGAGGATGGAATAGTGGGGGCGGGGACTTTTTGCAGTTCCCCTTAAAGGATGGAAGGCCAGTCAGGGCTTGACTGTTGCAGCATGTGCTTGACCAGCTCCACAGTCATATCAGGGTGGAAATTAGCATCGGATTTCCTGGGGAAGAGAGCTTGTCCCCTAAATGAAAGTGTGGCTTTTACTCCTAGAGAAAGAGCATGTGACCTGATGTAATACACATGTCAGGTTGATATATGAAGGATTTTGGAGCATTTAAGAAAGTAGCAGCTACTTATTTCCTTTTGCCTGGCCATTTCTATCTAGTTTACAGAGGCTAAGCTTATTGTAACCAATATAATTATTGAGAAGAGAAATTTTCACAATTTCAGTCCTAATTCTGTGACTATAAGCTTTTTGATGTCATCATGTCACCTGCCTGGACCTGTTTTTTCATTTATAAAGAGAGAGATTCAAATATCTAATACCTAAAAGTCTCTGGTTTGGGGGACTTCTCTTTGGAGAAAGGCAAGGAAGACTTTCTCCACAGCACAACAGTAGTTTTTTCTGAGGATGGCATGGAGAGAGTAATGGACCTGCCCTCTCTCGATTCCATCCTCTTGCCCCAAGCCTCCAGTGCCCAACCTTTGCCCCAGTATTTTACATAAGCCTTCACATGCTGTTAATCTGTGCTTCTGTCAAATTAAACTCAAAATTATCCTTATCTATTTAGTACTCTTCTTTGAATGTTTTTAATGAGCATCCTTGAAACATTCCTCATACTGAGTTAATCCCACCTCCTCTCAATACATAGATCCTAGATTTTAAATTTTCACTGTGTTTGTGTGTGTGGTGTGTGCATGGACATGCATGTGCACCCATGCGCGCACACTAGGGACACAGCAGCCAGAAGAGAAGGATCCAGACTAATAATGTTGTCGGTGGCTAGAGGGTCTGACAAAGGAGTCAGAGAAGTAAAGAAACCTGCATTCTGAGCTTCATAAAAATATTTGTGTATTTAAGTATCTGTGCCTTCCACACTATTCATACACATACGAGTTTTTAAGTATATATTAGTCATTTTCACATTCTCCTCAGGAACTCATGGATAGAAATGAACTGAGTTGGAGTGCTCCAGATGTATTCTGAATTTTACCAATAATTACTTGGATCTAGTATCACCCTTGGTCATCCTTTATTCTAGCAAAACAAAAAGAAATAAAATCCTGATACATGCAACAACATGGCTGAATCTCAGAGACAACATCTTAAACAAGAAAAACCAGATACAAAGTACCACATATTGTGTGATTTCATTTTCATTTTGTCAAACTTTTAGAAGAGGCAAAACTAGACAAACAGAAATCACTTGTTACAGTTTATATGGAGAATAACTCCTAACCGCCTCATGCACTCATAGGCAGAGCTTTTGGAAGGTGACTGAATCAAGGGGGAGGGGGGCTTGCAACTTACTTGCTGTTGGGAGGTGGGGTCAGGTTAGAAGAGGTGGATCATGCAGGGCTAACTTGGAAGGGTGCATCTCCTTTCCTGGTTCCTCCCTTCTCTCCCTGCTTCCTGGTCTCCATGATGTGAGCAGATTTCCTCTGCCAGACTCTTCCATTAGACCTTCTTGGCTTGAAGCCAGCTGACTGTGGACTGTAACCTTGAGTCAAAATAAACCTCTCCTCTTTTAAGCTGTGGGTGTAGGATATTTTATCCCAACAAGGGAGAAAGTGACTAGGACATCACTCAAGCATTTGTCTCAGCCAGAGTTGTGAACACACATTCATGGCAAATGAAGACAAATGAAACTTTTTCAGGTGATGAAATATTAGAAAAATAGATTGTGATGATGGTTGTATAACTGCATAAATTTATTAATACTGAACTAATTGTTCTTTTAAAGTGGGTGAAGTTTATATGTAAATAATGTATCAATAAAGGCTCCTTAAAAGTACTTAAGCCTTCCTCTAGATTTCCTAAATCAGAGTTCTCTGGTACTATATTTTTTAATATAGTGGGAAAATACATATAAAATAAAATTCATCATTTTAATCATTTTAAGTATACAGTGTAAGTATTAAGTATGTTCACACTGTTGTGCTATCACCCTCATCCATCTCCAGCACATGTTTGAGATCAAACTGAGACTTGTACACATTAAAGAATAATCCCAAATTTTCCCATCCTCCATTCCCTGGCAATTACATTCTACTTCTGTCTCTACAAATGTGGCACTTGTGAGCCAATAGGGAGAGCAACTTGCTAAGGTCAGGAGTGAACTTTGTTTCAGTCCCAGCTTTTTTCAGCCCAGAAGTCATGTTCATAACCGCTTTGTAATACCAGCCTCAGAAAAAGACTCCACTGGCTCACTTGAATAGTTTGATAATGGTTATAAGTCGGTGATACATTTAATAAAGAGTTATGCTCTCATTCCAGAAACAAAGCAAAGAGCCCTCACACTTTGGAGTATAATTAGCAGAATGTAACAGATAAAAGGAAGACCAACAGCTCAGGCAGTGATTATGTTTTAGATCTGATTTGTGACTCTCTTTTTCAAAGACTGAACCATTTGGAATCAGTCCAGTTCTATTTAAACTAAATCTTCCTAAACTTCCTTGTATTTTCTTCCACACATCTGGAACAGAAGGACCAGTTTACCATAGCAACAAAGCCTGCCTGGTCTTTGGCTATCACTTTTTCAGGAATTTTCTCTCAGCAAATCCTAGTCAGGTGCCAGGAGACGGGAGACAAGAACCCCTGAATGTTTCCATCCCTAATACAAAGCAGGCTTTCCAGGAAGATGTTCACTAAGTCAACCAGCTCTTTTACAGAAAGAAATTGTGTTCAGATGCAAATAGCAATCTTCTAGGGATAGATTTGTTCTCCTAGCTCTGACAGCTGCTTCCTCACCTAAGTTTTCAAATACTCCCTTGGCTACAGCTAAGTGATTCTCCTATTAAAATGTAGGCACCTGTTTGTTCCTTTGAAGGCCTTTGTTCTCTGTTGTCTCTGTTTCTATTAATAGAGGTGTTGGGGACAAATATGAAAAGAAGAAGAAAGTACTCAAGTATGAGACCAGCTTACTGTTCACAGACCCATTCAAAAGTGTCAATTTGGGGAGTAAAAATAGAACAGAGAATGAATACATGAATGACTTATATAATGTTACATGGCTCCTAGGGGTCTTCTCGAACCACTCTGTGTTTGTACGATACATCCTAAAGCTTGCCTGCTGCGTTAAAAGCAGTGATGTCCCAGCCAGGCTGTACATTCCGTAACAGCGGAGGTTGTGTTATCATCTTTGTATTCTATCCATCCCCAAACACCCGGGCAAAGTTTTGGGCAATAATATTTTAAAGGTGCTTCTGCTTACTCTTTATTGCATCATCAAAAATAATGTAAGATTTAGTTTTCCTCTTTTTAATGATTATTATAGTTTGGATAAATGTCCCCCAAAGGTCCCATGTGTTACAAGCTTGGTCCCCAGTGGTGCTATTGGGCAATAGGCCCTGAAGAGAGGTCCTTAGGTCATTAGAGGTGTGTTCTAGAATTGATTGCTATCCTCAGTCTCTTTCTCTCTTCTCTCCTCCTCCTCCTCCCTCTCTGCTTCCTCCTCCTGTTCCTGTCTTCCTTCTCCCCCATTATTCCCTCTCTCTTTCTCTCTCTCTCCCTCCCTCTCTCCCTCTCCTTTTCTGGTCTTGCCCTGCCATGTGCTCCTGCCATGACATGCTGTCTTGCTGCAGGTCCAAAACAATGGGTATCACTGATGATGAAATGAAACTTCCAAAACTGTGAGTCAAAATAAACATTTTTTATCTATATAAGATAATTATCTCAGTTATTTTGTTATAGTAATGGAAATCTAACACAGTGGTATTAAGATTGTTTGATTCATAAGTAGTGTCCTTTTTTACTATTGTGGATTAATATATATACAAACACCATAAATATATATGAACACACACACAATGGGGTAACTTTGGGTTACTGAGGTTTGTGAATCTGTGAAGGAATTCACAGAAAAATTATTGCTTTAATTCCAGGCCTATCAAGAGGATTAGGATATAAACTCCCTGTGGAGAAAAGAATGGAGGCTTATGCTATGAGAGGAAGGGAGGACTTGTCCAAAGTGCAATCAGGTTCATTGAGAGGGTACAGACTACAGGATGCAAGGTGACAGAGATCTATACTTCCTGTGTGCACTATGTCTGGAGGTACCTGGACCTCAAACTGTGGAAGGTCCTCTGAAATTTGTGGAAGCTGATCACTAAGCATCATATTGAGAGCTGTGGTAAGGATCCATGTGGGGAATTTGCCTTATATCAGTGGCATGGAAGAGCTTCACCTACTTGACTATGACACTGTATGGCCAAAGAGGATTGATGGTGATGGAGGACCATATGGACTATCGTGAGTCTCCTTATTCTTCCCATTTGGATGCATAATCTCTGAATCTTTGCAACAAGATGGAAAGGAGTTACCAAATCATTTATATTGGACACTGCAAGGACTTTGGTGAATGAGGCTTTGAACCAGATTTCACTTGTATTAATGAAGAAATGATCATTACAACAAACATTTCATTATGTGCCAGGAACTGTTGAAAGCACTCAGATTTACTAATCAACTCATCACATTTCACATAAGAGGAAACTGAGGCAGAGACGGTTTAAACAACTTACCCAAGATTTCCCAACTCAAAGTGCAGAATTAGAATTTGAAAAACAAGCAGTGCAGTGCCAGAATCTGTGTTTCTCATTTAAGCAAAACATGATTGACATCCATTACAACTTTAAGAAAAAGACATGATGCATGGCTGTCTGTGTCAGGTCAGATTACACCACACACACACACACACACGCTCTTGTTTTCAGGGAACACATCTGTGCTTTTCTTGATTGTCTTGGAAAAAAGGCAGTTTGATAAATGTGTACTTTTTTGGACTGAGACCCACTGACAGTCACCTATGCATCTCTCAGACTAATGAGCAATATAATGCAGAGGAATGGATTAAGCTTTCTCCTATGATCCCCCTTTCCCCCACATCTAGGTCTTATTCTTCTGCCCATCACCATGGACATGCTCCTACTGTAGAGAGTGACAGGTGGGTAAGGTTGAGTATTTTCTCCTGGCCTAGTTATAGTAGATCCTGATAACTATGTCTGTCCTGCAAACGAAGTGTGACATTGAGGGAGCAAAGATTCAGTCAAGCCATGAATCCTATTTCTCCTTTCAGGAAGTACATGCGTATTTCCTCCACTAACATTTTCTTGCTTTTTTGTTTTAATATTTCCTGTGTAGAGTTGCAGATGGCAACTTAACTATTTCCAATGTCCTGCTGTCCCCTCACTTGCACTCAGGCCTACAGCACAGCTTGGGAGGTGTGTGGTGCTAGCAGATGCCACTGGTTCCAATCCAACCCCATTAGCTTGTGCCCAGGAAGGTCTAAGGGGATGCACTGCCATGGTACAGGTAATTTATTAACTGGAACATTTTAAGGGTATGCCAGCCATTCCTTTCCCCCTCTCTCCATCCTGTGATTTCTACCTCAACACTGAGTTAAGATCATGTGAACTAATGAAAGGAAATGGAAATGGTTATACTTAATGGCAATAGTTGATACTTTCTCCAAAAGAGCTCTCCATTCCCCTCTCATCTTCTCACTTTCTCCCTCGAGGAAACCCATAACTCTTTCTCCTTCCACCTCACTCACCTCCATTCATTATTTAATTCTGCCCCAGCTCCTTCACTTTAGACTGAAAATATACTGTGTGGCTAAATAAATAATATACTTAGCCTTTTTTCTTCTTTTCTTTTTTTTTTTTTTTTGGTCCTGGGGATCAAACTCAGGACCTTGTGCTTGCGAGGTAAGTGGTAGAACCACTGAGCTAAATCCCCAGCCCCTAGCCTTAGTTTTGATTGTTAGCTCATAAGTAAAATAGAATTTCTCAAAAATTGGTGTATTACCTTGGTTTTCAAAGTTGTTGCAATAAGAACAGATTTGAAGAGAGCCTGAAGAGAACTAAGAGATCAGTTAGGAAACTACTGCTATGATCCAAGCAGGAGATGGTGGTGGTTTCAGAGTGAGGAGTAGGATCCCAGCTACTTTTAGACATGATAGCAATGCAGGGCACCCTTTGGAGGAAACTCCTGTTCAGGATAGTCACACATGGCAATTTAGGTTTGGCCACTTCTAAATTAATAGCACTCTAGTTACAGCTAATGTCATTCCTACTCAGTAGGCAAAGAGCAGATACCAACTCTTTCCTGCATCTGCCTTGTGGAAAGTCAGGAAAAAGATGAGTGTACTCTATGTGAATATAAGCAAAGTTCTGGTCCCAGGGACAAAGTAAGGTTACAGATTTTAAAACACGCTCAAGAGAGAAATGTGTTTCCAGCTGTAGATGAATAGAATCTCTGGAATAATTTCTGAAAGATAAGCTTCAGATGTAAGGAAATGAAAGGCTTGAGAAACAAGAAAAATCAATAAATTGATTAAATAATAGTAATAATATTTGATTTGCAAGATAATAGCATTAAAATATCAAGAAAGGATAAAATGTTAAAATGGAATAACTGAAGTTAAGATGTCTTACTGACGTATTGTTCAGAGATACTGACTTTAGACTTTTAGTAAGATGCATACATTTAGAAACTACTTAAAGAAGGGGAACTTGTGTATGCCTTGAAAAACAATAGAGGAGAAAATTCTATTGTCTCTGAAATTAAAAAAAAAGTTTGAGAATTGTTTAGATACTTATTTCACAGGCTGTAAATAAGGGACACCACCTACATTGAGCTCTAGCTGGAGTTGAGCCTGAACTTGAATTTCAATGCATGTAGGACAAGAGGGTAGAGGAAGACTCTCCAATCTCAAGTCTCAGAACAGAAGGAAACAAGCCGCCAAGAATGCCAGGAAAACAACTAACAACATAATTTTACCCTTAAGAGCCTCATGTATTGAAATATTCATATATAAAACGTGAATGTTGAGTAGCCTGAATAACTGGAGCTTTAATACATTAATAAGGAATAAGAGAAATATTTGAAAATAACCTTTAAAAAGAGTGTAGGAATGAAAACCTTAACTGTTAAAACATTGTAAAATCAGTAGATTTTTAAATAGCATATTCAATATACTTTAGGAAAGTTGATATACTAAAAAAAATAAGTATCTAGAGAAATTATCAAACTTTTGTACAAAACCAAGATACATTGAAATAGGAAAGATAAGAAGATGGTGGATCGGGATTTAGGCCAGTGGTTCCACTGCCTGCCTCACAAGAGCGAGGTCCTGAGTTCGATCCCCAGTACCAAAAAAAAGAGAGAGAAAGAAAATATTGAAAGTAATGAGAATCACTGTCAAAAAATTGAAAATATTAAGAAAGAATCAAGGAAAAGCTGTATTTGTTGAACTAAAGAATGAAACTATATAGGAAAAGTGGAAGAAAAATATCCCTGGGAGGATGAAGCAAACCTAAGAAGGATAAAATAATAATGATGATGATGAAGAATTTTGTAAATCTGGGAAACACAAAAGTTAAACAGATGATATTGTAGACTCCTAACATCAATATATTGACTGCCTATGAAGAAATAGCAAACTCAGAGCTGACTTTTGAATAAAAAACCCAAAGTATAAATTAAAGAGAAAAATAAAAACAGGCAATAGAAAATAGGGAGAGATCTTTTTCAAAAGGAAAGGGGACCAAGAGATGCAGGTAGTGGGGAGAGAGAGGAGGACAAAGAGATACAAAACTTAAGATGTATCATGTGTGTGCACAACCGCCCACAATGAATGTCATCATTATGTACTGTAAACATGTACTAATAAAAATGATTTTTTTAAAATGTGTGAAAGGGAGAAGAGAGTAAAATGACATTTTTAATGTTCTGAGAGAAAGCTAGTTAAATAGTAAAAAAAGAGAGTAGAACAAAAAATATTTTCATTAAAACAAAAACTAACAGTTGACTCAAATGACTCTAATATAAGTAATATCTGAAGATTATGATTCAAGTAGAAATAAATGATCCTAACAGAAATTTTGAGATACGAGAAAATATGTTAAATTCACTTATAAAGTAAATAGAGATAGTTTAATTTGAAAGATAAAACAGAAGGGCACTAAAATATTGGAAAAGCATAAAATACTAAGTTTGAGTAATAGAACTGAAGTTACTGTTCAGAGACAAAAGTTAATTTTAGACTTCTGATAAAAATATGCAAGTATTTTGAAACTAGTCAAAGAATGGAGTTAATGTGTAGCTAATGAAACAGTAGGGTGGCAAATTGGAATGTAAATAGTCAATGAATGGCTCTTTTTCTTCCTGTAAATGGTCAGGCTGATCTGTGAATATGGTTCCCTATTCACATGACCCAGAAAACCCCACAGAATAATGCAACCTAAGAGATTCAAACCTTTATGTTCATTTTAAGAACATGGATGAAACTACCAAGGCCTAAATGTTATGCATATCCTCAAAGCCACCAAGGTTCTGAAAGATGTCACTTAACTTAAACTATGAGAGCTCTCCCAATGACGGGATTGGTAGAGGAGCCTAGGCCAAACAGTAGGATTAGGTGTGAGGCCTGTAACCCAAAAAGACTTCTGATTCTCTTCTGTATGTGTTTAACAATGCAGACAATATTGCTGAAATTTGGGTAAGGATGTAGACTCTCTGGTGATTGCACATAGACAAGTGAACAAAGCGCTCAAGATGTGTTGCTGCATTAAGAACTTAAGGTTGGGATAACCCATACATGAGTTCCATCTGCCACACTGAGATAACTCTTACTGAAAAGAAACAATTGTTCCCAAACCAGAAGAGGATTTGGCACAGAGAGAAAAAATATCCTAGAAGAAACCAAAGGGGAAAAAGAAACCTATGGCTTGGAAATAAATTCAGCAAAAATACATGCAAATAAAAGTTTTTAAAAATCCACAAATCTTTTTCTGTACATGTTTGCAGTACATAATCTGTACATTCCTGTGTGCAGTTTGTTCATGTACACAACACATCCCAATTCCTTTTTACTTCCCTTAACACTTCCTTCCCTTAAATTCCCTCCATCTTGATTCCCTTCCCCTTTGAGAATGATCCATTTCCCTATTTCCTATTACAGTATCTACCTTTCACAGTGGTACCTCCATTCAAAAATTTAATTCCACAACTCTGGGGAAGATGGCCACATTCAGGTTCATGCTGGGAAGATGGTGGTGGTCCTGACTTGTCGCCCAATGACGAGTTCCAGAATGGTAGCAAAATTTTGCCAAATGCTCCTGTTCCCAAACAGAATTGTTTGCGAACAGAAGTGTTTGTGAACCGAGGTATTATTGTATTTTGCTCTTTATTTTTACTGTGAGTTCTCATATAAAAGAAACATGTGATATATAAGCTTGTGTCTGATTATTTCACTTAACATTATGGTCTCAAGGGGCATCCGATAGCCAAGGGGATCAAGAGATGGGTGGAGGGGGAAGGAAGGGAAGGGAAAGGGGATGAAAAGAATTAAGATGTGCTATGAACATGGACCAATTTCCCACAAAGAATGTAAACATTATGTACTACATACATACACTAATAAAATAAAATAATTAAAAAATCAACAAATCTTTACACGAGTAGAAAAGAAAATAGTAAGCATAAAATGGGGGTATAGATAAAGCAAAAATGCTAGAAATCTCATATACTTCATAAGCACACAACATACACAATTACGGAAAGTATGTAAGTTGGTTAACCTTTCCAGTTAAGGCATTTTCAAGTGTGTTTAAACAATTCTAAAGATATAGAGTTTTAAAGAAATTATTCTTAAATATAAGTGTATAGAATGGTAAATATAAAGGAGTTAAAAATTTCAATTATAATTGAAAAATATGTCTTAGATTTTACTTTTAAATGTAGTGCTTTATTACTAATAGAACTTAGTTCTCATCTTAAACTCTAAGGCCAATAAGTTAGTATTTTAAAAATATGAAGTATACTAACAAAAATGTCTTAAAGAGTTTCATCAGTGGAATATTTACAAGTACCTAATTAAGTTACGTAAAATAAAAGAGCCTCACAATACATGAAGTAAAAGTTGCCAGAATGAACAGAAGAAATTGACAAGACTAATAGTGGAAATATTTCAGTATATCTCTCTTAGTTAGATAAAATAAGTAATAATACAGTAAAAATTGGCCAACTATGGCTACCAGTTTTTGTAAATACAGTTTTACTGGCACTGAGCAAATAATGTTATGTGTTCTTAGTGGTTGCCTTCATGCTACAATGGAAGAGTTCTGCAGTAGTAACAAATTATATAACACTCAAAGCCTACAATATTTACTATCTGGCCTTTTACAGAAACAAAATTTAGCAACAACTGTAATTTAAAAAAATAAATCAATTAATAATTAACTATTATCAGTTTATATACAAGAAAATGATCAGTGCATAATCATATTACACATAATCACCACTCATAATGCTTCCATCACTCCAGAAGTTCCATTTTGCCCCTGCTTAGGCATTACTTCAGTTCCTGCTCCCCACACAGCCAACCAGAGGAAATGACTTTCCTATTTATGTCACCATAGACTGGTTTTACCTATGGCAGGATCATATAGTGTGTAATCTTTTCTGTCTGGATTTAACTTTGCATAGAGCTTTTGTTTTAGATTCAACCATGTTGTAGCATTGCTAGTTATCATGAAGCTGTATGATACTTATGGGTATAGATGTAGATTCTGTGGTCATTATTTGAGGCCATTATGTACATATTTCAGAATTAGTTTATCTATTTTCTTGTTGATGTGCATTTGGGTTTCTACCAATTTGGAGTTACTATGAATAAGGGTGCTATGAATAGTTACTTCCTCATGGAGACAATGCCTACCACCCACAAATTACCAGAGGAAATGTTTGTTTTAGTTCATGGTTCCAGTACCTTGTCAGCTGCCTCCAAGGCAGAAGTGGCCTGGCAGAGGGATCTAGGTGAAAGAAAGCTGCTAATTCATGGCAGCCAGGAAGCAGAGAGATAAAAGAAGAGCCAGAGAAGGAGATATGTCTTTCTATGTCCAGCCACCGATATATGACCTCTATAAAAGCCCCACCTCCTAACAGCAAGACAGCTGCAGCTCCCCATAATCCAGCTACCTTCCACAAATCCCACCTATGAGTGCATAATCCCCCTGAGGAACATTCTTAATCTAAGCCATAATATTGTAAAAGTCTTTTGTGAACATGCTATATTTCTTTATTAAATATCCAGTTAGGTCCTAGGGTAAATATATGTTAATTTTATAACTACAAAATAGTTTTCCAAATCTATACCACTCTCACAAGCAAGACAGCAGATATCAAATTGCTCCATAGCCTGGGCAACATTTGATGCTGTCAGTCTTACACAGAAGTCATAGTTACAGAGTATAGTTTACAATTTCTTACCAGCTTGTAGTGCTAAGCAACTTCTTACTCAATTTTTAACTATTCCTCTCTTTTTTTTTGGAGGTGTCTGTTTAAATTCTTGTCTGTTCTGTATTGGGTTGTTTTATTATTATTTGTTTATAAGATATTTCATTTTATCTGTACTTTGCATATCATAGAACAAATATGTAATTGTGAGTATAGTCTTCTTCTAATATTTTATTTGCCTATTTATTTATAAGGTGTCTGGTTAGAAGAAATATTTAATTTTAATAATAAGTGCTGTTATGCATTTTCTGTTATGGTTATTGTTCTTTGTCATCTATAGATGTAGCAGTTATAGTTATCATTTTATCTCAATGATCCTTGTGTATAAGGTGAAATCAGGATTACAAATTTTTACATATGAGCCCCAGTTTTCCAGCACAAGATGGTAAAAATATTTTTTTTCCTATTTAGTTAACTGTACAACTTGGTTTTAAATGAATTGGACATAAATAAACAGCTCTAATTTAGAGTCCTTATTAAATTCCAGTTAACTAATTGCATAGTAGTACACTAACACTGTGCCTCAATTATTTGGCCATAAGTTAGATCATAACAGCTGATCAACTTTTCAAAAGTTGTTCTTACATTCCTTATGAATTCTTGTATAAAAATTCAGAGCTCCTTCTCAAAATGCTGCTGTGTTAACTGAATGGGGTTGAGTCAATCAACATACCACTTTGTGTAGTTTGCACATCTTAACAATTTTGAATCTTTTAACCCATGAGCAGAGTCACATGATCTATTTATGTATATATTCATTTAATTTCAACACCACTACTTTACTTTTAGCACCTTGCACATATTATTTTAGACATTTGATTATTATGCTGATATAAATAGAATAATTTTTTTAAAACTCACTTTCCAATACGTATTAGGTTAATGGTTGCCTTTTGTTCTGCTACAACAGCAGACCAGAGACTGAGTATTTGTAAAAACAGAACTTGGTATTCTCACAGTTCCAAAGTCTGGACAAGAGGTTTGTTTCTAATGAGGGCTACTCTCTCTGCTTCCAAAGGTGGGATTTTATTGCTGTGCCTTCCGAAGCAAAAAAAAAAAAAGTGTTGAAGGTTGAAAAAGAAATAAATTTGCTCTATTAATCCCTTTTATGAAGGCATTAATCCATCCATGATGGGGGACCTTCATGACTTAAGAAGGCCACATCTACCAGTACCAGGCATTGTGGATTAAGTTTTCATCATATGAAATGTGGGGACACTTTCAGACCATAACAGTGATGTGGGAAGATCAGTTCTAATCATCTTTGTGTTGATCCTTTAGGGCTGTATTTGTAACACAATTATGTTGCTTGCAAATAGCCAGTTTTACTTCCTTTTTCTTCTATTTATGGTTTATTGTTTACTGTTTATTATTCTTTTCTTATTACTCTAGCTCTCACTTTCAGTACAATATTCAGTATCTGAATAAAAATAATGAGAGAGAAATCACAAACTTTGGGGGAAAGTTGAATATTTCAACAATTAAGATATTTAACTATGTATACTTTGTAGATGTTCTTTCTTTGACAAAGTTCTATTTCTAGTTGGCAGCAATTTTTTAAAAAAGTAAATGAATACTGAACTTTATCAATTTAAAAAAAATTATTTTTGCATTTTTCCTATATTTCAGTTTTAGTTTTCCACTTGTATTTTGGCAATTGATTGATCAAGTTTTAATTACTAAACTAATTTTGCATTCCTTGAATAAATTCACTTACTTGTAATGTTTATCCATGTATACATGGATAGATTTTATTCAATAATATTTTAAGAAGTGTTTGGAAATCTATTCATGAGAAATATTGGTTTGATTTTTTTCTGGTAAAGTCTTTATCTGGCTTGAGTATCAAGATTATGTTAGTCTTATTAAGAGGGAAGCATTTGTCTTTATGAGGTGTGATTAAATATTCTGTGAGTGCTGACTCTGATGCCTTTCAACAAAAAGGCCAGCTGGTAAAAACTAAAAACATCATGGATATCTTCGTCACTTTACTCCCTGGATTTGGCACTGTAACTTCTGACTCTTTCCCCAAAATCAAATTATTTTGAATTGAATCAGAACATCAAAACATCCGGAACAGTTCCACTAAACACACTAGCAAAGAAGGAACTTCCAGAATGGTTCAGGAAGTGGCAAGAATGATGCAATAAGTATGTTTAAAGCTGTGGGGATATTTTGAGGATTAATGGCAATGTGTCCATTAGTGTAATAAAAATTTAAAGCATTCTCCATATTTTTTGATAACACCAAGCAGTATCAGCAGAACCAACAAGGTATCCTTTAGTTTGTAATATTTGTGCCTCATATTTTCTCTTTTCTTTTTCGGCCTTTCTAAAGGGTTTACTAATTTTGTTAATGAAACACATTTTGACTTGGTTGATTTTCTTAATTGTTTTCTGATTTGACTCTTTCATTATTGCTTCTTTGTATTACTTCTTTTGGATTTGTTTGCTCCATTCCTCTCTTTTTTTTGTTGTTTAAGCTTCTTAAATTGGAGCCTCTGATAAAGGATTTTAAATCATTTTTTTGAACCAAACATAGTCACTAAAACCTACAAGGTTTATTGTACACAACAATTTATCTGAATGTCACAAATTCTGATATGTTATTGATATAGAGGGATGAGATGTAACTCCCAAACCTACTAAATAACCAAAACCCAAGTTTGTGTTCTCTAATATTGAAGAATGAATTCTAGGAACAACAAAGGTTAAGAGTAGGAAAATTTATTGAGGGAAAGATAGCTTCTGTCTAAGAGAGACAGAAGGGGGACCAGAAAGTGGGTTGCCCACCCACCCTACTTTTCAAAGATGTTTTATACACCAAAGCCATGTGGTAAGGCAATCACAAAGTGGGACAAAATTATAGGACCCAATGGAAATTTACAAGGTAGGCATGAGGTGGGACAAAATGACCAACCAATAAGATTACAAGTACAGTCACCCAGGTAATATTGATTAAATGGGGATCCAATGGTGAAACAAGTCAGGTAACAAGGGTACAAGGAATGAGCAAGGATTATCAGTAGAAAGGGGTGGGTCAGGGGTCCTTCTTGGAAGATCTTTGTCCCCCACCCAGGTGATTGATACCTATTTAGAATATCAATCACTGCTATTCATCCTACGTGAGTGTGGAAATTTCTCTCCTTTTACAATTCTGGCCCTCAGTGAATGTGTCTTCACTGTCCTCCATGTTGGTTCCTTGGCTGTCCTCCATGTTGGCTCCATCTGGGCTCTCCCTGTCTAACTGCCTACAAGATATCTAATTAACTTACCTATCTACAATATTATGATTTCACTATAATTAAACTAAAAAGAAAATACTGCTTCTGGACCTATGGCTTGTTTTAATATTACACAACCGAGTTTTTCAGAAATTAGATATTTTACAAAACATCTTATTCTTATTGATTTTCTCTTAATATTGTCATAATCAGAGAATATATTCAATGATTTCAATGTTTTGAAATGTACTTGAACATATTTTATGAACAAGTATATGCTCTATTTTGGTGAATACTTTCTTCTTCTTCTTTTTATTTTTTTTGTGAGAGAAGTTCTATGTCATTCAGTCTTAAACTTACTCAAACTTACTATGTAGCCCAGGCTGGCCTTGAACTTGTGGTACTAACTCTTGCCTCAGCCTTCCAAGATCTGGGATTATAGGCATGTGCCACTGTGTGAATATGTGTAAAGAATGTGCATTTTGTACTTTCTTTTTTAATATTTTGTCTTATTATATTGTTTTATCCATGTCAATTTTGTTAAATTGCTTAATATATTTTTTCAAATGTTTATGCTTCACTGATATTTTTCTATTTTAATCAAATAGTTGTTTAATCTTCATTATAATTGGGTGTTTTTATGTCTTCTTTTAACTTTGTCCATTTGTTTACATTTAAATTTGTCCATCTTTTTACATAAGAAAAAGTTATTATCAAAGATAAAATGTACTTCTGAATATTTATCTTTTTTGATAATAGCCTTTGTCTTGAAATTTACCCTTCTGATATTGATGTAGTTATAATAACCTTCTTTTGACTAATATTTATATCATGTCTATTTCCATCTGCATATTTGTATTGAAAGCTTTCTTGCTTTCGTAGCTAGTTGAATACATTTTACTCTTTAGTTGGAGTACTTTATTCCTTTTTATTTTAATTTAATTATTGATGTGATTGGGTTTGAGATTACCATCATTTTTGTATTTCCCTTTACTTTCTTTTCTCTCTTCTTCCTTTTGTGGCTTTATTATTAATTTAATCAAGTAGGGTCTTGAGGAGTATTTCCTCACTGATTTTAGCAATTGCTCAATAGAGTTATAATAATCTTTACATTATTGAAATTTATCTTCAAATATTACACTATTTTTCAAACAATGTTAAAATCTTACACAATATAAGTGCAATTACCTTCTATACATGGTAAGTTTGTTATCGTATACTTTGCTTTCATGTGTTTTATGAGCCTTATATTATATTAGTTTTTGTTTTGCATTTATATTGTTAAATTATTTCAGAAATGTAAAATTACATAAAAATAAAGATAAAATATCTTCTATATATTCAAGTTTTCTTCTATTATTTCTTCCAGTATCATTAGAGGTTCTTTAATGTATCTTCTTCCAAATTATTAGTTTAACGTCACTTATTTTAGGTAAGAGTAAAAATGTTTGGAGATCTGAAGTTTTATCTTAGTATTTCTATGTCTGCCCATTACTTTGTTGACATGCACATTTTCTTCATTTTTATTATTTCCTCATTGGTCTGAATTTCTAGGTTTGTTTTTTGTGATCTAAAAGTTACTCAGAGAGTGTTTTCCATGTTTTAAGTTTGGTTTTGGCTATTGTTCAGTATTTCTTTCTGGGTTGAATTTATTATGACCAGATTAGATAATAACATGTATTAGCTATTTGGGGGGACTACAGAGAGTCCCTGACAGAAAATGACTGAACCTGTGTTTTTAGTTTTGTTTTGTTTCAGTTGGTTGGTTTGGTTTGGTTTTACTTTATCAAGGTGCAAAATATATGCATGTGGTAAAAACCTGGCCCTGAATTTTGAATTTTGATCTTTTACAAGTGGCATATGGTACCATGCCTTGTGCTGATGCTGAGAGGCAGACTGAAATGCAGCTCCCAGGAAATCATATCATGAAGATAAACAACAGTTCCTACAGAGCAGAGTTGCTGGTGTTTCTGTACACATTATGCTGTATTTTGTGTTTTCACATCCCATCCATCATGTCTACAAAATCTCCATCTGTGTACCTTGTACCCATAAAACTATTCTGTTTTTCACTTTCGGTAAAATAGTAAGTTACATGAGAAATTCAACACTTCCTTAACAAATAGCCTTTTTGTTAGATAATTTTGTCCAGATGTAGCTTAATGTAATTGTTTTGATAACTATGATAGCTATGCTATGTTGAACATTAGGTTACTTGCATTAAATAACTACAATATTTTCAAGTAATAGTGGGTTTATTGAAGTGTAACCTTATGGTGAGTTGAGGAACATCTGTTATATTTTTTTCATTGAGATCAGCATTTTTTAAATGTCCTGTGAATATTTAGGAAAGCATGTATTTTTGGGGGGGTTTTTTTGGTACCGGGGATCGAACTTGGGTCCTTGAGCTTGCGAGGCAGGCGACAGAACCACTGAGCTAAATCCCCGGCCCAGCATGTGTATTTTTTGAAGATGAATATATGTCCATCTCTCCCTTTAAACTATTTTAAATTCTTGAAAACTCTTTAGTAGGGAAAAAATCTTCACCTGCTCTTCCTCAGAAAATGGTCTACTATCTCAAAACTATAAAGAACTTAAAAAGATCAGACTTCCCAAATTTAAAGACCCAATCCAAAAATGGGCATCTGAAATGAACAGACATTTCTCAGACAAAGAAGTAGAAATAGCAAATAAATACATGAAAAAATGTTCAACATCACTGGTCATTCGAGAGATGCAAATGAAAACAATGCTGAGATTCCACTTCAATCCAGAAAGAATGGCTGCTATCATGAAATCAACCAATAGCAAATGCTGGCAGGGCTGTGGGGAAAGAGGAACCCTGCTCCACTGCTGGTGGGAGTGTAGACTGGTGCAAGCACTGTGGAAATCAGTATGGAGATATCTCAAACAACTAGGACTGGAAGTCCCATTTGACCCCGCTATTCCACTGCTGGGGATCTTCCCCAAAGAATTAAAAGGAATCATACCACAGTGATATATGTGTGCCCATGTTCATAGCAGCACAGTTTGTAATAGCTAAAACTTGGAAACAGCCCAAATGCCCATCAACTAGAGATTGGATAAAGAAAATGTGGGGTTTTTTTTTTATAAAATGGAGTACTACTCAGCCATAAAAAATGAGAAATTAGAGACATTTATAGCTAAGTGGATGCACATTGAGGCAATACTCTTAAGTGAAATAAATAGGTCACACATGTATAAATTCCGAATAGTTTCTCTGGTGTGAGAAACTGAAAGTGTAAATAAGGACTAAATGTATAAAAGTAATGTGAAATGGGAAGAAAAGGGGCAAATGGGAAGGAAGTGGGAGGACTAGGGGAAAGGATAGAAGGGAATGGGATTAATATGAGAAAATGGAAAAATAGGAACAAAATCTTTGTAAGTAGGAATGGAGGGGTTGAAGGGAGGGCTGGGCAAGGGTGAAAAATAAGAACCAAGAGCGACTATATAAAGGTGCAAATTTCCAATGATGAATGTCATTGTATTGTATATCTAAAATGTACCAATGATTAGAATGAATAATCAATAATGGAAAAAAAAAGACTAAGTGTATCTTTTGTAATAAGTGTAATGTGTATCTTTTGTTGTGATTAGTAAAATATTTTATATCTTTGTTTTTGCATTACATATGTTAAGGGGAAGTGGGAGGGGTAGGGGAAAAGCAAGAAGGGAAAGGAAAAAATATGAGAAAAGAAAAAAATGGTGACAAAGTTTTGTAAATAGGGAGGGATGGAGGGGTTGAAGGGAGGGTAGGGGAAGTGGGGGAAAAATAAGAACCAAGAGAGATTATGTAAAGGTACAAGTTCCCAATGATGAATGCCATTGTATTGTATACCTAAAATGTACCAATAAAATTAAAGAAAAAAAAGTGATCTCTAGAAAATGGTTACAAAGGAACAAAATTTTAAGGATGAGTTTTTTGAATCAGCTCTTGCGTTTATGGAATTCATTCTCTAATATGATTATTTCAAAGATGGTAGTGACTGCATTTTCAGTGGTAGAGATAGCATTGATAGTCCATGACATAAACTGCTTATAGAAAAACCCAAGATGTGTGGATTGGATATTCCTAATCAACCCCTTAACAGAAGCAAGGAGTTAGATACCTCTGTATGGGTGCACACATGAGAACACACATATGCACACGCATGCACACATATGTGCATATACTTCTATAAAACCAGGTACTTGTCAGAAGCTTTTTGCTAACATTGCTGGACAATGTGATGAAAACAACGAATATGCTCAGAAATTCCAATTCTTTCCAAAGGACCATAAAAATAACCCACGAGCTTTCACCATCTGTGCCCTGAGGAAGAACTTTATCTCATAGCTGTAGGACCGAAATGATAGAAATGAAATTCAGAACATCATACTTTGATTGGTTGAATTACAAAGCAAGTTCAACTTCCAGCTTTGTAGGCTGAGCAACTTTTAGAGAGGGCATTGACCAAGAATGAATGAGATCCTATAAATTGGGGTGGTGATGTGTGGGAAAATCTCATAAAGCTAGAAACATTGGGCTCCTAAATTCTAATGCGCCTTCATTGCTAGGCATAGAGGTTTCCAAGTCTCCAAAGTAATTGACCTGTGAAAATGCAGCAGAAATATCATTCTTTTTTTTTTAATTTTTTTTTTTTTTTTTTTTTGGTACCGGAGATCGAACTCAGGACCTTGCACTTGCAAGGCAGGTGCTGGAACCATTGAGCTAAATCCCCGGCCCTTGAAATATCATTCTTAACTCCAGTGGCAGACCTGCTCACTCCCTGTGGCCATGGTTTAGTTTTTCTACCCTCATTGAAGTAGACCTCTCCAAGAACACTGGTAAGAATCTTCCCACCTCTATATGTGGGAATCAGCTCCACATTGCCTGAGATCAGGGTAATGGTTTCCCTTGAAGCAATTACAATACCATGAAAAACAATGCTAATGCTCCTTAAGACCTCCCTCCAGCTCTTCATTATGCTCCCACACCTGTAACTAGACTCAAGCCTCCACAACCCATTAAAGGTGAGGTTCAGAATGTGTCACATGGAGAGAGGCAATATACTCCAAAAGAACTACCTGATTTTCTAATTTACTGAACAAGAAAATGGGAACGCATTTAGGAATAGATACTAAGGTCTGAGATAAAGATGGAAAGATTGTAAAGTTGGATCAGAACAAATTTGTAGATACAGACCTACTAAAAGAGATTCTGAATTAATCTTACAACTCAAGGGGTTAGAACAGACACTAAGAGTTTATTTTGCAAGTGGGCTAAATCATGGACCCAAAAAAAATGCCCCACTGTGAGCAAATTAGAAATGCCAGACAAAAAATGGTTTAATAGAGAGGAAGGGATTCAACAGCTCAGAGAGATAGAGAGGTTAGAGTGGATTTGTCTTCTAAGACCTGCTTACCAACACTGGGCCTGTAAAGACAGCACAGCCTTCATCACTGTCCTGGGAAATAAATGGAGGGGAACACTAGCATTGTTCTTTGTAGGCCAAATCTCACAGTGAAAACTGCACTCATTTAATTTAAAAATGTAAATGCAGTTTAATAATTGATCAAGGATTGGCAGAGGCCAAGTATGGCACTCACATCTCTCGTGTGTTGTTCTACCTCTGGAGCACATCACCTTCCTCACGCATTATTTGCGTTCCCATTTATCCATCACGGTTTTTTTTGAATTTATTGTACCTTCGAATTCTGAGTGGATTAGAACTTTTACTAATATGCTGTCAGAAAAATCTTTTCACTCTTCCTTTAGCACCCATTACTCTTTAGTGTGTGTGTGTGTGTGTGTGTGTGTGTGTGTGTGGTACTGGGGAGTGAACCTAGAGCCTTCACACTGAGCTACATCCCCAGCCCTTCCTTTCTTTCTTCCTTCCTTTTTTCTTTCTTTCCTTCCTTCCTTTCTTCCTCCCTTTTCTCCCTCTCTCCTCTCTCTCTCTCTCTTTCTTTCTTTTCTGCTTTGAGCCAAGATCTCACTAAGTCACTAAATTGCTCAGGCTGGGTTTTACTTGCAATCCTCCTGCCTCAGCCTCTAAGAGTGTTGGGATCACAGCCATGGCCCCTTGTGCTAGCTTCTTTATTGTAATTCTATGTTTATTTGTTTTCTCTTTTCTTTCTCTAGATAATGAGAGTATTGTGGGCAAAAATGGGTCTTCTATCTCTGTATCAGCTACATATATCATGTAAGGTACTCTAGAAGAAAATATTTAAATCAATAATTACATGAGTGCACTTAGTCTTAGAAAAGGAGATATTTATGCTTTAAACAAGACGTGTGTTTTGATCAAGAATTTGACATAAATTCATGGTAGAACTAGAAATAAAAATGAGGTAAGTGTTGATTTATTCTTATTTTTTAAAATAAATAATTACTTTGTTTCATGAGGGCCTCATCTGTCAAATAATTTATTATATATTCATTAATAAAAACATTATTTGCTGTCTTATGAACCGAAAACATCATAATGTCTACAGACAACATTTTCTAGTTTTAAATTGAGTTCTGTAATTCCCAAATCATTATTTGGTAATGGTTGCTAAATGTATTCTATAGGGCAAAATTAAAATGGATTTTATTTTCAGTTTTTGGAGAGAAAAAAAACAAACCTTATTTTATACCTCTTGAGGATTCTGTCTGGAAATACAATTATAAAATGATCATTTTTTAAAAGTTACTGCTAGAGAGTCTATTTTAAATTGCCTAATTTAAAATAAAACAGATATGAATCAGTAATGAGAGACTTTTCCATAAAACTAAAACTAAATGTGTTGCCATTTCCAAAAACACATGTCTTTTTTTTCAAGCTAATTTCTTATTCTTTTGCATTTAAACCAACTCTATGCAAACTAATAGAGTAAAATGTTCATAAATTCTATTGGAAAACAATGACTTCAATGGACTGTGGTTTGAGCATGGAAGGAGGTGAAGATTTTTGACTCAGAAAATAGGTTCCTTGCTTACAAAGGAACTATAGCCTTTGAACTTCTGGAGTTATCTTGATAATACTTATAATTTTTTTATTATTGCATCCAAAAGAAGAATTTTAATTTAGTTTAATTTAATTTTTTAAAATCAGTGGACAGTGTTTGGCTCAGTAACTTAGAAAAGGGTTCACATTTTTGGTTTTCTGGAATCCCTAGGCATATTTTTCAGGGTATAATTTAAAGTCTGAGCTCTTCAGTATGAGCAATTTCTTTATCCATGGTTAGAAATGGGTGATGATTTCCAGTAACTTCAAGGAACATATTCTGATCTTTATTCTTAATAAATTTGTCTTCAAAGGAAAACCTGAGAATAACTGATGAGGATAGTTCTTCAACTTTTCAAAGCAACTCTGCTTCAGTCTTTTCCAAGAAATGAAGAAGAGGGAAGTGTTTCATAGCACTTAAACATAAATTAAAAATAAATCCTTCACTGGGTTGGAAAATATTTGTCTGGGAAAATATTAAGACCCATCTGATTTCACTTCTTTTTTTCTATGTAAGGATAAAGTCAGAAAAGAGGTGAATATTATAGTCAATTTCTATCTAGGTAGCACTATGGATGATGAAACGGACTTTCCCAGAGTAAGAGGACTCTGGACCTTGTGTACCCTGAATATCTGAAGGATCACTTTGAAGTAGCTAAGAGATTATAATGTTCCTGTGAGAAAAAAATTACAATATTTTAATTTTGCATAATATATATCTGATAGCATATGCTCTAAAAATATAATCCATTAAAATAGGTTATATATAATTTGAAGTAATGATACTTGTTGAGTATATTACAATTCAAGAAGCACATAGCAGAAGGTATCTTCAGTGAAGGTATGCCATGTGTTAAACAGGATTAGGGAAGGAATTTGCAGAGAATCTTGAAAGAAGAGAAGAAGTTTTTCATTCAAAACTTAGAGTAGAATAGAAGACAAAGAAGGCCATGAAATAGAAATAGATTTGGCATATTCAAGAAAAAGTAGGAAACTTTTTGTGGTTAGAACATAATGAAGAGATGTAAGAGCTGTAAGAGGTGTAGGTGTGCAACAAGTTTCACAGTTTCTTTAAGGCTACTCTCAGGAGTTTTGATATAACATATAAAGAAAAATCTTTAGAAAACTTTACACAGAAAAACACCTTAATGTGATGCTCATTTGTAAAAGGTTCTTGTGCCTACTGTGCAGAGGAAGATCTGCAAGGAGTCAAGAGCAGGGCCAGGTAGAATAGGTAAGACAGGTGCAGCCTGGTGAGAGACCACACGAGAGACAGCAGTAAGTGAGAAAGGCAGTGGAAAGCTGTGGATACAGCTGTGGAGGTGCTAGGAAATTCTGGCTCCAGAATAGAGTATGTCAGCACTTGCTGGTGGATTAGATTTACAGAAAGAATGATTTGGGCCTGGGTCATTGGAAGGTAGTATTTACTGATTGGTAACAATAGAGCAAGAAGCATATTTAGGAGAGAAAAATGAAAATTGTGTTTTTGTGAGATTACTTTTATATGTCTATTTGACAGTAAGTAGAAATGTCAAGTAGGCACGAAAATTTCCAATTCTGAATTCGTTAGAGTTAGGGACAGAGCTATAATTCTTAGAGCCATCACCATAAAGTATTTAAAGTCCAGTTGCCAAGTGAAAGTGAAAATGAATATAAAGAGCAATGAGACAGGGAATGACCTCAAGGGACTCCAGCATTTAGAAGAAAAGTGAAGAGGATTTAGTGAAGGCACCTGGAAATCAAGGGGCAGCCAGGGAAGAGAGGAGCCGGGGGAGTGAGTATCCCTGAAATCTGATGGAGAGAGTTCCAAAGGGACAGGGTGGCCTCAGGTAAGAGGCTATGTGAAAATTGAGTAAGCTGGAGAGAGAATTAATGAGAGGATTGAGTGAAATAAATATCTCTTGTGACCTTTATAAAGACAGGTTAAATTCAGTAATGGGAGAAAATCTTTACTAGGGTGTGTTAAAAGTTAAAGCGTTTTAAAAAGAGGTGACAGTAAATATACACAAATCATTTCATGATTTTTTTATGTGAAGTGGGGGAGAGAAGTGAGATGGGTGCTAGAAATTGTGAGCTTGGACAAGAATCAAGAGAGGATTTTTCTGTTTTTGCTTTTGAGATGGAAACAATTCCAGGCTGTCTGCATACTGATGCAATATTCCAGAGAAAAAGAAAAGCTAGCTGTTAATTTCAAGAGGAAATTCCTTCAGGAGGCAAAGATAGGTGGTATCTTATAGCTAGGTGCAGCGGGTGAGTGAGAGAGGCAAACCCAAGGAAAAAAGCCAGCAGAATCTGCTACACTTAAGAAGAAAAGTAGAGCCCGGGATTTAGCTCAGTGGTTTCGCGCCTGCTGCGCAAGCGCAAGGACCCGAGTTGGCTCCCCGGTACCAAAAAAAAGAGAAGAAAACTCAAAAACAAGCAGAGTCATTGGTCAAAACCCAGGTGCAAGCCCCTATTCTTATAGTAAATGGGAACAGATTTCAGTGCAAAGCAAGAATTAAAAGGGTAGTCTTCTTCATGCATTTGGTGTAGGTATAAAGAATCTACTTAGGGGGCGGGGGATTTAGCTCAGTGGTGCTGCCGCCTGCCTGGAAAGCACAAGGCATGGAGTTTGATCCCCGGTACCAAATAAATAAATAAATAAATAAATAAATAAATAAATAAATAAAATTTTAAAAATCTACTTAGAAAATCTGGTTATTTCCTAGCTCGAATGATAGATTTTCTCTAGATTCCACTGGCCAGGCCTATCCTGTCTACTACCTTTCTCTGAGGAACAGTCACTATTTTGACTTTTGTGATAATCATTGACATGTTTTTCTTTGTAGTTAGATCATCCATTGAAGCATCTCTAATTTCTTTCCTCTCACACACATTATTAAAGATAAAAATTACTCAATTATACAAAAGCATGAAAGGACAGACTTCATGCAGGACAATTACAGTAGACATAAGAAACATTGCAATGAGATTTTACAATGGAGGAGAGAAATGGGGCTCAAATAAAAATACAGTATGGAGAAATGGGAATTCATAGCCAAGGAACAAAGTGAGTGTCAGTGGATGGAAAATATCAAAAGTAAAATGATCTGGTTAAACTGATAATGAGGTTTTTGCTGAAGACAGGCCAGGGTAGTAGACGATGAGGTACCTAACCATATTTCAAGGATGATCAGATAAGAAGAGTTTGGGAGGGGTGCTTTTTGCTAAATTGACTTAGTGGGGTTATTTGATAAAATTGAACTTCATAAGGAAGTGCACAGATGGATCTAGAAGAAGGCTCAGGAGACCATCTGAAGTTTGTTAAGCAAAGAATCTTTGTTAACACACACATACACATTCACACCCTCCAGGTTACTTCTGTGTGCTTCAGATTTTCTTCCTTTTGGCAACTTTCACCTGCAGAATATGACCACATACTTTTACATCTTGAAATGAGAATTTTCAGAGACTCCTCCTCAGGGTTATGTTCCAGAGGACTTAGGGGAAGAAATGAACAAGCGGCAAATAGCTAGGTAATTGTTCTGATGTAAACCTAGCCCCATCACATTACTCAATGTCACACTTGAAGAAGGCTATCATAGTCCTGTTTCTATATGAACATCCTTTCTGAGGAATCCTACCTGTGAAGGGATTTATTTTCCTAGATTATCTGTGGAAATATTCTAGCATTGGTTAAATTATACCCCCATCCCACCTGTATCCTTAACCCTTGATTGATGACCTCCTAAGTGTTGCCTGACCTCTAGTTGGTGACCACATCTCCTTATGAGTGTTTAACTTAACACATCAAGCTACCTTTTCTTTAACACTCACCTACATTGTTTCCCACTCTTGAATGAGAGAGCCCATAGCTATTGACTAGCATTTACTGACACATTCACTCTGTGTTAATATAGAAAAGCCATCAATAGCCATCTACTCTTTGGCTAGATGTTCCATAACATTAAATGTACTATGGCATTTGATCTTAATCATGCAAAACAGATCTCAATAGTATATCTATTGTACAAAGAAGAAAAATTGAAACCTAAGGCAAAAAATACTTAGTCAATGTCAGGAAGAATTTTTACATTGGTCTGACTTCCTGAAATGTACAATAATCTCTGTAATTAAAGCAAATGCTACTGCTTTTGATTAGCTATTTCATGCTGAAGAATTAGGAACAGATATGCAAATAGCAGAATTTGACCATAAGTTCATTAGTGCTTACTCAAATTTCTGAAAATTTGAGACTTTTTATTTCATCTGTGACTCAGGGCATTTGTACATGCTATAATTGCTGGTTTTATGCCTGATGATTTATTGCCTCCAGTTATGACTCAACAAGATAAGTTTAGAAGTATGCATAAAATCATAGAAAGTAAAAATTTAACAAATACTACTGAATTAAATAACAAAATGATGAGATTGAGGAAGTCAGCCATTTCAAATAAATAGAGCAAAGCAAACTTTTTCATTAATCTACACACATGGAAGAAATATCCTATAACAATAACACTAGGTACTAGGTAAATTACAATATGCAGACTTTTAATTTAAAGTTTTGTATTTTCAAATACAGAGAATAATCAAGGGGAAGAAAATAAAACAAAACCAAACAACCAGCCACTAGTACCAATAACAAGCAAATGCAAAATCTGGAATGGGGCTAAGGATATACACTAACACTCCCGCCAAAATGAAGAGAATAGTTCTTGTTCTCCTTCCAAGGGTAAGAAAAGAAGTCATGAGGTTCCCACATTAATTTTGTATCTCATAAATAGGGCAGTACAACATGTTGAATCATTACAATCAGGATAGTGAAATACTTTTAAAAATTAAAAACATAATAAGTAAAACAAAAATATAGCATCCTTAGACTTGAAAACAAGCAATGTAACTTTACATTTACATTAAAAGTTTGTCAAATAATTTATACTAAACTTCCATTCATATAATAAATATATATTACATAAAACAAAATGAATCAAATAGTGGGAAAAAATTAGAAGTTAGTAAACTACAAGATAAATCTAGGTAAATGACCACAATGAAGACAGAAAATCAAAAAGAGAGAAAAATATAAGAATTAGGTAAAAGCTGATCAGGATAAAATATGAAAGCCTAACGTACCTATCCTATATCCTAGAATGAAGTATAAAGAGAATAAAAAGTCACTATTTGAAAAGATGACAGCTGAGAATTTTCAAGACACTTATGAAGAAATACAAGGATCATTACTCCACAAACTTTTAAAAAAGAAAACACCAATGACTAGATATGCAGAACAGCAGTGACAAATGGAAAATTAAGAAAGCACACATAGGAGAAGAAAAGGTATACAGACAGAGACAGAGACAGAAAAAAGATAGGGAGAAACATAGGGGCCTATGTTTAATAAGGTCAAACAAATAAAAATAAAAATCTGAAAACACATTTATGTAAAAAGTAATGCATAAGTTATGAATACAAATGAATCTCCTGGAATTTTAGAAATAAAAAAAAATTATTAAACTGAAAAAAAGTGAATGGATTAAATGAAAGATTAACCACAACTATTGAAGTAAATTGCAAAAAAGAGATGAAATTATCCAAAATCTTGTAAAGATAAACAGAAAAATAGGGAAAAGTAAATAGGATGAAAGAGATCTGGAGTGTGAGAAGGTCTAATCAAAGACCAAGAATGAAACAGTTTTAAAAAATGGATTGGAAGCCATTTTTACAGAGCTACTAGCTGAAAAACTTCCAAATCCAATGAAATGCAAGCAAACAAGTAACCAAAAAAAAAAAAAATTGAAGATGCCCAATAAGTCAAACCCACAGTACATAAAAATAAGTAACAAAACTTTGTAGTAAAAGTACAGAAAGCCAAAGCCAAAGAGAAATGTGGAAGTAGCCAGAGAGAAAAGACAGTCAAACATGGAGTCAATGAAAGCCAGAAAAAAGGAAGAATATTTTCGAAACCAAAACAGAAAACAGCTCCCATTCCATAATCTATACCTGGTGGAAATATCCTTTAAAAAAGACAGAGTGAAGAAAATCTCAAAGACTTTACTACCCATCAACAGGTCTCACTGAAGGGAATTCTAGAATACGCCCATAAGGCAGGAGTGAAGAGACCTCAGATGGACAGTTTGAAATAAAAGAAAAAATGGATAGCAAAGAAAGTGATCAGTATAGGGGTAAATATAAACCCTGTGGCTGCAGATTTATCTAGGGAGAGATGGCTTGCCAAGATTTCTCGGCTCCTCCAGACCCAAGGTATAGAAGCCTGTTCGATGCAATCATGGCTGACACTTACTGTATCTCCTTCCCACACCCAGCCTGTGCCCAGAGTGAATTCTGCTCCATGTACTACAGACTGAACATACTAAGGCCCCTGTTGTTTCTATTGCCCTGTACATTTAAAATGGAAATTCCATACCCAAGGGAGAAAGTTGAAAATATCAGTGGCTGCCACCCACCCTTCCTGCCACATAAAGAAAACTCACTTCAGGAAAAGCTGTTCCCCTCGCATAGATGCTGTGTAGTGCAGAAGTGGCTATGCCCAAGAGCAAAAGGCAGACCTCAAGAATAAAAAGTGCTGCAGCTCTATCTGAAGGGACAGCAATTTCAAGTATGGATGACTCCATTCTAAGTGTACTACTGAAAGCAATGGAAGTTTTGATGGAGAGCAATTAGGAGGCTAGCAGATCCATGATATAAGCAAACAGCAGAGCAGCCATAAATTTAATAGAGAAAACCAGGAAGATCCCTCCTGGAACCACAGCCAACACTAGATCAGGAAGGTGACTGCATGCAGTAGGTCACCTCCATGGGGGAGCAGGGCATATTTGAAAGCATTTCCCATGCTGCACACAGACCCATCAACACAAGGAAGAAGACTCACTAGCACATGGTCTAAAAGCAACCTCTGACCAAACACTGGCTAAGAGGAGTTAGACTTAAAACAAAATCATTCTCATCCCCAGAGATCTATAAGACTTTCATGCTAAACACTGTCCCCTGGAAACAATTAAAGCAAACCTCCAAACCACTAGACTTTGTGAAAATGTGGGACAAGAAAATTGCAGCTCTCTGAAATATCATAGCAGCTTTGAAGCCACACATTCACCCAATACTAAGGGATAAAGGTCATATCAGCTAAGGAAACTTAAGTAGAACTTTTGGTAAGTAGATGACTTATACTATCCCAGGGGCCACCTCTCAATAAAACATAGCTTACAGTTTAAAACCAAGAAGGGGAAGAACTAATCAAGGATATCAGCAGCTGCACACTACAGAGAAAATAGTTTAGTAGAACTCATTCAGGCAAGTCATGAAGTAGTAAACAAATTACCAAGTAAAGGGCAACATAACAGAAACCACTTCTGAGGATGAAAGGGACTCAGTACACACAGATGCTACAATATATTATCTAAAATAAATGGTTTTCAACAAAAATTAGGATGCATGCAAAGAAATAGCAAAGTGTGAACTGTACACAGGGGAAAATCAGGCAAGAGAAACTGCTTCAGAAGTGGCTCTGACAGTGGACTTAGCTGGCAAAGAACCCAATCAACAACTATCAATTTGTTTAAAGAACTAAAAAGTAGTATGATAAAAAATAAAGCAAGATATGGTTATGTCTCATCAAATAAAGAAAAGCAATTGAAAAAATATAACATATTTTCAAAATATATAAATTAATGGCATTGAAAAGAATAATAACCAAAATGAAATTTTGTCACAGATCCTCATATATATTTAAGCTGCCAAGAAAAAGAATCAGAAAAGTTGATGATATCAGTTAGATAGTATAGAATCTGAAGAATGAAGAGGGGAAAAAAGTATACTGATAAGTAAACAAAGCATTTCAGAGAATAGTTCAAGAAATAATGGCCCAAAACATCTCAAGTTTTATTAAAAAGATGAATTTACACATCCAAGTTCTACAAGTAGTAAAACTGCAAAAAGATCTGCTTACAGAAAAATATAGTAAAAATACTGAAAAAACAAACAAAGAACAAGAAAAAGATAAACTCTTGAAAGCAGCCAAAAAAAGAACATAACCCAGTAAGATTAACAGCTGACTTCTCATTGGAAACAATGAAATCAGAAAGTAGTAGTGTATCATAAATGAAAGTGAAATAAAGTCATTCACTAGTAAATAAAACTGAAGAGAATTATGCAAGCAGAAAGAAATTTGGAAAGCATCTTTGTTCTTCAAGTGGAAAGTAGACATAATTCAAACTCATGTTTTAAGAGATACCAGTTAAGCAATTATACATGCAATTATAAAAGACAATGTAATTACATAATTTTCCTCTTTTTCTCCTGGTGAAATACACATAGCATAAAATTTACCTGCATCATTTTTTTGGTGTAGACAACAGGGGAATTACATACATTCCATCTAACAATCACTACTCTCCATCTGCAGAAATTTTTAATCATTCCAAATTTAAAACTTTGTATGCTTAAACATTAACTGTTGCTCCTGTGCCCTCTAGCCTGAAATAGCCACTATTCTACTTTATTTCTCTATGAATTTGATTATTCTAGAAGAAGCATATAAATAGAATCATATAATATTTGTCCTTTTGTGTCTGGCTCATTTCACTTTAGAATAAATGTTCATCTGTGTTGTGTCATGTCAGAATTACTCTTTTTGAGGGCATTTATAATTTTTAAAGTATTTATTTTTTTTATTCATTGAGTCATTCATTAATGGAGATTTACACTGTTTCCATCTTTTAGATGTTATGAATAATATTACTATGAACACTGCATGTGGAAATTCCTGTTTGAGTCTGTACTTTCAATTCTTTCTTTGGGGCATATGCCTAGGAATGCAATTACTGATCATACAGTAGTTCCATTTGTTTTTGTGAAGAAGTATTATGTTGTCTTCCACACTAACTGTACTATTTTATGTTCTCATGGGCAATATTCAAGGGTTCCAATATCTCTACTTCCACAACTACACTGTGATTTTTCTTTTTAAATAATAATCATCCTATTTAGAAGTTAAGTGGTACCTTTCTGTGGTTTTGATTTCCATTTCCCTAATAAGCAGTAATGTTAAGCATCTTTTCATGTCCTTTTGACCATTTGAATATCTTGCTTGAAAGAATGTCTATTCAAGACTTTTGCCCACTTTCTGACTGGGTTGTTTGTTTTTGTTGTTTTTGATTAGCAAGAAGAGTCCCTAGGTATTCTAGACATTAAGCCCTCATCAGATATATGATTTGAAAATACTTTGTCCTATTTACGGAGTTGCTTTTACCCTATATTGATAGTTTCCTTTGATGTAGAAAAATTTTTTTAAAAAATTTTAATGAAGTCTAATTTATCTGTTGTTGTTGTTTGCATCTCTACTTTGAATGTCATTGTTAGGAAATCCTGGTCAAGTTCATTGTTGCAAAACTTTGCCTTATTTCTAACTAGTATTTTAAGTAGTATTGACATTACACAGCACTAAAAATTCCAATCCATGAACACGAATGTCATTCCACTTATTTTTGTCTTTAATTTCTTTCAGAAATGTTTTGTACACTTCATTATACAAATCATTTATGGGTTTTTTGGGGTTTTTTTGGTGCTGGTGATCGAACTTGGGTCCTTGTGCTTGCAAGGCAG
>NW_004624812.1:2368830-2403643 GCF_000247695.1 Heterocephalus glaber
AATGATTGCTTCTCAGAAGTGTCTTCCAGATATAGCTGTTCTTTAAGTTTTGAGTCTCTAATGACTCTAAGGCTATCTCATTTTCCTTATACTAGGAAGGATCACTGACTAGATCAATAACAACACCTTAGCCCAAGTGATACAATCAGCTACACAATTGCATCAAGTACATGTTAGAAAATGACATTTTGTGGTAGTTATTAATCTATCACCTTTAGCTGTGTGAATTAAATCAAGATCGAGGAACAACCCAACATACAGTAAATAAACTCTTCAATATAACACTTTACCCTTTGGGATGGGGAGTTAGAAGGAGTTGGGGAGGGAGGGCTAGATAGGTAGAAGGATAGGGGAAGGTTAGCAGTGAGGCCAGAGGACACAGGCAAGAAGGACAAAGAGAATATAGGAAAATAAAGAACTCCAAATGAAGGCCAGAACAGGGACAAAAAGAGAGATGAACAATGTGGGGGAGCAAGAGAGTGAGTGTAAGAGAGAGAGAAATGAAAAAGAAAAGAAAGAAGAAAAAAAGGAGAGAAAAACAAATATTTGCAAAGAGTAGGAAATAAATTAAAGATAAGAGGAGAAAAAGAAAAGAGAAAAAAAACAAACCAGTAATACTAATTTTGGAAATAAAAAATAAAAATTAAAATGAAGGGCCTCCTCCAGGGTAAGTCTCTGTTGTCACAATAGACAACATGGGTTGCAGTGTACAGATATAAGTCAATGAGTCTCAGCAAGCCAGTCGCAGACCTGTGAGATTCAGGGAGATTTCTGGCTGCTAGTCTCAAGCTGAGCTCCCTGTCCTCCTGCAGGGTTGAACTCTGCAAGGTTCTACTGCAGGTTCCAGCTGCCCTTCCCCTGAAGATAGTCCCGGTTCTGACGGGAGGCGATGATGACTCCAACTTACCCAGTACCGTGGTCTGGTGGTCCAGTGTTCTCTGCGTCTTTGTAGTGTGGAACCAGGTGGCAGTACAGCCAAGAGGCCAGAGGAGTGGCGGGGGGGCTGTCCAGTAGATTGCTGCCAGGGGACAGGATGGATCGGCATCGTTTCCGCAGCTAGGGACCTTGCTACGTCGTCCGCAGACCTGCCTGTCTGAACCAGGCTGGATCGGTGTGTTGCACGCTTCTCAGGACCTTGCTAAGGCATCCGCAGACCTGCCTGTTTATTTTATTTGTTTTTATGCTCTTGTAAGTGGACTTGTTTTGTTTTAATCTTCTTTATTCTTCTTTTCTTGAGTCATTTAGAAACCATTACATAGAATAATATATGTATAAATGAGTTTTTAGATTATAACATATGGATGTGTAATATTCAATAAAAATGTCAGCAGTGGTCAAAACAATTAATAAGAAAATCAGCAAGTAAATACAAGTATGAATAACACTAACATACTACGAATCATATTGATTTAACAGACCTTGTAGGAAACTCTACCAAGCAACAACAGAATGTATATTCCCCTCAAGAACATATGAAACATTCTCCAGAATACACCATTTTCTAGCCCATAAAATATTCACAGATTTGAAAGTGTTAAATTTACACTGAGTACGTTCTCTGACCATAATGAAATTATACTAAATGGTTACAGAAATAAATTTAGCATGTTCAAAAGTATATGAATATTAAATCACACACTTTTTAATAATCAAAAGATGAAAGAAGAAATCTCAATAAAACTAGAAAACACTTTAGAGGAATGAAAATTGAAGCACAATATACCCAAGCTTGTAAGAATGCACTAACAAAAGGAGCTTTATAGCACAAATAATGGTGATATGAAAAGGGTGAAATGTCTTAAAACAATGAACTTACTTTCCACAATATGAAACTAGAGAAAAAAATGTAAATTAAACCCACAGCACACATAAGGAGGAAAATAATAAAAACTAGATGATTAATACATGAAAGAGAAAATAGAAATACAAAAACAGAAGATATAAAAATATTAGCAAAACCAAACTTTAACTCTTGGAAAAGATCAACAAAATTTACAGATCTCCAGATAAACTGATCATGAAAAATGAGGAAAAGACTTACTTATTAAAAATAAGAATGAAAGAGAAGCTACGAGGAATACTGACATTTCAAAATTTAAATATATGAACAGAAACTACTGTGAACACCTGCACACCAACAGTTTTGAAAATTTAGATCTGATGAACATATTTGTAGAGACATAATTTACAGAAACTGACTCAAGAAAAAATAGAAAAATTTAAAACTTCTTAAAAAGAAAATTCAAGGCCAAAATGACCTCAATGGAAAATTTTACAAAATACTCAATATAAAATTAATACCATTCCTTCATAAAATTTTAATGAAAAATTATAACAGGAAAAGATGCTTCCAAATCACTGTTAGGCTAAAATTAGTCTAATATCTAAACCAGACAAAAGTCACACAGAAGTGATAAAGTTACTCTATAAATAATTATCGTTAATGAAATGCTAGCAAAGTAAATTCATGAACATAGTTTTAAAAAGAGCTTGAGACTGTGTTCATGTGGAAGTTATCTTAAGGCAAAACCAAATATCTAAATTTTAGACCTCAAGATGGTGGAGTGGAAACTCACAGCAAATCACAGCTTCTCCGGTACCTGGAATTAAGACACCCAAAAAACAACTACTTTGTAAGGAAATAAAGAAGACTTCTAGAAATAAAAACAGACTCCACAGGAAACCCATGAACCAGTCTGGAATGCTAATCCTAGTTCCCAAGGTAAAGAAGAGAAACTGACTCTGTAAATCCAGTTTATTTCTATAGAGGACTGGCATCCCCAGTGATAAACAATAGACGGACAGCATCAGTCTCAGGAAAAACCCACAGTTATTGTAAGCTACAAATACAGTGTGAGGTTTTACTCTCACTTCTTCCTAGCTTTGGAGAAGAAATCCACTGGAGCACTTTCCATTTTAGAAGTGGTATAATCAGGAACCATTTTAAGCAAAAGTTTATTATTTAAGACTGAGCTAGTCTAAGAACCAGAAGTTAGAGAACGACCACATTTCAGTGTCTCCGAGGTCACCCTTTTGCAGGGATAGCTGCGAGATGGCCACAAGAAACAATCGTGGAGAGAAGGAGGGCTCTTTACAGAGCCCTTGAGGAGTTTAAGGAGTGGTAAGCTGAAACTGTGGACAGTTGTCCTACCTCTGTGGGGAGAAATTAGGCTTATCTCAACTGGTTTTCTGAGGAGGCTGGTTCTGAAACCATTGGGATTGAGTCAAACAGCGGCTTGGTTCCACACAGAACTCAGTGGTGTTTGCTTTCCCCACCTACCAATGTGATCAGGGATACATCTCGGTTTGAGCCTTTGCCAGGTTACTGGATCTACACACGGAGAGGCCTCTGGAGCCAGCAGGGCACCTCAAAGATCCACAGGATGTAAAGCTAGTTGAGGATAGCAGTGGTTCAGGGCACGTAGAAGGGCACAAATACTAAAATCCTCTGAAGTGAAAACAACCCTGAGCTAGACAACCTATCACTGACTGACCCTGCCCACTGGGAAAAACTCAGCAATCACACAGCAAAAAGTAGGTTTGCAAATAAAACGGGCCTCATTTGTGACTCACTGTTCTGTGCCATATCCAGTGGATTCTGATACTAGACAGTCTTGGAAATAAATTACCTACTTAAACACCTCAGTTGTAGATGACTACTTTGTACTCATTTTTGTTTTGGTTTGTGTTTTGAATTTTTTTTCGTTTGTTTTAATTTTTGTTTCTGTTCACTTTATCTTCTTTGTCTTTTCTTTTTCTTGTTTATTATTTTTAATGTTACTTTAACTTGATTCTATTTACTTCTTTAAATTCTTTAATTTAGATTTTACCCCACTTTCTTTTTATTCATCTTATCTTTTCTTTCTTTCCTTCTTAAATTTTACTTATCTTTCATTTTCCCCTTCCGACTCCTCATCCATTTTTCTTATTATTGCTATTAAACTTTATAAGTTTTTAGTCATTTAATTTAATTTAAGCTATTTCCAATTTCTTTTCTCTTGTTAATGGTGATATAGTTGCTGCTTTAAATTGGCTTTCACTGTATATTAATATCTGGTTTATCTTTGGGTCTATATTAATATTGCTGATTTATTTTATACTGTGAGTAGTGGCAAGGGTTTTGCTTTTAATTAGTTTTTAATGTATGTCAATATCTTTTTTATGTTTCTGACATTACTGTGGATTGTTTTCTCCTCTCTAACTGGGGCTAAGGATGAAGCACTCAAAAGAAAATTAGACCCTCAAGTGAAGGTGGAAGGGATATCTATATTAACCCATGCAAATACCTCAACAGAGAAACGCAAGGAGTAAAACAAGGTAACATGACTCCTCCACATGTTCATAATTCATTAATTACTGAATGCAAAGATATCAAAGTGGACAAAAGGCTGGGCAAATACTACAAAATACTTTCTAAAAATTATTAATGACTTCTAAAAGGATACAAATACAGCTAAATGAATTAAGGAAGGCAATGTAGGATATGAAGGAACAATTCAACAAAAGTTCTGAAGAACTAAACATAAATTTTGAAAATGAAAAGCACAATAACTCAAATCAAAAACCCCTACCAATATGAAGGATCATGCAGAAGATAATAATATTTTGGGCTGAAGATAAGGTTGAAGGCTTAGTGCATATAGGCAGTAAAAAAGGGCAAAAACAAGAAATTATGAACAAAATATCCAAGAACACTGGGACACAGTTAAAATACCAAATTTATAAAGTTTTGGTTTAAGAGAGGGCACCAAGGTACTAATTACATAAAAATATGAATAAAATAAAAGCAGAAAATTCCCCAAATCTTGAAAAAAATATAGACATTCAGGTACAAGAGGCATGACCAAATAGGCATTGATCAAATAAGAATCTCTCCACATTATATTACAATTTGAATGAAAAACATGCAGAACAAAGAGAGAATATTGAAATCTGTAAGGGAGAAATGCCAAGTAATTTATAGAAGCAAACCCATCAGAATAACTTCAGACTTTTCTGTAGAAAGTCTTAAGGCCATGAAGGCATGGAATACTGTATTTTAAGCACTGAAAGAAAACAACTATCAATCTAGATTACTACACCCAGCAAAGCTATAATTCAAAATTGAAGGAGAAATAAACACCTTGCAAGATAAGCATAAACTAAAGAAATTTGTGATCATTAAGATAGTATTGCAAAAGATACTTAAAGGAATCTTACACACAGAAGAGGAAGAATAGATAAGATATAGAGAATTAAGAATCAAAGATTAGATAAACAACAAAATGATGAGAATTAATACATACCTTCTTATAATTCTGAAGCTATAGACTTGTTTCACAGACTAAATTAAAAACAAGACTCACCTCTTTGCAGCTTGAAAAAAACATACCTCATTAAAGAAGACATGCACTGACTGAAAGTGAAGAGATGGAACAACAATATTCCATGCAAATGGAAGCCAAAACCTAGGAGTAGTTATATCTGACAGAGCAGACTTTTAGACAAAATTGGTCAGACAAGACAAAGAAGGCCACTACATATTAGTAAAGGCAACAATCCACAAAGAAGACTGTAACAATTGTAAATGCATATGCTGTGAATATTGGTGCACCCAATTTTATAAAACACTATTCAGCATAAAGGAACACATGGGTCTCAATATGGTAATAGTGGATGACTTCAGTACTCCACTCTTACCAAAAGATAGATCACTCAGATAAAAAAAAAAACTCAACTAGTAAACATCAGAATTAAACTACACAACAGGTCAAATAAACAACAGATATCTACAGAACATTCCATCCAACAACCACAGAATGCACCTTCTTCCCATCAGCTCATAGGATGTTAACCAAATAGATCATATTTTAGGCCCCAAAGAAAACTTTAACAAATAAAAAATTAAAATAATTACTTGTATCTATCAGACCATAGTGGAACGAGACTAAACATTCATAGCAAGAGAAACCACAGTAACTATACCCACAAATGGGTATTGAACAATTCACTTTTGAATAATCAAGGGATCATTGAAAAAAATCAAGGAGGAAATTAAAAATTTTTTATGACCAAGTGAAAATGTAAGTATCAGAATCTCTTGGATACATCAAAAGCATTTTAGAATGAAATTATATAGCTATGTATGTCCACATAAAAAATAATAAATAATCAAATAAATAATCTAATGATGGGTCTCAAAGACTTAGAAGAACATGTATGAACTAAAATCAACAGAAGGAAAGATATAATAAAGATTAGAGCTGAAATTAATTAGATAGAGAATAAAAATAATACTCAGCATCAATGAAATCAAACACTGGTTCTTTAAAAAAAGAAACAATATTGATAAATCCTTACCCAAAGTATCCAAAAGGAAGAGACAAAAAGGCCTCCAATCAATACAATTATAGATGAAAAGGGGAAGTTACAATAGACACCACTGAAATCTAGAGGATTATTAGGGACTACTTTGAAAAACCTATATTCTAATAAATTGGAGAATCTAAAAGAAATGGAGAAAATTCTCAACACATATGACCAATCAAAACTGAACCATGAGGATATAGAAAAGTGAAACAGATTAATAACAAGCAATAAGACTGAAGCAGCAATAAAAAGTCTCCAAACAAAGAAAAGAGTCAGGACTAGAGAGGTTCATGGCTGAATTATACCAGTCCTTTAAAGAAGAACTAATACTAATGCTCTTCATACTATTTCATGAAGTAGAAAGGAATGGAATTCTTCCAAACACATTCTGTGAGGCCAACATCACCCTGTTACCTAAACTGGACAAGAACAGTGACACATATAAAATGAAAGGTATAGATCAATATCCTTGATGATTACAGATACAAAAATCCTTAATGAGATACTTGGACACTGAATTTAACAATGACTTAAGAAGACTATATACCATGATCGAGTTGATCTCATTCTAGGGGCACAGTGTGGTTCAATACATGAGAATAAGGAAACATAATACACCACAGAAACAGAATCTGGGATAAAAATTGCATGTTTATTTCAATTGCTGCAAGAAAAATCTTTGACAAAATTCAACATCTCTTCTTGATAAATGCTTTAAAGGAACTAGGTATTGAAGGATCACTCCTCAGTATGGTAAAGGCCATGTATGACAAGCCTACAGCCAACATCATTCTCAGTGGAAAAAAAAATTGAACCATTTTCTTTAAAATCAGGATAAAGGATTTCTACTTTCACAATTCCTATTCAATGTAGTTCTTGAAATTTTAGTGCAGAAATTAGGTAAGAGAAAGAAGTAAAGGGGATACAAATAGGAAGTGAAGAAGCCAAATTATTTTTCTTTGTAGATGATGTGATCCTATTCTTAGAAGACTGTAAAAACTCCACCAAAAAGCTTTTAGAGCTGATAAATGAATGCAGAAAAGTAGCAGGATATAAAATCAGCATTTAAAAATCAATAACTTTATTATGCACCAATAAAGGACTAACTGATAAAGAAAACAGCTCCATTCACAATTGTTTCAAAAAATAAAACATCTAGACATCAATCTAATCCAGGAAGTTAAAGACTTTTACAATGAAAATTTCAGAATACTAAAGAAAGAAATTTAAAAAGACACCAGAAGATTGGCAGAATTAATATTGTCAAACTAGTCATATTACTAAAAATGATTTGCAGATTCTATACTTCTTAAAATATCAATAGTATTCTTCACAGAAATAGTAAAAGAATACTAAACCTTATATGGGAACACAAAAGACCCAGAATAAACAAAGCAAACCCATGCAAAAAGATCAAGGCTAGAAGTATCACAATACTCAATTTCAAATTATTCTACAAAGCCATAGTAACAAAAAAATGGTACTGGCATAAAAATATACATGTAGCTCAAATGAACAGAGTAGATGGCATAGACAAGAACCCATGAAACTATAGGCATTTGACAAGGAGCCAAAATATGCATTGGAGAAAAGACAGTCTCTTTAACAAATGGTGCCAGGAAAACTAAATACCTGCTTGTAGAAGATTCAACCTAGATCCTTATCCTTCACTTTTTAGAGAAACTAATTCAAAATGGACCAAAGACCTAGGTATAATACCTGAAACTTTGAAAAGAAAACAGGAAACACCTGAAGCAATGAGCACAGGCAAAGACTTACTAAATAAATCGCTGGTGGTGCAGGAAACAGCAAGAATCAATAAATGAAATCACATCAAATTGAAAAATTAATGCACAAAAGGAAAATAGCCAACGGAGTGAAGAGACAGCTGATAGAATGGGCAAAATCTTTGCCAGCCATTCTTCCTACAGAGGACTAATATCTAGAATATATAGATAACTCAAAGCCTTAACATGGAAAAATCAAATAGCCCAATCAATAAATCAGCAAATGAATTGAACACTTTTCAAAAGAAGTACAGCCACTGTGGAAATCAGTATGGAGATTCCTCAAAATTGAAAAGTAGAGCTACAATTTGATCCAGGTATACTATTCCTTGATATATACACAAAGAAATTAATGCCAGCACAATATAGGGATAACTGAATACCTGTTTATTATGGTGCAATTTACAAGAGTCAGGATATGGAAACAACCTCAATACCTATCAGAAATGAATAGGTAAAGAAAATATGGTATATATCCACAATGAAGTATTATTCGGTCATAATGAAGAATGAAATTTTGTTATTTAGAAGAAAGTGGATGGATCTAGAGACTGTCGTGTTAAGGGAAATATGCCAGCTTCAGAAAGACAAATATTTCATCTTCTCACTGATATGTGGAATCTAAAAAATAATGACAAGAATGTAGAAGGGAGACTATTAAGTAGGCAAGAGGTAAAGACTAAGTGGGAAGGAGAGAAAAGTGTGAAGAAGGCCAGTAATAGTGGGATGGTTATGCTCAAAATATGTTATATGTATCAAACCCCTCGCACCCAAAAATAATGTGAAACTAGGAGAAGGCAGAACAAGGGGATGACAGAGGGTACAATGATCAAAGTATGTTCTGTGCATGTAACAATTCACCAACATGAAACCCATTAATCGGTATGAGTGAAAAGACAAAAGAGAAAATATCTAAATTACCTTATTTCAACATAACTAATAAATTTGTACATAACCATATTCTTTCCCACCAGCAAATTCACATGCTGTGCTGATTTTACAAGCAAGTTTTACCAAGAAGCAAATTATTTGTATTGCACACAAACTTCAAAAACTTGTAAAGAGTGATTAGTTACAAACTCATCTTATGCCACTAGCCAAACCATCACAGCCAAACCTTAGCAGACTAGTAGAGAAAGCAAAAGTCTTAGCCTTGAAGCCCAATACCATACTTGATGCTGAAGAGAGAGGCTGAGGCCCTCAAATCATAGCAAGAATGAGAAAGTGCATAGAATTACAGATCTTGCCGACATTAAAAATTAGTTATGGGAAGGCAAATTCCTTAAGAAAACAATTTGCAAAGCTGACAAAGAAGAAATAGGAACAGATAACTTGATTGGTAAATTATATCGAATATTCCAATCTTTCAATCAACTGGAGAGTAGAGTGAGGATGTCCCAATTTCTTTTATAAGACCTCGATTCCAAAATTTGACAAGGGCATAGCAAGAATAGAAAATTACAGATGAAGTCTGGCCATGTGTACAGGACAAACCCTTTAAAAATACCAAATTGAATCTAACCATAAATAAGAAAGCATACTACAGACTTCTCAATTCAGGTTTATTTCAGGAATGCAAGATGATATAACATTTGAAGATCAACTAATCTAATTCTCCAGCTTGACTGAAATAAGAGAGGAAAATTCTAATTTTGACAGTGTAGCCACAGAAAAATCATTTGAAAAAATTCAAAACCAACTCATGATGACAACTCTTCATAAACTAGGAATAGGGCTTGCTTAAACTGTGAGTCTAAACTTTAGAAACTCTGTAACTTGGGCCAAGGATTTAGCTCAGTGGTGCCATCGCCTGCCTCGCAAGTGTAAGGTCCCAAGTTCGATCCCCAGTACCAAAAAAAAAAAAAGAAACTCTATAACTTAATGGTAAAATATTAATTTTCTTTCTAAAATCAGTAATGAAACCAGATTTATGCTAACACTATTTTTATTGAAAATTGTATTAGAAATTCTACACAATGTAAGGAAGAAAAAGTCAGTTATTGGAAAATAATTTTCATGATTTATAATAAAATGATTATGCAAAAAATAAAATGGAATACATAAATATTAAATATTAAATTAGTAAATGTACTTAACGAGAATGCTGCATTCAAAGTAATGTACAAAACCAATTGCATTTTATATAAGTTGGCCACAAAAAAGAAACAAAATTTATAATGATATAATTTATGGTAGCATTAAAACCATCAAACATTCATGAATGAATTTGAAGACAAAATAAATCTACACCACAGACAACAATTGAAATATATAAGACCAAAGTAAATGGAGGTTTATATTATGTTCATGGAAGCTTGATACTGAAAAAGTTCCAGTTTGTCACAAATCACATATTCAATGCAATCCCAAATAAAATTTGAAATAGTGTGTGTTAATGTGTGTGTGTGTGTGTGTGTGTGAAAACTGACAAGTTGGCAGTTCCCAAAGTCTGAGCCACAAAGGACCAAAAATAATGAAGTTAGCAGACTTATTACAATTTATCATAACTCATTATAAAGCTATTATAACAGTATAGTAGTATAGTATAGAATGGTATGGTACAGAATAGTACAGATATATAGAATCAAATTTAACACTTCATTTATCAAAAATATGACTGACTTTTTAGTGTAGAAGAGAGAATGATTTTTCCAATAAATGATAATGGGTGAGTTGGACTGCTGTAAGAACAAATATGTATCTTGATCGCTCCTTACAAATATATTCAAAAATTTAAATTCAGATAGCAGATCTAAGCATTAGTAGTATAAAAATAAATTTTTGGAGATAAACATAGAACATCTTCATGCCATGGGTAAATATTTCTTAAATTAGTCACAAACATGCTAAGTATAATTGAGAAGAAAAAGATAAATTATGCTATAATGAATTAACTTCTGTTCATTAAAAGCCACTATTATGAGGTGGAAAAAAACAAAAAACAGAATGCCATCATATACATCTACTCATTGAAGGTCTCCTATCTATGAACAACATATAAATAACTTAAAGTCAGTCAGATAAAGATGAATTTGAATAGTGATGAATTAATTGCAAAAATCTAGCTATCTAATAAATGTTGGGAGCAATTTTACATAGTTTTGGGGAAAAATCATTTCACAATTAAATTATGATCTGGCCTAGGCTTCTTGCCTACAGGCCTTCTACAGCATGCTGAAACATAACTCCATTTTTGCCTGTGGTCACATCAGAGACCTCAATGGTCCAGTGATGCTATGATACTCAAAGGCAAGATTACCTCAGCTGAAGACATCCTGGTTCTTTGAGAACCAAATAGAAAAGGTCTCACCTGGGGAGGGACAAACTCCTTATCAGCTGAACTCATCCCACCTACCCTTGTAAGAATGTTTTTGCTCATCTTGCCATCCCAATCAACATAAGACTTTCATCAACGTAAGTTCCTCATCAGCATAAGGTCCTCATGGTTTTAGGATTACTGTCACCCTCTGAATCATCTGTTACTCCCTATGAACCCAATAAAGAGTAGCAAGCTTGGAATGCCTTTGTCTTTGCTGCTCAGAGCAGCATTGATCAGGCCCAAAGCTCAGCTTCTTCTCTAAGTCTCGTTTCCTGTATTCATTAATTCACCTTGTGCTGTCATGGCTCACAAGAGACCAGAACCTACTACAAGGGTTCTGGTAATGTCCCCTTTCCCTGTTCCCTACAAATAAATATATAAAAAAGTACTCACCTTAGTCATGAGGGAGATAAAAACTAAAACTCTAAAGAGATTTTACATACCAACCAGAATATCTAAGATTGGAAAAGATGAAAAATAATAAGTGTTGAAGGTTACAGAACAATTAGTACTTATATACAGTGCTAGTAGATTGTAAATGGTAGAAGCACTGGGGGAATGTATGCCATGGTACCCACTTAGGCTAACCATATGTTTCTCTATGACCTAGAGATTTCACTCCTTGGTTTACACTTAATGAAAATGCCTACTTTTTTAATCAAAGTGTGGGCTAGCATATTAATATAAGACAGTTTTTAAAAGGAAATCGTCTTAAAATTCAGCATTAAATACATTATATATATATATATATATATATATGAGATCTTTACACACAGATATGTACCTGAGCATCACAAATACAATGTTAAGTGGAAAGAAGTTAGACACAAAAGAATAATTACTACATTATTCCATTTATACAAAATTGTACAATAACCAGAACTCTTTCTTGCTTCTGGAAGCCACGACAGTTGGTATCTTTTGTGAGAAGTGGTGCCTGGGGGAGTGGCTTCTGGATACTTTTCTATCTGCTGTGACTCTTAATATGGATGCCAATATGAGATGTGGTCCTGTGCTTGATGTATAAAATTTACCATGTTGTAGATGCCTGGTGTGTGCGCAATTCTATAGGTAAACTTCAAGAAATGTCTAGAGAGAATTTTAAAAGAATACCCAGGTGTACCTGCAATGTAAGTTTTGAATGCCATAACCCCCTGAAATGTTTTCAACAACTATGAAGCTAGTAGCTGCAGTACTATTGCACAGGCCTAAAGAAAAACAAAAAACTTCACCATATTACCAACTGGTAGCAGAATCCAGAACTATAGCAAGCTGTCTCCACCTCTCCCATATCTTTCCATATCTCTATTTACCTCTCCCATATCTTTCCAATCTCTTGTGAGTTCTAATAAGTGGAATAGGATTCACACTCAGGAAAATGCTGCACTTGGGTACCAGCTTCTGAAGTATTTAAAAATAATAGCAGATGGTTAGAATAGATGCTGAGTGCTGATCCATCACACCCCATAAAAGAAAGAGTGCTTATGCAACAACACATGGCCATGTTCTTGGGGCAGTTACACAAACATCAATCCTGACCTGGAGGTGATGCCTGGACCAATGCCCATGGGGTCATCAGCAAGTGTTGAAGTGAGAGACGAGAGACCTCTCAGAACTGACTGTGTTATGGAAAGAAAGTGGGAGTGGGGGAAGGGACAGCTTAAGAATGAGGTTTTCAGACACACCAACATTTCAAGAGGCCAGAGAATATGAATTAGTGAAGGAACTAGAAAACAAGCATTCAGAGAAATAATGTAGAGATCCAGGAAGAAAAGAGCAAGAAAAAAAAAATACTCAAGAATTTCAAATATGGAAGAAGAGCCTCTGTAATGTACTAGGAACCAAATAGAGTGTTATATTTAGAAGAAAACTTACAAATAATTATCTCTAATCTATTTACTAGAGAGATGAGGAAACTAAGTCCCAGAAGAGTTAGGCTCTTACTGTGAATGAGAGAATGACACACTGCAAGGATCTTGAAGCAAAGATTTGAAGGATTATGAAATCTATTTACAAGCTGAATGGAACTGAACCAATTATTACATCTCTTTGTATATTCAACTGTAGAAAATAGCTTTGTGGTGGGAGGATTATATAAGATGGTTCTATCACACACCCAGCACAAATCTGTCACACTATGCCCTTAAGGGTTTGCTTTTTTATTCCTCCTTTGCAAGTTCTTTAAAGGCAGAGGTCACCTGTTGCATTCCGCATATTCAGCACATTGCCTTGCATATACATAAATATATATGCACTCAGTAAATATTTCTTGAATACATAAAGACACTATTGGTATGTGGCCCTTTAACCAGAGTCACAACTAATACTTCTTTTATTCTAGCTATTTTTTGAGGTTACATTTGTCAGAGAAGGTACATGGCCAGAGCAGCTTCTGCTCCAGCAGGCTGGAATAGTCACTGCAAAGTGGAAGTCCATCATTCCTTAAGGCCATATGAATGACCCTATAAAAGTGTAGTTTCATATATTAGCTACTCCTTTATTTAGGCCACACTATTATTCTTCCTGCATCTGTTTCCAATCACTCATACCACCATTCCTCATGAGAAAGCAGAGGGTAACTGAACAAAAGGCTGCAGGGTGGTATGTGGTGTAAATTCTTCAACCCCTTGTGCTTTTCATTCAACTAAGTATAATTCAGCCTTTTAAAACAATGCAATTTCCTGATGCTCTATCACAATGTGAAGAGGCTGTTTTGAATCACCTCATCATTGCTACTCCCCCACCTCCTTGATTAAAAGAGGAAAACAAAACAAGTGCTTCAATTCCAGATGGCTTGAATGTTTGAGGGTTGGATTTGTTTCCATTTTTCTTTTCATTTTTTATGGTGAGTAAAGCCTAATACAAGTTATCCATTGGACAAATCTAGTCCTAGATCTCTATGCCATGACATATTGAAGTGCCACACTCACAGAAAAAAAACAAACAAACAGAAACAGGGTGGAGAAATGATGAATTCTGGCTGAAAATCCACAGAATATCAAGTTAGAAGTTCATAAAAGATTATCTAGTGAAGCTCGTTTTACTCTATACACTAAAAACCGAAACCAAGTGAAGTGAACAGTTAACCACTGGTCTCTTGAGGCTGAAGAAAATTTAGCAACTCTTTGATCTAGTACATCTTCCTTTAATTTAAAATGGTGTGAATTTTAAATGCAATATAATCCACATGCTTCTGAGAGGGTTATATTCACTACACACAAAAAATCATTTTGTTTGAGGCTGTTGGTGCTCAAGCCTCCTTCTGAGTCTCTTTATAGGTATTTAAACCTTTTGGAAATGTGAAGTGGTATTTTTGCCAGAGCAAAGTAAAAAATCTCATTGGATTGGTACTTTTGTAGTAAGAGAGAGGAAAAAATGAGAAAAAAGGAAAAAAAAAGAGAACAAGATGGAGCTGAGATTTGGGAAAAGGCAGAAGCAAGTTGATAGGAAATTAGTACCTAAATGTTTTTATAAATTGAAACTATCTTTTCTTGTCCCTACTTGCCCTAATGAAGGCTAGCAGTGGAAACTGTGACTTCTAGTTTAGTGTAAGGAAAGGTAAACCCTAAGAGTTAGAACTGGTTTTCTCAAAGTCACCTGATAAGATACAGCTAGTTTAGGGCCAGGGATTTAGCTCAGTGGTTCTGGCACCTGCCTCGCAAGCGCAAGGTCCCGAGTTCGATCCCTGGTACCAAAAAAAAAAAAAAAAGATACAGCTAGTTGGCTATTTGTTTCTGTAGGGAGAGCTCGGTGACCATTTGACCACTGGAATTTCTTGATGTTGCCAAAAATACCTGTGAAATGATTTCTGTTGGGACCTGGGTGCACATCTTCTAATTTTTTCCCCAGGCTTCAATTTTGAATCATAACAAACCCTGAGTGGGCTTTTGAAATCCAAACTTAAGCATTTTCTGTCTCTGTCATATGGGAGTAAGAAACATTAGCCTAACCCAAATGTATTTGTTCAGTTAGAAGTCAAATGGGAGTCAGCCCAGGCTAAATCATAGGTTGACCTTGTGACCTGCATTAGACATATATAGAGCAAATAATCACAACACAATGATAGAGCATACGAAGGAGATTTTGAATATTGGGAGATAAAGTGAATCCAGGGACATTATGCACCCACAGACATTATGGTGACACTTTCACGAAGCTACCTCTCATCTTTTCCCTGATGAACTACTTCATCCACTCTTGCTCCAAATGAATATTTCCTCCTATCACAAAGCTATTTAATTTTGCCTTGGGCCTGAGAAGGCTATTGCCCAGGTGGTACAGAACCTTAAGTAAAATGATTGGATTTCTTCCTTTCTATCCACATATGCCATAGATACTAATATATTGTGGCTTCTTTCTCTCAAGGTCCCCCTGATGTCAGCTGCACACACATTAAAGTTTAGGGAGGAAATATGATAGGTGCTAAGAATCCCACTAGGTCAGATGCTTTGTGAAGATGATTCTGATCAGAATAAAAAGACTATGGTTCTAAAGGGTAAATGGAAGAATATTACATAGTCCAGTAAGACATTCTCTCATGAATGTTTGCATTGCTACAACTCTGTTTCCAAGGGAAAAAGATCACAGTTGGAGAAATTAGTTCTACTGAATCTTCAGCCTTCAGTTTCAAATGAGAGCACAGAGGATGCCATGCTTACAGTAAAAACTAGGGTTAGAACAGCTGGAAAGGATGCTGTATCCTTCACTTCTTTATTTCCAGACTTTTGGTCATTTATTTCTAATCAAGCAGTTTTTTTCAATCTGGGCAAAGTTGGCATTCTAAGCCAGATATTTCTGTATTGAGGGACCCTGTTCTATGCACTGAATGATGATTAGGAGCATCCTAAGCTTTACTTTCCTAGTAGCAACCCTCATCTTTCAATGATATGACAACCAAAAATGTCTCCAGGTAGTCAAATGCCAACTGCAGAGTAAAACTGCTCAGTGGAGGATCAGAATTCCAAAGAACCCAAATGTGGGCTGGGGATTTAGCTCAGTGGCACTGCACCTGCCTCACAAGCCCAAGGTTGAGTTCAGTGCCTGGTACCAAAAAGAAGAGAACCCAAATGCATTTTACATGACTATATATGAACCACAGTGTAGTCTGCAGATTAGACCAAAGCCACATTAGGCCACCTCCCAGTACCCTTGAATGACAATCACCCAGGACCCAGGCACATTCATGCCAGAGCCCCACTCTGTCCTCCTTTTCCCCATCCCCACACAGGTCTGTTAGCCTCTATCTGATCTTGAAGTCGTCAGTTTGAGAAGATCTGAGGAAGGACACAAACAAAACTGCACTTCAAGCAACATTCTCTCTCTCTCTCTCTCTCTGCCCTTCCCTGCATCCCTCCCTCCCTCCCTTTCTGTAATAAAGTTCTTCGGCTTTCTCAGGTCAGCTTCCATCTGAATCTGGTTTTCATTTGCACACCCCTCAGCCATGAGCCTCATTTCTCCTCATAGATAATTTGACTTGATTACTTTCTGAAAGGGCAGACAGAGCCAAGGAACCCTGCATTCATTTACTTGTCACTCCCAGTGCTGGCTTAATTTGGATCGAACTGCACCTCCCCCTTCCAGGAATGATTGTGAGACTGGACCAAAACTCCCCTGGGAAGAACTGGGAGGACCTGTGCTGTTCTGCCCTCTCCTAGAGTTAGGTAAGCAGTTCTCTGCGTGTAGAAAGGTTGACATCATCTGACAGAAAAGGCTGAAATGGCCACTTATGCACCAGGATTGATTTTGGCTCATTCCTTTGATAGTAACATTAGGTAAGATATAAGATCAAACTATTGACATTGTAAGCACAACAGCCCTTGGGTTATATTTTTTTGCTCTATTTCTCATGACACCTGGCATAGCACCAAAACATGGAATTGTTTGATAAATATTTGTTAATTTATTGCCATATCAGGTAGAACCCATTCTTTTGAGAAACTGAGTTACAAGTGATGTTACATTGTCCCAAAGGCATATTATGCAATTTCTGAAAATATTTATTTTTTTCACATTGTGGTAACATATTATAAGACCAAGTACTATTTTCATTTCATTGTATTTCATTTCAATCTGTTTTCATTGCAATGTAATGCTGTTCCAATTCTACCATTTCTAAAGTGCTCACTTAAAGAATCTGCATTTCTTTATTTTTTTATTTTTCTGGTACCAGGGATTGAACTCAGGACCTGTGCTTGCGAGGCAGGCTCAAGTGCCACTGAGGCAAATCCCCTGGCCAAGAATCTGCATTTCTATGCCACTATCTGAGAACTCCAGTCTTCAATTAATTCTCCCCAGCTGAGTCTGTTTTATAAAGTCGGTATTAAAAAGTGGTAACTTATTTTTACATATTTCAACTAATAAACTGTTTTGTTTGTATTTTGTTTTTATTTTATACAAATTTCTTCTGTCAAAGTCTTTCCTTTCTAATCCTTCATATGTCCAGACTCCCCCCCACCGCCCCACTTCAGCCAGGTGCTATACCACTGACCTACATCCTTAGCCCTATTTATTTATTTATTTACTTTTGTGATTTTGAGAAGAATCTTGCTAAGTTGGCCAGGTAGCACTCAAACTTCTGAGCCTTGAACTTTCATGACCCCTGCCTCAGAATCCTTAAGTGCAGGCATTACAGGCTGTCCAGCTTTTTTTATATTTTGGATTGTAGTGAGGGTTGAGCCTTTGGCCTCCAGTATGCAAAACATGTGCTCTATCACTGAGTTACAGTTGTACCCCTATTAAGTCTTAGACTTTTAAGGCTGGCATACTTCACATACTTACATTTCTTTCCTGGCTCCTGTTTAAAATATCCTAGCTTGAGTCCAATATATAGCAGTTTGTCCAAATTAGGTTCCTACTTATGTTGTGATAAATGATCAATATTCAGCAGCTTCACATGTTTCAAGCTGTAATCTACTGCTCATTCCCTGCTTCTAAATTCAGAATCAATACTACATTGTTCCTGTTTTATAACTAGAAAGGGGTCCAGTTCAAGATTCACAATGTGTGCATAAAAGTCTTTGTGTAGCTAAGACTTCAAAGTTTTGGTTTAAAAAATGTTGGTTGAGATTTTAAATGTGGCCACATGTAAAGGAGAGAGCAGAGGAGAGTGGCCAAATTTAGGGTTTGAGATCAGAAATACTTTGATTTGAAAACTCCTTCATGAACTCTGCATGCTTGGGCAAGTGGTTTAATCTCTCCATTTAACCTGCAGTTTAGTCATCTGGCATGTCTAGATGACAATAGCAAAAATATTAATCTCACAGAGTTTCTGAGAAGGATGCTGTTTTGTAAACAGCTTACTCCAAAACCTAGTATGTAATACACACTCAAAAGATAGATGCCAGCTATTATTACTATCATTGAAATATTGCCTTCAATAGTTGATTATAAGAAATCAAATACAGATATGTAATGCAAAATAATCTATCTTCTAAAAAAATCAAAGAAACTAACAAAAAATCAATTTAGATTCTCAAATACCATTTTTCTCAAATATGTATATGTATTATCATCTTGTATGCATGCACACATACAGTTCACACTTGAGGGTGTGTGTGTGTGTGTGTGTGTGTGTGTGTTTGGGTTGGGAGTGAAAGTAAAAGAATGATTTCTTGAATTCAAGTTTTAGTTTAACATGTAACCTCAGTTTGACAACTGAAAAGAACCAGTGAGGCTAAGTATTACAGGAACAAGAAATTCATGGTTGAGAAATACCTAGCCTCTGTCACATTCTATTGGCTCAAGGTTGTGAACATTAAGTGTAGGAATGTTGCTTTCTTTTTTCTTCTGGCAAATGAAAAGGCCAAAGCTCAGAATCTTTGGGAGTGACAGCCCAATTAATCAGGCACCATGCTTCAAACTAGGTGCTGAGCCTGCCCAGGGTTGTGAAAGTTTTAAATGACCCCTTTGTCCTCAGTAGTCCCAAAGTGAAATTCCTGTGGGATCACTTGCTTCTTGGCACCTGGTATCCAAAGCGCAAAACTGTGGGACAAAAAGTTCTTTGGAAAAAGAGGCCAAGCTATGCTTTTGTTTCTTCTGAAAGAAAGAAATAAAGCATGTAATTTTACTGAAACACAGCAGGTTTATCAAAATACACTATGTGCCTCTGGCAGGTATCTTTCTGCAAACAATTTGAACAACTGGATCCAATTAGATTTACCATTGCAGACTCCTTCCCTTACAATGCCAGCAGAAAAAAAAGGCTGTAACCCACTCCTAGAGTGGAGGATCCTTGGAACCCTATTCTTCTGGTCAGATCTCCTTCTCTTCCATCTCCCAATCTCTTTCATCAAATGGAGAACAATTTTTTAATCAAATGTTGGATAAATAGGTACAAATAGGTATAAATAGATGTCTAAAGGCAACACAGGCAGATACAGTTCGAATGAGAATCAGGGTGTCTCACCATTTCACTGAAGTCCCTGCATTCTAACAGATCCCTAGCAGTAGAGATTTGTGATTTCCTTCTCTATTGCTGATTATATCATCTTAGAGATGTATAGTGCGTTACAAAGTTCACACTTTATCCAAACACTCCATCTCAGTTATTCCTGGCTACATTGCTGCAGGATTTTCATGTAGAGGAAAACATCAAGGTCTTTTTCCCAGGAAGCAACTTTATTTGTGCCAGCACTGACTCAGCAGATTCATATCTAAAGGCTGAGTGCTGAACATGGAGTATTTGCACCTTTTATAAAATTTTTGTATCTTTTGTCTTTGTCTCCCTTATATGGACATACACTAACATTTTATAGTCTGGTTGGGTATGATTTATGCTACAAAGTTACATCAGAACTGTACATGTGTTCAAAGAGTTTGATATCTCTACATTGTAAAAACTTCCTGCCCCTACACATTGGGAGGGACCCTACCACAACATTACTGTGAGATTGGAGAAGAATCATGAGCATTTATGAATAAGAAAATTTACTCTCATAAATGATAAGGGCTTTAGTCTAAAGTCACAATGAATTGAGCCTCCTACCTGGGGCCCTTAACTCCAAATTAATTACATACCAGGATGGGATCCAATTGTCTTTTTAAAAGACACATGACAGAAGTCAGTGGTATTAAATAATTTATCTGATGGTATGCAGCCCTCTCAGATTAAATAACTTTCCTGGAACATGAGTGATTGAAAATCGAAACCTTGTGCTACCATTTAAAGAAAATATCAGCTTTGCTGATCTGTAACTTAAACACCAAAATGGAAAAATATGCCTGGATTGCCACTACCCTGCTCAGTGGATAGTTTATAAAAACCTTTATTATAGTCTTAAAAACCTTGCTGGGCACTCTGTGTACATTTAATATTTACCTTGTTTGATCTCTATGGGTTAAGTATCACTAATCCAATAGTTTTTGATGAGGAATTCAAGTTTTCAAGAACAATAAAAAGTCCAAGTCATGTTGACAAAGAGTCAACATAGAACATACAGTGATTTGAAGTCTTGTAGCTATTTACATTTATCTGTGGCTTGACACTATTCCCAATCAAGACAAAAGAGAATCCACAAAGTAAGAATTAAATCCCAGATCTGTACTACTCTGAAGTTCTTAACCTGCTTTCCACTGTCCAGTTTCTCCATTGTAAAGATGACCAAAGCTTAAAGGTTCTCTTTCTTTGAATATGATTAACAGGCCCACTTGTAAGCCATTAAGAGATCTCTACTGAAAATACATACTCATTGAAGATACATAGGCTTATTATTACAACTTCACTTCTTTCAACTTCCCTGTAAACTTTGCACAATTTGCCTCACTCTCCACCTGAGCTTACAGTTGTGCTAATCCTTGCAGAAATTAAAAACAATACATTCTTCTACAATGTAGTGAATTAGACCATTGAACTTAGTATAGTGAGTCAATTTCCCAAAATGTGTGTTTTTTTTCAAATTCAGAAAGGAGCTTCCATTTAAAATATTTTCCATACCAAAAAAAAGCTTCTAATTCCAATAAGATAACCCAGCTATAATCAGTTTCCTGGAATCCTTGATAAGCTAGTTTCCTCTATAAAGACCCTGCTGTAGGCAAAAGCAGAACTTGAGTGGGTCGGTGCCCAGTTAGACTCAGTTCTCTGAGGTTTTTTCCTCCTAATTTACCACCTTCCTTCTCTAACTCTCTTCAAGGCAGAAACCCCTAATCTTTCCCAGCCAGCTAATACTCCTTTAAGTTGAATTATAAAGAGCCCAGAGTTTTTCTGCTCCAACTACACAGTTGTTTTTTGTTTCTACGACAGCTAAGACTCATGACATGTCCTTGTAGGATGTCTGAGCTTTCCTTCCTACATCTATAGAAACATAAGCAAGGCATTATTCCAAATACATAGAGAGCAGAATTCCCTAAAGTGTACACTGGCATGCACAGCACAATGATGTTTCAGTCAATGGTGAACCACAGATAAGATGGCAGTCCTCCCCCAAAATTTTACTGTCTACTCCTTGGAGAGAGAACTAAAAAAGAGAATATATAAAGAATGCAAAAAAATAGATTCACAAGATAAAAGACACAATCAAAAAATGGCAATTGAAATGAATAGTCACTTGTTAATAGAGAAAGAACAAATTGCAAATAAGTATGAGAAAAAGTATTCAGCATGTTGGCCATTAGAGAAATGCAAATCAAAACAACACTGAAATTTCATCTTACTCCAGAAAGAATAGCTATCATCAAGAACTAAAAAACATGGATGCTGGTGAGTTTTGGAGGAAAAGAAAATTTCTACATTGCTAGTAGGAATTGAAATGTGTACAAGTTACTATGGAAACCAGTATGAAGATTCCTGAACAAAATAAAACTAGAAATTCTATCTGACCCAGCTGTACATCTTCTGGGTTTATTCTCGAAAGAGTTAAAGATATAATATTATAGACATACATGTATAACCATGTTTATAGCAGCACAACTCATGATAGTTAAATCTTGAAAGTGTCCTATATATCCATCAATAGGTGACTGGACAAAGAAAATATATTTATATACAATGGAGTACTACTTTGCCATAGAGAAGGATAAGCAAATAATTTATAGAAAGATGAATGCACCTTGAGGCCATAATGTTAGGGGAAGTAAATGAAGCACACATCTGTGAGTATTGGATGGTTTCTCTTGTATAAAAAACACAAAGTATAAATAATTTAAAGAGAAAAATTAAAAGTGATGATAAGAAACAGGAAAGTGGACTTTGTGAAGATAAACGGAATCTAGACATGGGGAAAAAGAGGAGGTTGTGGAGGGGAAGGGGAAGTAAAAATGGTTACCATGTGAAAATGTATATGTACTAATTCCCCAAAATGAATGTAATTATTATGTATCCAAATATATTCTAATAAACCAAGAAAAAATGATGTCCCATAAGATTATATCACATAGTAATGTTGTTGTCCTCTTTGTGTAAATACTGTCTACAGTGTTCACACAACAATGAAATTACCTAATGACACATTTCTCAAAAATCATCTCAGTAATTAAGTGACACATAATTGTACTTTAGCATAGTGGCTCCAGTGAGCACATTTTGTGGTCATTATTTGACAAATTCTGCTTTTCAGTGGAACAAAGGAAATCTCCTTTCTGTTATCTTAGAGGTTTCCATTACATATTAATATATTAAATGACATGGGAAATTCTGCAGTAAAGATACCTATTTGGTTTTATTCAACCCAGTCATTACTAAACTTACATGATTATGGAGCTATGTTTTCTACTCAACACTAATGAACATCTTCAAGCATAAGTTATTTGTGGAACACATTTTCCCAAGTTTCCTGAAGGAATTTTTTGAGTCCTCCTTGTTCTAAATTTTCAAGTTGATTCCAAAGGTGACCTCTGAATGAATTGAGCCCCTAAGTTATCCCCTCATACTGAAGCCTCAGTCAGAATTCCCATTTATGCAAACTCTCTTTGCTGGTGTTATCTCCACTTCTAGCACAAAGATGCTATTCAGGTCTTGGCACAAATGTTTAGATCCACAGAAAGGTTTTCCTTCAATAGCCCTAGTTAAGCTCCAATTATTGGGAAAAAATCCTAATAATTTGTAATAATACATACTGAAATGGGAATAGATAAAATCTCAAATCTGGAGATTAAGTGGGATTTAATTTGTCTTCTTCATGCCCTACCATGTTTTCAAAATTTTCTACAATTACTTTTAAAATACAAAGAAGCTCTCAAATAAGAAGAGGAAAAGATGGTCCAAGAAAGATATTGCTGATCTCTTTGAAGTACTTATATTAACTGCTCTAGTGTCTGCGTTTATCTTGCTTGTCCCTTTTTCAAAGCACAACCATAAACTTTATGAGTTTCATTGTTTTATAAGTGTCATTTGCTTTCCATTTCATATAGAAAAATCTGCAGATGTTTTAACTTTGCACACTTACACCATCTGGTGTTCTGAAACTTCACACAGATAATGTCCTTGACCCATGGGATTATTATCCTATAACTAAGCCAGCACTCCTCTGAACATGATACTTGCTTCTACTAAAGGCAAGATTTGCTTTCTACCTATATCCAGTTTTGTGCAGCATATGTATAATCTTCATCTCATGAAAATGTAGCTTGTAATTTGATTTCAAATGAGTTTTTTAATATTCAGTTCATTTTAACATATTTAAGTGAAGCATTCTCCAACAAAGTTCTGCATAGAAATAAAATATTTCAATGCATTCAGTGAGTAACCAAGCACCCATAGGCCCTAACAATAGAGAGCATAGAAGTCTAGTAGACTAAAGTACAAGCCCTGCTACTCCATACCCAGCATGTATTCATGGCTTCTCTAATGCTTACACATGTCTTAGGAAGGAAAATTCAGTCAGATTCAGCCCCTTCTCCAGAGCCTCCCTGTATCAGAACACTGGCTGCCAAAAAGAGTGGTCCGGATAACAAAGGCAAGTTTTTTGTATTTCATACAAGTCATGGGTACTCCATTACCGACATGTCTTGAAGTACTGATCTTCAAGAAAGAGCTGTATACTCTCCATTTAATGAGGGTGGCACTAAAATCTCTCAACTTAAAACTCTTCTGATTTCCATCTTCAGTATAGAGAGCTCTCAGAATTGGCCAGGGCCCTTCCTGATGAATTTGGGGTATGTGATACTCTCAAAATTGATCAGACAAGTGAATACAGATAATCACAGCTTCCTAGTGCAGCAGCCCAGGAACAGATACCCCTTCTGGAGACAGTGCCATGGCAGAAAAACTTAAATTGTAATTGAAAAACTTCTGGAGACTCAGGATGTACAAGCTTATTTTTTCCACCGTATCGGGGATTGAACTCGGGAACTTGCGCTTCCAAGGCAGGCGCTGGAACCACTGAGGTAAATCTCTGGCCAGTACAAGCTTAAGAGTTAAAAAATTTCTAAGGGTACATTCATAAGAAATGCTCATATTTTTATGTTTTTTCTAAGAAAGTCCCCTTACTTCTATATATTTTACTTCCAGATGCCCACTGGGTTGTTAGGGTGAAGATCAGAGAAAGATTTCTTCAAGTTTTCTTAAGGAAGGAAAAAAGCAGCCATTTTTGAAATATTGCTAGAGGTATAATAATGCCTAGAGATATAATAAATCCTACCTTCAAGAAAATACTACTTTACCAGAGTCTAAATGGCTTGAGTTTTGCCAGAGTCTAATTACCTAGAGGAAAAGCAATATCTACCTCATACCTGCTCTTTCATTTAGGGCAATGAAAACACCCAATTCCATTCATATCTAGGCTTCTTGTATCACTGAAGGATGAGTGGACAGAAAGGCATATGTGAAGGTCATGGCCCAGGGTCATGCTCACTGAAAGAGTGAGCACTAATTATAGAACTATAGAAAACTTTCCTTCCTCCATGCTGGTCAATAGAGATCCCATTTATAGTAATAATAGGGATTGTTACTGAAAGAATTGCAAGTACCAGAACTTACTTAAACTTAAGTATTTAGAAAAACCCAAAGATAACTAAGAGGACAAAAACAAGGACACCAGAGGGAATTTTAGCTTTACGGCTACAGTAAATAGTAAGTATAGACTAACTCTTAGCCACAAAATGTACAATTTACAACAGAGACCAAATGCACTATGCCCAGCATTGAATAAAAATTACAAGACATACTAAAACTGGCAGAAAACAGAATGAGCAAGTAATCAGACACAGACATGACAAACATGTTGGAATTATCAGACCAAGAATTTAAAATAACTATAATAAATATTTTAATAGGCTGAGGGCCCTATCAGGAAAATGGACAATAAGCAAGAGCAGATAAATGATGTGAATGGAGTCATGAAAACTCAAAAAATAAATTAAAAAAAGAAAATGCTAAAGAGCAAGAAGTACTGTAACAAAATAACTAATGTCTTTGATGAGTTCATCAGAAAAATGCACTTAGCAAAAGAATGAGTTAGTTTGCATAAACAAATGTGAACAGAAATTTCCCAAATTGAAATTTTAAAATCAAAATAGGTTTAAAAATGACAAAAAATAACAACAAACTGTTGTGGGACAACCAAAAGATTTTATCCATCTGTCTATCTATCTATCTCCAGAAAGGGAAAAAAATTAAGCAAATGATTTTGAAGTTATAATAGGTAAGAATTTTCCAAAATTAATAGCAAAAACCAAACTACAAATACTAGAATTTTAATGAAGATCATGCAAGTTAAATGCAAAGAAATACACAACTAAGTATATCATATTCAAATTGTAAAAAAGCAAATACAAAGATATGTTTTTAACAGAACTGGGAAGAAGAGAAACCTTATCTATGGGGGAACAATAAAAAATAGAGTTCTCATAAGGAAATATGAAATCAAGAAGAAAACAGAATAAATTATTTGAAGCATTGAAAGAAGAAAATTAAGCACCTATATTCTGGATGTATTATAATTATCTTTCTAAAGTGAAATCAAAATAAAGATCCACCAAGCACTGGTTTATTTTGTCACCCACAGACTCAGCTTGCAAGAAAGGTTAAAAGATATTCTTCAGAGGGAAGGAACATGATATGTCAGAAACTAAGATCTGTATTTTTTTTTTTTTTTTGGTCCCTGGAATTGAACTCAGGTCCTTGCGCTTGCACAGCAGGCAGTGAAACCACTAAGCTAAATCCCCAGCCAAGATCTGTATTTTTTAAAAAGAGCAAAATAAGGGAAATACATGAATCCTAGAAATACAGAAATAAAATGTTCTATTTTCCTTGTCTTTATACATACAATAGATAACAATTCAAATCTATAATAGCGAATTTTAGGATAATAAGAGTAGTAAATGAGAGAAAGGAATGAGCAGGAGTTGGAAATCATTTTCTAAGTACGTGCCCTATGCATGATGCAGTGATGTATTATGTTAGGTGAAAGTGAATATATATTAGTCGTGAACATATATTGCAAACTCTAGAGCAGCCACACTAATTTTTAGAGAGTATAATTTATATATGCTAAAAGAGAAGTGCAATCACATGAAATGCTCAAATAACACTAGCAAGTCAGAAAAAGAGAAAGTAAGCAGTAAACAATGAAACATGAAACAAATAGAAAACAAAATAATGTAGATATTACCTAAATACATCAATGACTTCATATGTGAAATGTCAAAATACAATAATTGAAAAATATAGATTGTTGAAGCAGATATAAAAAAACAAACCAAATTGCATGATGCCTACAAGAAACTGACTTTAAACATTAAAACACAGATTAAAAGTGAAAGGATGGTGAAAGATGTCTCAAAACAGCAGTAATCAAAACAAATGTTCACAGGCTACATTACTTCCAGATAAACAACACTGCAGGACAAGAAAAATGACCAAGAATAAAGAAGGTTATTGCATAATGATAAAGAAATCAATTCCCTAAGAGGACATAACAATCATTAACTTGTATTTATCTGAAAACAGAGCATCAAAATATGTGAGGAAAAAACAGATAAACATAAGAAATAAAAAAACAAATCTTCTATTAAATTTGGGGACTCTAATACTCCTCTGTCAGCAATCTACAGATTTATCAGCAGAAATTATCCAAATATACAGATTTAGGAACACCTTTAATCAAATGTATATAATTGACATGTACAGAGTATTCAATCCAACAACATCAGAAAATATAGTCCTTTTAAATTCATAGAATATTCAGCAAGACAGATTAAATTGTGGACCATAGTGAATTTTTCTCAGATAATAAAAATCACATAAATTATGCTCTCAGACAACAACGGACTTAAACTAGAAATCAGTATTGAATGCATGTATTAGGAAAAACTAAAAATTGGAAACCTGGTCTTACACCTTAGGAAATGAGAAAAAAAGAGCAAATTAAATCCAGAGAATATAGAGAAAAATCAATAATATAATAATAATAAGGCAGAAATAAATTAAATTTAAAGTAGAAAATCAATAGTGAAAATTAACAAAACCCAAATTTTCATTTTGAAAAGATCAATAAAATGTATAAACTTTCCAGGCTATATAATAAGAAAAAAGACATGACACAATACTAATATGAGGAATTAATTATGGGCCATCAAAAGTGAAATCATGAATGTTAAATAGATCAAAAACTTTCATCGGTTAGTGAAATGCTATAGTACCTTAAAGAATAAAATCTACCAAATCACATACAAGGAAAAAGCAGATAATTTGAATAGACTTATGTCTGATAAATAAATTGAATCCATAATCAATAACTTTCCAACTAAAAACAGCATATCCATATGAGTTTGTTCCTAAATTCTAATAAAATATTAAGAAAATATTCTATCAATTCTCTACAATTTCTTCCAGAAAATATAAATAGGTAAAATGAATTATATTTCTTTTTATGAGATATAGATTGTCCTAATACCAAAACCAAAGACAGTACAAAAAAAAGGACTATAGACTAATGTCATAACCACAAACGGAAATTGAATGAAACAATGTATAAGGAGAATTATATGCTGTTACCAAGTGAAATTCATTCTAGGTATGCGTGTTTGGTTCAAATTTGAAAATCAATCAGTGGGATCCATCATGTAACAGACTAAATAATACAAATTTTCTGATAATTTCAATAGATGCAGAGAAAGCATTTCAAAAGATCAAACACCCATTGACAAATAAAACTCAGCATATAAGAAAGAAAAACTCAATTTTAAAAATAACATCTATGTAATAGCATCATACATAAAAGTAAGAAAAATAGATTCATTTCTTCAGGCAAGACAAGGGAGTACTTCCTCACTATTCCTATTCAACATTATGTTGAAAGTCCTAGCTAATATGATAAGACAACAAAAGAAAATAAATGGTATATAAATTTGGAAGGAAGAAATAAAACTGTCTTTATTCATAGATAACATAAAATATTGAAAATCCTCAAGAATAAAAAAACTTCTAAAACTAATATGAGATTTCAAGAAGATGGTAGGATGCAAAGTCAGTATACAAAGTAAATTTCTTTTCTATCAACCAGCAATAAACAAGACAAATTTGAAATAAAAAATATTATTTTCATTACCACCATAAATTAAATACTTAGGTACAAATCTAACAAAATATATACAAGATCCATATGAGGAAAACTGTTAAAAACAGTTGAATGATCAGCTGGGGATTTAGTTCAGTGGCACCACGCCTGCCTCACAAGGACAGGGTTCTGAGTTTGATCCCTGATACTGGAAAAAGAAAAAAAAAAACAGATGAAAGAAGATATTAAAGGATCTGAATTAAGGGAGAGGTATTTCATAATCACAGGTAGGAAACATTAATATTGTTAAAATCTCAGTTCTTCTCAATTTTACACATTTATTGTAATCTTAATCAAGATCTCAGCAAATAATTTGTGACTATACTTTAATGACAAGCTAATTTTTAACTTTATATGTAAAGATAAAAGGCACAGAGTAACGAATACTGGAGGAGAACAAAGTTGCGTGATTGACATTACACAACTTTAAGGCTTATTGTAAGGACTAGAGTGTGGCTCAGTAGTAGAATACCTGCCTTGCATTCAGGAGGTCCTGAGTTCAATCTCCAGTACCAACATACAAATACTCCTACTATAACCCTCAGTAATCAAGACTCTTATTGGAGAAAGAATAGAAAATCAATAGAAGATAATTTACTGCTGGAAATAAACACAAATATTGTCTTAGTCACTTAGTCAACAATATCCACTCACATGTTGAAGGAAGAAAGATTTATTTTAACTCATGTTTTTAGTCCATGGTCAGCCATCTCCAAGGCAGAATGGTATGGCAGAGAGGCATACTACAAGGAGCTATTTAAGCAAAGCTAAACACATCATGGCAGTCAGGAAGCAGAGAGAAAATGGAGGAGCCTGGAAGAGAGAGATATCCTTTCAGGGCATGCCTGCCATGATCTGTGTCTTCCAACTTGGGCCTATCCCTCTAAGTCAGCTATTGTGCCCTATGATCCAATCACCTTCTACAGATGAGAATTTTTAGGAGATTCCAGATCTAAACTATAACAAATGTAGTCAACTGATATTTATGAAAGAGCAAAGATATTTAAATAGAATGATAGTCTTTTCAAATTGTGCCGAAAAATTGTACATACACATGCAAAAATATTAATCTTGACATGCCCTTACACTTGTCACAAAATTTAACTTTAAATGGGACATAAGCCTAACTCAAAAATTCAATATCTACAACTCTTAGAAGATAACATAGGAAAAAAATCTAAAGCCAACTTTATATATGTAACACCAAAATATGATCCATGAAGGAAAAAGAACTAGTATATTGAACTTCATTAAAACTATAAATTCTGTATAATATATTGTTCAGAAAAAAGAGAAGCCTATAAATGAGACAAGATCCTGCAAGAATCATATCTACCAAAGAATCATTTTCTGTAATATACAAATAACTCATAAAACTCAACAATAAAAAAACCACAAATGTATGAAGGATTACAAATTAAAATATCAGTGACATATCACTACATGCCTGTTGGAATGATTAACTCCAAATCACTAACAATACCAACTGCTTAAGAGGATGTAAGGCAATAAGAGCTTTCATTCATTGTTGGTGGGAATACAAAATTGTAAAGTCACCTTGGGGGATAGTTTGGTTGTTTCTTACAAAGTTAAATACAGTCTCACTCTATAATTTGGGATTTTCTTAGTACTTACCTAATGATTTCAATCTTGTGTCCACACAAAAATTTGGACATAAATGTTTACAAAAGTTCTATTTATAATTGCCCAAAACTTGAAACCAACCAAGTTGGCCTTCAATGGATGAATGAATAAATAAATCATTGCACATCCAGACATTGAATATTATTCAGTGTTTTTACAACATGAAAGCCATAACATGAAGATATAAAAGAACCTAACAATGTGTATTGCTCAGTGAAATATCTAATCTGAGAAGTTTGGATTCTACATGATTCTAACTATAGCAGAAAAGGCAAAGCTATGGAGACATTTAAAAAACCAGTGGTTGTTAAGAGAAGGCAGAGATGAGTAAGTGGCATTCAGAACAATTTTATAGAAAACTGTTATGTCTGACAGTCTAGTCATCGATACATGGCATTCTACATTTGTCAACACCCAGAGACACAGAAGTAAACCTTAACACAAACCGTAGATTTTGTTTATTTAAATCTATCATTATTACTGTATCAATTGTAATGAACATACTAAACAAATGTAAGGTGTTAATATTACAAGAAAATAAGTAGAGGACATAAAAGTAAGTGGAAATTCCTTATACATTCTGCTGAATTTTTTAATAAACTTGAAACTGTTCTAAAAGATATTAAAATCAATTCAAAATGAATCGAGAAGTAAACAAAATATTTTAAAGTATAAAATTCATAGACCATAACATGGCTGTAGAACATGACATAACAGAACCTAAAGTTCAGTGAAGTTTCTAATGTGACCAAAATATGATCCATAAAACTTGATAAATTTAATTTCATCAAAATTTAAAACTTGCATCTTCCATTAAGTTGATAAATAAGTGTTTAAAATATTTTTCCATATATTAAACATTATAAATAAAGGAAATAAAGCACTAACTGGAAATTATGGAGTTAAAAAGTACCATAATTGAAATGAATAGTTAACTAGAGGGGCTCAGCTGCAAATTTGAGCTGTAAAAAGAAAGAAGAAGGAAAAGTGAAATATGAAGTATGAAGAAAAGTGAGCAGAACAACAGAGACCTATGGGACAATGTCAGTCACCAACATAGATGTAATGAGGCTCTCAGAGGAGAAAAGAAAGAAAATGACAATGGTTCAAAGTTCCAAAATTTGATGAAGAAGATTAAAGTACACATTCAAGAAATTCATTTAGCTTCAAGTAATATAAATGTAAAGACCTACACCTAGATAAATTATAGTCAAACTGTCAAAATTCAAAAACAAAGAGATAATCTTGAAAAGTGATTAAGCATATATAAGAAATTATAATAAAATTAAAACCTGAAATTAAATGGAATCAGAAGGCAGTAGGATTGTAGTAAATAGAAGAAATAAAGATAAGTAGAAAGGAGGCAAGTAAAGTCATACTTTGATTTTGAATATAGGTATTGTTTGAATTTGAATACAGTTGTATTCAAATTCAGCCCTGAAGAAGATAAAGAGGCTTCTTTGTATCCCTAAATCTATATTTTAGAGTCTCAGGAAGATAAGAGATTTACTGGAGAAAAAGAGATAGAGTGAGAGGGTGGACAGGAGGAAATTCCCATGCTGGGTGGGCTCTTCCTTCTTGGTGTGATCTGTTTCCTTCTTCTTTCTCATTTAAATGGAACTTGTCTTCAAGTATCTACATTTTCTTTTCAGAGAGACACTTTATCTTCCTGCAAATGAATTCTGAGGAGAGGAGAGGGCTTTACAGATATCTCTTTAGAATTTACAATTCTGTGTGAAAAAATAGGTTGTTAGTAGATTAAGAGAAACACTCTTGTGTCATATCCCTATAATCTAGCACTCTAGGAAGCACTCTAGGCAGGATTAGGCATTAGTGCAAGTTTCAGCACAGCCAGGCAATTTAGCAACTTAGCAAGACATTGTCTCAAAATAGAAAGGACTTGGGATGTAACGCAGAGAGTGAAGGCCCTATTTTCAATCTCCAGGACCACAAAAGAAGAAATAAATTAGGGGAAACATTGGGAAGGAGAGAAATTCTGTTAGAGAAAACTTTCCCTAGAAAGCTGCTTGGATATATTGGTAATGGTGGAAATGGAATGTTTCCCCCCTGAAATCATGTCCACTCTTACCACTTAAATTCAATATTACACTGAATAGATAAATCATGAGGAAAGAAAGATATTTCTATAAGGAAGAAGTAGAATCTGTCTTTATTTTCAGTGATTCAGTGTGTAAAAAACCATGAAGAACATACAAACACATACACACTATTAGAACTAATTAATAAGTTCAGTAAAATCAGAGGATACAAGATCAGTGTATAAACATTACTTATTTTTAATAACAGCAGTTCCATATATTACCAGTAGACATGACAAAACAATTCCATTACAGTAAAATCAAAAAAGAATAAATAATTAATTTAACAAAAGAATAAGACATGCAGCTTTAAAGTGTAAAACAATGCTTAACAAAATTTAAAAATCAACATTAGATAATATTTCATATTTATGGTTTGGAAAATTTGATATTAAGATGGATACCTTCTCAAACTCTTTTATAGATTTAATGCAATTCCTGTGAAAAGTCTGGTGGCATTTTTACAGACATTGGCAATCACAAAATAGCCAAAATAATTTTGACCAAAAACTAAGGAGAAAAATTATGATCCTTGATTGCAATAATTACTATAAAGTTACTGAAATCAAGACTGAAAGGTTTTGACATAATAATTACAGAGAGATGGATGAAATAGCTAACCCCAAAGAAACAGAATTAAAGACTGATAAATAAACCCTATAGTCAATGGACTTTTGACAGTTTCCAAAGCAATTCAATAGGAAGAAGATTCTCTTTGAAACTGTGTTGTACAATGGAATATCCACAGGAGAAGGAATGAATTTAAGACTCCCGCAGTTATGGGGTGAGGGTCAGGTTGGCTGCCAGAGGCCTGAATCTGGGTCTGGACTCTCTAGATTTCTTTGCACATCTGCCATCAAGATTACTAGAAAAGCCCCTAAAAACGAAAGTAAAATTAGTTTATTCACAATTTGCCAAAATTTCAGGGCAGCCTGTCCATCCCTTTCTAGTGTACAGAAGCCCTCCAATTTATAGAAGGGGTTGAACAAAGCCAGGAAATATGCATATATAAATTTAGTGAGGGGTACCCACCACAGGGCCCAGAAAATGTTAAAAATCTGGTTCTATTGGAGAGTCCCTGGCACCACAGTTGAGGCTGAAAATTTCCCTCCAGCACAGGAAAGCTGGATAAATAGCTTAATGTTAAAAATCTCAATTTTTAAAAATGCATTTAACCTCTCAGTTACATTACCTCATATCCTATACAAAGTTGACTCAAAATAGATAATAAATTTAAACATCATCTAAAAGTAAAAACAATAAATAAATACTATTTTTGGAAGAAGCACATTAGAAAAAAATCTTTGTGACAATGGAATAGACAAAGGTAACAAAAGCAGGATGAAAAAAAGAGGCAAATAGCAGTTCATCAATATTAGTCTAGAAGGAAAGGTGAGGAGAGGGCAAAGCTTTTGCTTCTGTAAAAGTTACACTCATACTTCCATTGGTAAAACTCAAATACAGACATGCAGCTAGTTGCCAAGTGTGGTTGAAAAATCTCGTCCTGGGCACAGCTTTCTCATGTCCAACTAAATTTAAGGATCCATTAAGTATAAACAAAAGAAGAGAATTGATCTTAGTTGTGATATTTGTATTTATTTATGTATTATTTAGTTTGTATTTATTTGTTAAGAGTAAGTGTCACTCCATACTGGATTAATCCTCATAGTCCTTTCCTGAACCACTTGTGGCTAACTTGGCACACATTTTGTTTGAGCAGATGCTATAAGAATATTAGGAATTTTTCTCTACTACCCTCGGGGTCCTTCCATCAGGTTGGGTCCAGGATAAAAACAGCTGGCATAGACCTAATGCACACCATAGCTTTTATGGATATATGACTGAGAAAATAATAGTTTTATTACAAGCCACAGAGATTAGGAGGTCATTTTTTTTGTTTTGTTTTGTTTTGTTTTCCCCAATAACTTTATTGGTACATTTTTGGTATAAAATACAGTTACATTCATCATTGGGATCTTGTACCATTACATGAGTCACTTGGTTCTTATTTTTTTCCCCTTCCTTTTCCCTCCCTTCACCCCCTCCACCCTTCCCTATTTGTAAAGACTTTGTTTCCATTTTTTTCTTCTTCTCATATTTTTTCCTTTCCCTTTTTTCCCTTCCCCT
>NW_004624812.1:2406188-2433983 GCF_000247695.1 Heterocephalus glaber
TTTTTTTATCTGTGTCCTCTCTAGACTTATTAATCATGTCTTGCACCATGAGCACAATATTTGCTGTTATCTGAATAATTATTTCTGATTTCATTTTTCCCAGATCCTCTTTTGTTGCCAGTTTAGAGTCCAGGTGGTTGAGTATCAGATTGTTCCATCTCATTTCCCTTTGAGGTTGCTGTAGGTGTTCTGGAACTCTGTTTTTGAGGCTTGTTTATGTGTTTTCTCATTTTCACAGTGGGGGGGTACTTCTGGTGTCCACTCGGCTCACCTTCTCTGCCCTAGGAGCTTGGGATGGCAGTGGGGGAGCTTCCTTCCGGGTGCTGGGACCAGCTGAGCTTCTCTGCCCTAGGAGCTTGGGATGGCAGTGGGGGAGCTTCCTTCCGGGTGCTGGGGAGGAGGTCATTTTTTACTATAACATTTTCAGGTATATTGCACTTCATATTTTCATTTATAACTGGCAAAATCTACAAGGCCTTCAAAAGGAAGCTTTTATCTTTCACTTAGCAAAATTTACCAAGCACAAACTATGTGGCTGGTACCATACAGGCACAAGAGACACGAAAACTATACACATAATTGATATGTGGTTAATAAACAATAACTGCAAAAGAGCTCATAAATAATAAGCTTAATGTTCTGATAAGATGAACAGTATACATTAAAAGTTTAAAAAAGCAATAAATGAATGAACAAATAAGTACATAAAAGTTAGTGGTCTATAACTTCATCATGGAAACATAAAAACATCTTAATTATAAAACACATAAAAACATTTAACTTACCTCACCAACAGAAGCATTTTTAAAATATCAGTGGTGGTTTGGGGGGGCTACAAATGAGGTAGGAATATTTTTGGTTCTTTAGTTCTTGGAAATTTAACTAGAATCTCCTGGGGACTTAGCAATGAATACAGAGATTACTGAATTGTGACACTAACCATCGGCTGGGGCCTGGCAGTTGTCCAGATCTGCTTTATTCCAAGATGCCATTTCCTTAGGGGTCATGTCTCAGATTTTCTCATCAGTTTTTTAAAAGACTCAGTGGCTTCTCACAGAAATGATTAGGCAGGCTTAGCTAAAATTTGTTTCTTCCAACTCACTTTGCTCACAAGCATCAAAAATGTCCTTGCCAATCTGTCCAGGGATGATGGTATAAATTTGTTAGTGTATACCTCTGTATGTACTATGGCAAATAAATAAATAAATAAATAACTCTGGCAGCTTGGTGAGTGGCATGTGATGTCATGGGGAATTGATAGGCTTTCACACAAGATTGTTTCAGTCTTTATTAGAAGCCTAGAAATGTACCCACATTCTTCATTGGAAAGGTAACAAACCAGAATATCCAAAGTAACCTGGAGCTGAAGAAACTTTGGAGGAAATATCCATAGGTATATGAGATTCTGGGGCCAAGATCTATGGCTGGGATTACCCTGTATTATTATACTTCAAAAAAAACCCATCAACTCTATGAAACTAACATTCTAATAACATTCTTTACCAGAAGACTAGATAAGAAGTTATTACACAAACTAAGCTACAAACTTTTCAGAAACATCACTGAATTTCAACAAAAGTGGGAAAATTGTCTTAACTTGACTTCTAGCTGGTAAGGGAAATTGTCTTCCCATATGTCTTTCAAACACTGATAATGATTTTATTACTCTTACATTGCAAAAATCATGTATAAAAGAATGATTTGAGAAATCTGGGGAAATCAAGAGGAAAGGGAATTACACAATTACTTGGAATTTGGAATAGTGGAATTCAGACTCAGTCTCTACCATTGCAAGCCCCATGTTGCAGTTTGATCAGCTCCATATTGCAAAGAAAGTCAATGTTAATTTTGGAAGCTGTCTTGAAAACCTAGGAAAGTACTGTACTTCCAAGCTTCTCAACCAAGACCTAAAATAACACAGTCAATGGACCAGTTTCACTTTGTGCTTTTTAAGACAGATATATTTAACAGGGTGTATTTCTATTGAGTATTCTCCCTGGATGCTGCATTTAGGGTCCTATGGCTCCCATTTTGTTCTCATTCATGCCTTCATTCATTTCTCTATCACTCATTAGGCAGTACTGCATAAAGTATAAAATCTTGGATTCTGGTGTAGGCTGTTTGAGTTCAAATTTTGGCTGCAGCACCTACTAGCTCTGTGACTTTGGACTAAGTACTTAATCTTGCTGTCTCTACTTACTCATCTAAAAATGTTGATAATATCAATCACCTGACAAATTGTTACAAGGAGTAAATGAATTAGTAAATCAAAGCACTGAGAATAATACTCGACACATTAATTACCACATAAACATTAAAATTATTGTTGAGCTCCTACTCTGGCTAAACACCTGATTGAAGGAAATACAGAAGACACATAGATGAGCAATGTGAGGATCATATTCTCAGGAATCATTAGTGGACACAAATAATTGTAACTTTAGGTAGAAAGCTCATGACACAGAAGAGATAACACAATGACATGGTTTCAAAGGAAGGGTGAGATGAATTTCAGCTGTGGGCACGGGAGGGCTCCATCATCAAATGAAGAAATGGAATGGAAAAGAACAACCTGGCCTCTACTTTCTCAAAGTCCATGCATATACCTGGGTTCCAGACATCTCCATTGCTCGTTGCCCAGTGCACCTGGGTATTTAGCTAAGAAAAATAATAGAACAAGATAATTAGCTAAGAAAAGTAATAAAATTTAAATTATACATATTTGAGATGTAGAATCTGATGTTGTGCTATATGTGTACATGTGGGAAATGATTACCATTCTCAAGCTAACTAGTATATCTATCACGTCACCCAATTCTATGTGCCAAGAATATTTAATTCTTTCAGCAAACTGTTTTGGTTTTTCAGCTCAACTCAAGTATCCTTTTGCTAAAGGTAGTTTCTGTTGATTTTTACATACTATATCTAAATGAGCCCTAAAAATTAATACATTCAGCACCAGTTTGAATTGGGTAAAGGTATATAAATGTGAACAATTTGGCTATAAGTACAATCTGCTAAAAGGAAAGTTGAATCATTAAAAACCATAAAATTTAATCTGGGCTGATTCACTTTCTCAACTGTTGCATTTCATGAAAGTTTGGGTTTTCTTTTTAATTGCATTTGGCTGCTTCAAAAGAGAATTCCACTAGCAAATCCTGAATCACATTTAGTTAACAGCACAATGAGCAGTGGGTCCTAGACAGGCAGGTGGTTCTGTGTCTCCCAGCCAGGTACAAACCACAGATCCAATGAAGTGGGGAATAAAGGCAAAACTCATGATTCTTTTTCAAGAATATGTAAAATAGAAGTTTGGATTCTTTAAAATGTTATAAGACAGAGTCCTCAAAGTTTCTTTAAGCAGCAACACTGGCATAAAATTTAAACAATGTGCACTAAAATACTCAAGGAAATGTAAAATGTAAGACCCCTGGCATTCAGGAGTTCCTATAAGGTAAGTCAGGGAGACTGTGGCATACTTTCAGGAAAGTAAATAGCTATAAAGTACATAAACTAGTTCCATAATACAACACAAAAGAGAGGGCAGTGTGTATTACATCAAGAGAAAAGAACAGGTCTTCTTAGAGAATTCAAGGGAATGGGGCCTTGCTTCATGCTGAACTGGGCAGGAAAAAGAGCTGGGGCTTAAACTCACAGGAGTTGGGACAGGAGGCTCTAGACCCAGTTAAATGTCAAGAACTGTGAGGATCAGCAGTGAGGATTGGCAGTTTGAAGGAGGAAGCAAAAAATTATTGTAACAACAGCAATGATAATGTACTTATTTTACACACAACTATTGTATAAGGCAAATAGAAATATTATCCTCATTTTAAAAATACAAGAACTAAGTATCTCTGGGATACTCAGTTTGCAAGTGTGAAAGTCAGTAATGAAACCAGGTCTGTGTTAAACCATTTACCACCAAACTACGCTAGGACAGAGCAGAGGTGTTGAAGGTCCAGAAACAAGTGTGAATCCAGACCTTCCATTTACAAAATTGAGCACTAAGATCAGGCAAGCAGCTTGACTTGCTGAGCCTTCTTTTTATCATCATAGAAGCATATATGTTCATATCTGTAGAGCCAAGGGTGCTCATAAGGCCAACTGGCATACAAATAGAATCATGACACATGTAGAATTTCTTTTATTTGTCTGTAGCCAGGTCTCCTGTTGATCCTCTTTTAGACAGATAGGCAATATCTTTTAACTTTAATCTCCATCCAGGAGGCTAGCCTGAATCGTCTCTCAGTGTTCATCTCAGGCTCTGGGTGGGCAGTGGGAAAACTCAGAAAACTCCTTTCTGAAGTGATTTGCCTTACACCGGGTATCCTTCCTGTGGCATATTCTGAAAATGCTTGTAAATCCTTTCCTCTCCCAACTCCCCATCAACATGCCAACACACCCTTTAAAAGGCCTTCAAAACCCCTTTCCAGCAGACAATATAACAATGGAGCTAATTAATGGTCTGCCTGTTCCCTCATAGTCTAAGTGTGTGCTCCCAGTGGTTTAAAGGAATGGAAGAGAAGGGAGCGGAGGGGGAGAATTTAAGCCTTCTGGGACTTGACCCCAAAGCTGTCTGAACTTCAAGAGTCAAAGCAAATCCAGGGAAAATGGCAAGTTCTGTTGTAAGGCCAGTTCCCAATCAATATGGTACAATTTCATAGTTCATTATTCCTGTGTGTGCCAAAGCACAATGGGGGAGGGAATGTGGACAGTGATGGAGGCTGGGAGGAAGGGCCTCCATCACTGCAGAGAATCATATGGAAGCAATTAGTAGAGCCTTCATGCAAAAAAGCATTAAGGTGCTTGTAGCACTGAGGCTCCAGTGACCTCTAGGCTGGGACCATAATTCACCAACACTTAATACCATTTACCCTGCAGATGTGGGTTTTATACAGAAATATCAGCTTACCACTTTGAAAAATTAACCTATTGAAGGCTGTCAAATTCTGACGCCCTCATGGGGGTATTATATATTGTCTGTGCAGCTCTCTGTTTCGCCTTTTAGCCCCAGAATCTGGGATGCCTATGTTAATTGGGAAATGAGGTAGCTAACAAGGGAGTGGATAGTGACAGAGACATGAAAACCCGAATAGTATTGCTGATTTTCCTAAGGAGAAAATATACTTTCCTTCAGTTCCAAAATACAAATGGTTTGGAAAAGCGACATCTTCTCTATCCCAGTGTACACATACTGAGTATCTAGCTTCTAAATCAGAAAGTCCAGAGACATGAAGAATGGTGCAAAATAGCCCCCAGAGAAAGTACTTGTGTTTTGTGCCCAGATGACAATCTAAACAGTTTTTGGTACAGTGGGAGTTGAAGAAGAAAGAAAAAAGCTATGTAGTTAAATATTTTTTTTCAAATTCTAAGATAATGTGATACCAATTTTAAAAGTTTAATGGATGCACCAATTTTTACCTCTCCAATTGATATTAAAACATTAATAGTTAATGCTTTCAAGGTTGACAAAAACAAATACACTCTGACAATGCTGGTAGGAAACTAGCTTAACAAAATTAAAACTTTCATAAAGCAATTTAGTAGAAGCTTTCAACAGCCTTAAAATATCCATGCACATGACTCAGCAATTCAACTTATAGCAATTTTACAATAAAAATAAGGATGTGGAATTTGATATTTGTGTGAATAAATTTGGTCAGAACTTTGTTTTATGAAGAAGAGAGTAAATGGATAAAAGCTAAAATCCTACAATGGGAATTAGTTGAAATACATGAGTGTAGTTTAATAAAATGTGCTCATCACAAATTATAGTGCAGGAAAAATGTTTATCAATGTGAAAAAAATTCAAGTTGCATTACTATTAAATTTTAAATAATAAACTACAAGTCACTATTTATAGCATGACTCTAGATTTTGCAAACATATTTGTATAAATTTGTACTTCATCATGTTAATGATACATTTGGCTAGTGAGAATACATGCTTGAATTTTTTGTGTGTGTTTGTTAGCTCATTGAGCAAGTACTATTGTCACCCAGAAAGGAGGGTTGAAGTCAAATTATAAAGTTGGAAGCATTGGGTTTTCCATCATGTCTCAGTTCTGAAGCCTGGTTAGCAGGTCCTCTGTCCAAGAGGACTCCAGCCTCATTACTGTTATGCCATAGTTCCTTTCTGCTGCCCGAATGATCCACATCCCACCTTTTGGACAACAATCATTTACCCTAAGTGGTATAGCACGTCAGGTCAGAGTAGCAATCTCAGGTTTATGAGGAAACCTCTGCTGTTGGGGAAGAGATCTGGGCACACTGAGACCTTGAGATTCACTAGAGTGGCACTCTCCCCCTAGCCAACTCCATGACCATAAATTCTGTCTGCTAGCTGTGGCCACTGGCCTATTCTGAGCACACTCTATGTTTAGTTTCCTCTTGGCATGGGGCAGCAGAGGCACTGTCTGACTGATCAACCTGACCATGAACAAGGCCAATGCCTGGGAAGAAAAAGTAATCTAGGAGAGTCAGCAGCTCCAGGGAGAAAAAAAATGGACCATGCCAAGAGTGCCAGCCTCAATAAAAGCCCATCTCTATTGTAAACTACAAAAACAGCATGAGTTTTTACTCTGAATGTGACTACTTCCACACAGCAGGCTAGAGTAAGAGAAATCCAGGGCAGCTCCCACCATATTTAAGAGGGTTTCATCAGGAGCCATTCTGGAAAGTGGTTAATTATGTAAGACCAAGCAACAGAACAACTACAGAACAATTTCACTTCAGGTTTTCCAGTGTTATTCTATCACAATGACTGGGTGAGAGGCAGTCACAAGAGACATTCACAGAGATAATGACTGGTAGACATAGACTCTCCTGAGAGGTTTGAGCTCAGGTAGAGAGGGATGCAAGGGTCCTGCTTTCTGCAGTGAGAAACCAGACTATAAAGCTAGGCAGAGAAAATCATGACTTGGGGCACACAGAGGGAACACAGAAACTTGAGCTGCTGGAGTGGCTGCAGCCCTAGCATGGAAATCATTGACCAACCACACCCAGTGGGAATGGCAGGGAGGATCCAGCATTCACACATAAAATCCTAAGTGTGGAAACAAAACACTTCAACAAAATAAAACAAAACAAAAGTCTTTGCAGTGACTCACTATCCCTTCCCTATGTCTTCTCTGATGGAGTCCAAAACTTCAGGCCCTGGAAAGAACCATTCATTCAGAGCATGGAAGAATGTATTTGGACCCACTTCTTTCTTTTAATTTTTGTTCTTTTCTTCTTTTTCTTTTTTATTTGATCTCTGATTTTCTTCTTTTGCTTGTTTGTCCTTTTCTGTTAATTTTATCTAATTCTATTTTACTTTTCCTCTTTAATAGAAATCTTCATTTCGCTACCATTCTTCACCCTTCCATTTTTTATTAATATTACTATTAGGTTTTATTAGTCTTTAGATATTTATTTAATTCAATACTGTTATTGTTTTCTATTGTTAATGATAGTATAGTTATAGCATTTAGCAGAACTTACTGTATGTCAATATTTGGTTTGTTTTTATGTTTATATTATAAATAAATTTATTATATTAAAAATTTCTTGTCTATGAGAAAGGATGGTAGAGTGGTAGCTTTTGTTGGTCCTTGTGGTATCTCAACATCTAGCCTGCTTCTATTCTGTTATTGTTGCTGATTTTGTTGTTCTTGTCAGGGTGACATAGTTGTTGCTGTTAATTGATTTTTACTGTATACCAATACCTGGTTTGTCTTTATGTCAATACTGTGGCTCATTTCCAGAGAAGTGGGTGCTGGGCCAATTTCACTGCAACTTTCCATTAAAAATAAACAGGGGTGGTTGGATATGGACAGTCAAAGGACTGCAGTTAGCTGAACCCAGAGTGGACCACTGAAAAACCCACACTGGCTAAAGAGATTTCCATACTAGCAAGAAAGTCTTTCCACTATAATAAAACCATAAACCTCAGCAAACATACATACAAATACTAAAATAGAAATGAGAAGCTAAGGTTACATTGTGCCTCCAAAAAACTTCCAACTCATCCAAAGCAGATTGATGGGTCATCACTGGGGGTGGAAATCAAAAGCTAAACAGTGGAAATATATGAAATCATAAAAGAGGAAATAAGAGCAGATCAATAAGTTACCCAGTAAGCTCAATATTGATATAACTAAACAAGTAATAGACATAATAAACAAATGATCAGTGAGCTTATAGAAGACACTGATAAACATCTAGCTGAGCTAAACAAAATGATACAAAACATGAATATCCAGCATAGAAAAGAATTAGAGTCCAGGGAAATGTACCAAGGAGCAATTCAAGAGATAAAAATTCAGTTGAAAGTATGGGCAGCAAAGGTGACCAGCGTGAGGACAGAATGACAGAACTACAAGATAAGGTTGGTATCAGTGACCACTTACTCAGAAATTCATTGGAAATAAGGAAATATGAAAAATGGATCCAACAGCTGCTAGATGACACAAGGAAGACTAATCTAATATTTATTGGAATTAGTAAAATATCAGAAGACAGAAAAAATGGCATAAAATAGCTGTTTACAAAAATAGTAGAAAACTTTCTAAAAATGGAGAAAGAATTTAACATACAGATTAATGAAGTATATAGAACCCCACAGGGTCACAATTAGAAAAGAAATCCTCCACGGCATAACTGTTAAAATCCCAGAAGTACAACCCTTTTAAAACTCATTGGAGAAAAGCAACAAATCACTTATAAAACAAGACCCATTAGAATTATAGTAGACTTCTCAACACAAAGCTTAAAGGCCAAGAGAAGTTGGAATAGTGTTTGAAGCCCCAAATGAAAAGAATTTCCAATCCAGACCAATTTATTCTACAAATACTATCTTTCAAAATTGGTAAAGAAATAAGTTCTATACAAAAGAGAACCTTAAGAAATTTATGACCACCAAACCAGTTCTACAAATATTCTCAAGGGTGTCCTGGAAAGAGACACTGAAGCCAAAGATGTCAAACGGTCTACTGGAGTGAATACACCAGTTAGGGTGAGCACTTAAGCAGAATGGGGGGGGGGGATCACCAACAGGAAAAGGATGCAATGACAGTAATAAGTCAGTATCATTCAGTAATAAGTCTCAATGTGAAGTCTCATCTCCCCAATCAAAAGACACAGATTTTCATATTGGATCAAAATACAAAACCTAATGGTATGCTGCATGTAAGAAACACATTTAACCCAAAAAGATATTCATAGACTACAAAAATCAAAGGATAGAAAACAACATTCCATGCAAAAGGAACCTGAAAACAAGGAGGAGCAACTATCCAATTTCTAGATTTTCAGACAAAGTGAACTTTAAGCCAAAACTAATTAGAAGAGGAAAAGAAGGTCACATATATTGGTTATGAGAACAGTTCAACAGGAGATAGCATTTATAAAGATATGTTCAAAGAACATTGGTGCACCCAATTTCATAAAACAAACACTATTGGAAGTAAAAATCAGACAAACATCAATACAACTGTAGCGGGGGACCTCAATACCCCACTATCCAAATAGATCAACCAGAGGAAAAAATCAACAAAGAAAAATCAAAGTTGAAAAATACTTTATAACAAATAGAATCAATAGGTATCTACAGAGTGGTCCACCGAATAACAACAGAATACACATTTTTTTCAGCAGCACATGGAAGTTTCTCCAAAATAGACCACATACTATCCCATAAAACAGGTTTATGTAAACACAAAAGTATCAACATTATCCCTTGCACTTTATCATATCATAGTGTATGGAACCTAGAAATCAAGAGGTAAAAATCCACAAAAATTATCCAGACATATAGAAATTAAGAAAAATACTCTGGAGTAATCAATGGGTACACAAAAATATCAAAGAGGAAGTTAGATACTTCCTAGAGTCAAATGATAATACCAGTACCAAATATCAGAACCTGTGGAGCACAATGAAAGCAGTCCTAAGAGTAGAGTTTGTAGCTTTGAATGCCCACAGAAAAAGAGAGTGAACCCAAATAAATAATCTAATGGTGCACTTCAAAGTCCTAGAAAACAAGAATAATTCAAATCCAAAGCTAGTACAAAGAAGTGAATTATAAAGATCAGAGTAGGAATTAATGAAAATGAGATTTTAAAACCACAAAGAATCAATGAATCAAAGAGTTGGATTTTCAAAAGAATTTTAAAAATAGACAATCCCTTAACTAATCTTACCAAAAAAAAGGGCAAGAAAAGACCCAATCAGTGCAATTAGAAATGAAAAAGCCAGAATCACAACATACACCACCAAAACCAGAAGATTATTAGTAGCTACTCTGAAAACCTGTACTCCAATAAAATGGAGAATCCAGAAGAAATGGATAGATTTCTATACACATGAAGTAGCAAAACTGAGCCTGAATAATCTAATAATAGGCAATAAATTTGAAGTAATAATAAAAATCTTACCAACCAAAATAAGGCCAAGACTTCTCCTTGAAATCTTTAATAAAATTTAAAGGGGAAGGATATTCTCCAAATCATTCCTGGAAGCTAGCTAGCATTATACTGATTCCAAGACCAGACAAGGATCCAATTAAAAAAAAAAAAAGAACTACCTACCAATTTCTTTAATGAACTTAGACACAAAAATCATCAACAAGATACTAACAAAACAATGCAACAAATCATGAAAAAGATTATACATCACGACTAAGTAGACTTCATCCCAACAATGCAAGTATGGTTCAACAAATGCAAATCAATAAATGTATGACACTACACTAACAGAAGCAAGGACAAAAATCACATGATCACCTCAATAGATACAGAAAAAGCATTTGACAAAATCCATCATCCATTCTTAATAAAAACCTTGAAGAAAATAAGTATAGAAGGATCTTATCTCAATCTGATAAAGCTTTTTATGACAAACCTACTGCTGATATGTATCATAGTAAATGCGGAAAAGCCTAAAACTTTCCCTTTAAAATAGGGAATAAAACAAGAATGTCCACAATTATCACTCTTATTTATTATAGTCCTTGAAACTTTTGCCAAATAATTCAGGCAAGGGAAAGAAATCAAAGAGTTATGTATTGAAAAGGAAGAAATCAAATTGTCATTATTTGCAGATGATGTGATTGTTTACACAAAACATCCAAAAATTCCATGAAAATATACCTAGAATTAATAACCAAATTCAGCAATGTATCAGGATACAAAATCAGCACACAACAAGCAATAGTGTTTTTATATACCAATAATGAGCACACTAATGTGGAGAGCTGCGTGTGCCGCGCCTTAAAGATGGCGCTGGTTTCCGCCTTCCGCCATCCCGACGGCGAGAGCTCTTTATGATAAACAACTCCTTATTTGGCTGTGATGTGTCTGATGCTCTGCCCCCTCTTACGTGTACCAATCCGCATTCGCCACATGACTATCCGTGATTGGTTGGTTCAGGGGTACTTATTCTAGGGACGGGTGCTCCCCAGGGGTAGAAGAAAAAGAATGTTAAGTTTTCCTGAGTAAACTGCTAGAAGAAGAGCGTTGGTGTTGCGTCGTCATTGCTGGTCAAAGGCGAACGCGACACACTAAGAAATAAAGAAAATATTCTCAATGACATTAAGAAAAATTAAATACTTAGGAATTTACCTAACCAACAAAATGAAAGTCTTCTACAATTAAAACAACAATATTCTAAAAAGGGAGATCAAAGACAACATCAGAAAATGAAGATACCTTTTTTACCTGCAAGAGCAAAACCAATATTATCAAATTGGCCATACTCCAAAAACTGATATATAGAATTAACACAATCCCAGTCAAAATACCAACAGCATTCCTCACAGAAACAGAAAAACTCTACTAAAATTCATATGGAACCAAAAGAGAGCCCAATAATATTAAAAGCAATCCTGGGCAATAAGAGAAAAGCAGGAAGTATCACAATCCTCAATTTCAAGTTATGTTACAAAGCTACAGAGACAAAAATAGCATAGTAGTGGCATAAAAACAGACATATGGATCAACAGAAAAGAATCCAGGATGCAGAAACAACCCCAGACCTGCTCAGTTATCTGATCTTTGACAAAGGGGAGAAAAACATATACAGGAGAAACAATAGCCTCTTTAATAACTGGTGTTGGGAAAACCCATTATATACATCCAGAAGATTGAAGCTAGACTCATATCTCTTACCATGTGCTAAACTAAAATCAAAATGATCAAATATCTAAAGCAGAAATGATCTGGTTGAAGATAAAATAGGTAAAACTCTTGAAGACATAGGCTTAGGCAAGAACTTTCTGAACAAAACCGGAATTGCACAAGAAATAACATCACGAATCAATAAATGGGGTCATATGAAATTAAAAAGCTTCTGAACAGGAAAAGAGAAAACCAACAGAGTGACAAAATCACCTACAGAATGGAAAAAAAGTGGTAAGTACCTGTCTTGAGAGAACAGATTTTAGAAACATACAAGCAAGTATGGAATATGATTGTTTGACTGTAGCAGTCACTTTAATATGCATATTTTATAAAAACTTTTTGTCATTCATCTCAAGTATGGAGAGAGGGAAGGAAGGAAGGAAGGAAGGGAGGGAAGGGGGAGGAAGAGAAGAGAAGAATGAAGAATGAAGAAAGGAAAGAAAAATAATTATCTTGAACAAATCTTCTGTCCTGGGTCTCAACTGTATCATCTATAGAATGATTGTAGAGGCCTATTTCCAATTTCTACAGTATTTTAAATCAAGGTTTGAGTGCTTAGAAAAGATTTGGAGCTAGCTGTGAGAAGGAAGATGATGCCTGAACTTTCTAAAACCCTATAAGGATGCATTTCTTAGCATCCTTATAATTACTCTTGAGTCACAGTTTATACATGTTTAAGTGGTAAAACTTCATTTTATTTAGATTTTCCATTTAGAAAGCAAGATTAACGGGCTACTTTATTACCCTTCAGTAATAAAGGCAGATAAAAATGTCCACATTTTACAAATGAAGAAATTGAGGCTAGCTATGGACTAACTTGCCCGAAAACCATCCTTTAGCTAAAAAACAGGACAGTGGACTCATCACTGGAACCCACATCTCCTGCCTCCCCTCTCTATGCTGAACTCAGAGTTTATAAAGTGAAATTCCTTGCTCTGTAATTTGTAATTCAGCATCAGAAGTTTGGTGATAGCAAATGTTTCTTAAGTGATAAAAGAGAATCAGAGACCTCCTGAGACCTCCTGTTCCTCTCAGATCCCTCAACACTCAGTATAAATTATCTGGCATTAGGGCAGAAATCTTTTCATTAGAGTGTCTTTGAAAAACATTAACGTACAGGAAAGAAAAATTCCTCTTCATAGGGACAAATGTAATCTTATCAGAAGTGAGCAGGACAATAACAGGAAGAGGGAGGGGATTCTGGAATGTAGAAGAGAGGTGGGGCAGAGGGGAAGAAGACAGGCTGCCTGCAAGGGAAGGCCCCCTGGGAAGGCCCCTGGCTCCTAATCAGAGGTTGGCAGCCATGACATTGTTGTGAGCTGGAAACATGGGCAGGGAGTCATCATTCCTAGAGGAGAAGCACACATCCCCAAATGCCTGCCATGGTGTCACTATAGATTTGAGTCTTAAGATTGTACATAGACAAAAACATATTTGTGCAGAGTTTATTGTCCTGATTAATGACTCGCAGGGGAAGCTCTTAGCCACTAAGATGATGCAAGTGTAACCTTAGACCTGAAGGGTAAGAAAAGGGACCTTCATGGACATTGCATCCATGGCAACAGAATGGAGCCCATCTCCCATTCTGTGCTTAAAACCTCTGTGGTTGTACCCATCCCTTTTGTCACTAATCCATACAGAGCCAGTTGACTCAGCTCTGAAGAAACTCTATCCTTCCCTTTTCTTCTAACCCTCACTTACCCTAAAGTCTTCATGGCCAGTCTATGCCTAAGTCTTCTCAGATAAATAGCAGCTGTTAACAAAGGAAGTATCACTTTCTTTGATTTTTATTTTACTTCAAAGCTTGAATGGTCCAAAATTATTTTTCCACATCTTACTAACTTTCAGGCAGTGTAAGTTTATTTACTTCATTCTGTCCTCTTTCTACATAGGGAATGGCAAGCCATCCTTGGTCATAACCCTTTTGACATTTGACAGAAGCAATGAGACCACCAGAAAGGACCACCCAGATATGCAGAAGTCAGGGCAGAGTAAATATTCCCAGTATTTGGCAGTATTATGCTTCTCTAATTATGTCCTATACAAAACTATACAAACATTCAGTTCGGAAATTTAATTTTTTTGCCTTGAATATTCTCTTTAGCATGGTGTACTTGTCCTTACAAATATCCATGTGCATCTGTTTGTAGAGCACCTGCAGAACAACTCACTTTGCTGGCCACTTTATTTGGCTTTAATTGTTGTCTTGAATACAGTCTTCCATATATCTTTCCATAATGTTCTCCTACATTTTTAAAAGTCTTTAATCTTCTTTCCTCCTTAGACTTTCTGAAGTCAAATGCTAAAATGTATTGGGATGTCAACCCAAAAAGCCCAGTGCTCTGAAATTCTCAGAGAATTAACTCTTCTTAAGAGATGGTTCTTTGAGAGTAATTAAGAAATCATATCAGTAGAGTGGGACACTGTGACAAGCTACTGGTCTCCAGCTGCCAAAGAAGAGGCTGCAGAGAAACAAAGATGCTGGAGAAAATAACATCTCCATTCCTCTGGGATCTCTGAGGTCTCTTATCCTATCACAGTGCCATCCTCCCATGGCTTGGCTGCTGTTATGCCCAATGATTAGAATAATAAATAAAAAAGAGCCAGTGGGAAATGAGTGTAGATTTCTGCAGCTAGCCATCAAAACAACTGTTCTAACTGACTTAAGGTAACAGTGATGATTACCAGTGTATCTAAGCCACTGACTGGCCAGGTTCTCCTTTTGTCCCCATCCACTGCTTTTCTTGTACCTGAGATAGTAATTTTGCTATTACCACAGCTGGATATCTTTCTATCACCCCACCTTCACCCATCCTTCAATACTTAACTCAGAATTCTCCTTTAAGACGTAACCTTAACCACTACCTCATATCTCTTCCACTACCAAAACCTAGAAACCCCTGTACTGTCTACCTGTTTTCCTCTTTCATATTATCATAATTTATTTTGTGACATTTTTCCATAGTGGTCTCTTTTGCGTTACTGCTTAAAATCTTAGAAACTACTGTTTACCCTTCTGAGCGGTAAATTACTAGTCAACAGAGATTATATCTCACACATATTTGTATAACTTTAAATCCCAATGTGTGTTCTCAATAAATTTCTGTTACGTGGTTGACACTTTGAGATGTTTCTCTTTCCCTTGGCCATGGTAGGGAAAGAACAGTGTGAGTGTGACATGAGATTTATAAACTAGAGCAGGTTAGGAGACAGAAATTGATGTTGTTCAGCCTATAATCATGGAATTATCAGGATGTGAGACTTAGAAAAAGTAAATTCTGTGTGTGTAAGAGAAAGAGAGAGAGAGAGAGAGAGAGAGAGAGAGAGAGAGATCAGCTGACTCAGCTCCCATTCCTATGTCATTCAGACTATTTCTAAAACCATATGACCTTATGAGAGGTCTTCGATTTGGTGTCCAGGTTATTTGTCAACTGACTGGTCTCTGATTTAGTACTTCTATTTGTGAATTAAGGAGACAAGAATGTGATGATTGGTGGTTGATATTGATTCCTCACAAAATTTTCTTTGCAAGTACTTAGTATTTTAACTTTCTTGTATCTTTCTTCTTTTATTTATATGTTCAGGTATTTGGCTAACTGGTCAGTTAGTTAAAAATAGCTTTATTGCAGCACAGGAAACAAGTACATGATGCAAGCTGTGATAGGGTTTGTTAACATATTCTCATTGAAATCGCTAAACTTTAAACCAATTTTTTCTTCTGACATTTCAAATTACTTCAAAAGTTGATTTTTTTTGTCAAGGAATATTTTCTCATAAGGACAATATCCTCTTCTAAGTCAGAATACTAGAAATAAGGACATTTGAAGTATACAGTGAGGAGGGCCAGGGATTTAGCTCAGTGGTGCTGCAGCCTGCCTCTCAGGCACAAGGTCTTGAGTTCAATCCCTGGTACCACAAAAAAAACCCCCAAAAAACTGAAGTATATGGTGATCTAGAAATGATTTAAAGTATAGACGAGGATGTATGCAAATATAATGCTATATAAGACACTTAAGCACCTTTGCATTTTGGGATCTCCTGGAGCCCTGGTGCCAATCCCTCTCAGACTCCTTGAATATATCTCTTTTATCACTGATTTATCCTATCACCTATTTTTAAAACGCATTTTTTAAGTTCTTACTGTAAAGAATCTACTAGGTAAATACAATCTGCACCATATGTTTTTAGTGGTAAATGATTGATCAATTCACAATAATCTTCCTTCTAGTGTAGATGTATAAAGAAATGAAATCACTGCTGAAGGTCACCTGAAAGTCAGTTTCAAAACCAGGCTTCATGCTTTGATGTTGTGAGCCCCACCATTTTGGCCCTGAATCCTCACTGGAAGTGAGTTATGAGGTTGTGTCTGTGAACCATGGGAACAGTAGTCAGGCCAGCAACCTCAATCAAACATTACTTCCCTGTGCTTCTCTGCTATTTTCCTCAAGCATTTTGAGAAAATTATTTAAAGCCTTAACTCATGTACTACAAAAATCTAGTAAAAGATTGTTCCTATGTTAGTTTCAACATTGTCTTTACATGCCAAGAGCAAGGACATCTCTTGTGAGCAACTGGCCCTAGTCTTTAGATGGGCTACTGCGTAGTTGTAGTGAACCATGCAACTTCTGAGATTCTTGGCCAATGCAGGAATACAAAAACCTATACATAGTAGGTTGAAATTTCATGCATTTTGCCTAACCCTGAAATGAGTTGCAGGTGTTTGTCTCAAAGATGAGAACAGATAATGAATAAAACATGCCTAGAGCCTTGTGTCCAGAAAGTGTGACAAGCTTGAATCTGATGGCTTCAGAAATGATATGAAATATGAGTTTGAGCTCATCTGCAAATCTCTTAACGAATCCAACATGCTGATGGTATTGCTGCTCATGTACTGCAGTTTGCCCTCGGTTTATGGGAGAACAATGAGGGTAGAAGGACCTGGTAGGGGGAAAAAAAGGGGGGGGGGAGAAATAAAAGAAGCAGAAATAAAGTTCTAACTATGAGTCCTTAAAGTTAAGCTCTCCCTGGAAATTTCACTGTAGACTGAATTTGACCTTTATGCTTTTAGTCAGAAGAAAATAGATAAAAATATTCTCCAGACCAATATATTACATAAATATATTTGGATTTATGCACTTTGATGTATTTGCAGTTTTCTATCATTGGTGATTCCACTTTTGCTTTGGATCATAGAGATAATTCTTACTATATTTTAGTCTAAAGTTGAGCATTTAATGTCATTATATTTAATATATGAAAAGCTATACTGACACATATGGAAAGTAAGGTAACCTTTTCTGGTGTATTTGTAGGAAGTTATTTTTTTTTACCAACATTTGTAAGTGCAAATTTATTGGAGAGAGATGAATTAATACAAAGATTTAAAATTTTGTCTAACATTGTCACACTTAGTATCCTAATGCTGAATTTCCAATTGCTGGTTTAGACAAAGACCAGCAGGTGTAGCTATAACACTGCTGAATTTTTAGCATAGTTTTCTTATTGGCAAGATGGTCTTGAGCTAGCATGAACTTCACATTTTCGTCTATAAACTCACACTCTCAAAGAAGGGCTCTGTTTCAATTTGACATCTTGCTGTTCTAAGGAAAAGTTAGTAAGTTAAATCCTAATTCAATTCTTGATATTTTGGGTATTTTGATAACGTCAGAGAAATATATAATGCTGGTATTAGTTAGCATACCCAGAGGAAAAAAAGCAGTTTAATAATGATCACCTAATGATCTAAACTGGTGCATGCAGCATTGTAAAATTCTAACCTATCCAGTCAATAGTACTCTGTCTTCAGTATGTCTAGAGACACAGTGATGTATTCAAATCACTAGCTCTACCATGGTGACTCTCCTGACCAAAGCTTGAAGTACTTAACACAAATATACACAAAATACACAATATACAAAATATATAATAGATAAAAGTTTGAAGAAGGCACATAATACACTAAAAAAGCACATAAGGCATAAATATAGCTTGTTATAGCCAGAAGAGTAATTTCCAAGTGCCATTTCATTATATTAGTAAATTTACTTTTATTTTCTGAGTCTCAGTCTTAATTTCTCAAAGTGAAATGACTATCACACTGATCTCAAACGATTGTGTAGGCAAACAATATAATATATGGAGAATTTTTGTTAAAATTTATTATAATATACCAGTTATTTTTATTAATAATTTTGATTTTTATTAGATGAAGAATGGCTTCTGGGTAGAGCTCATCTAAATGGATCAAACTGTACAGGGAAGGACCTCCCTCTCTGTGCCTTCCATTCTTGTGTATTTTTCTGGTCACATGATTGCAGAAATTCATAACTGATTTTTCTTGTCAATTTTGACTGAATACCTCATAATCAGGGATCATACATCTTCCATCTCCTTCATCAAAACTTTTGGGATAGTGTTTGGCACATTATAGTTGTTCCAAAATTGTTTGTGGAATAAATATTGTTGAGTAAACCACAATTCCATATGTTTAAGATAATCCTTCCATTCCATTTATATGCTTGTTTCTAGGAGTCATCAAGCTAGAAAAAAAAGTAATAGTAATAACATTGAAGAAATCTGGTATCACATTAACTCTTAAGATGACCTCCTGTTTATTATAAACCAATCAGGATAAATGAGAACTAATGAGAACAAAATGTGCTCAAAGTAATATATGTTACAGGAAATACTATGTAACAGGTATTCTTCTCCATCAAGAAATTTAATCATTAAAATGAGAAATACTGGATAAAGGTGCAAAGTAATTGTGTGTAAGAAATATGGAGCAAAGACAGCTAACCATAAATCAAAATTCAAGCTCAAGCTCCCATCTCCATAGTTTAAAGTTAAGCTCATAATTGGCTCATCAGCTATGGCTATATTTCCCACTATCCTTGCAGATTAGGAAAAAAAATTTTTAAATGCATATTTATCCTATTGAGGCCAAGATGGATACTCTCTTCTCTGCTATGTGGAAACAGAAAAATCCAAGGCTTCAGGGTCACTGTAGAAGAGCATGGTGGAAGGAGTCTGGGTTACTGAATCACTGTGTGGAAGACAAGCATCTAATGCTTGGAAATTTGCACTGGACTATGTTGTCATCAATAAGAAATAACCTTGTTAGATTAAGCTGCTGCAATTTTGGGGTTTATTTATTAGAGTAATTAATACCATCCTAACTAATATAAGATATTATAAGTTAACATGATTTTAAATGAAAAGTTCAACATCAAATACTTTACACACTGAAGGGGAAAAATCAATGTGCAATAAAGTGTGCTAAAATATTTCTTCAAGTGATGGAGGGAACTGAGCTTTATGGAACAGGAAGCATACTCCATTCAGAATAACCTATATATGCAAAGATACCAGTGCAGGAGGCTGAAAACATAAAGACAGAAAATCGGTAAGTTGTATATGAATATCAGGACTGTCCCATCTCCAACTTCCGTCACTAAGCATTTGTTCACCCTTTCAAGTCTTTACCTTGACTGCTGTTGTTAAGTTACTGTGGGCCATAAGATCCACCTCAGTCATTTTTCTTATAACAACAATCAGGCATTTCATTCTTCTGGCAAAGCCAACTTTGGATCCAAAAGTAAAAGATCTTGCCAACTGCCCAGGAATAAGAAGTATTTGTTTAAATTGCATTTTTCATGGTCAATTTCTAATATTACTGTGGCACAATGTGACCTAAGTATGAGACCTCAGAATCACTTACTAAAGCCAAGATTTAACAGGCACGTCCTGTTTTTTAGGCTTCTTTAGAGTGGGCATCAAAAATGGATGGATTTTTATAGCAATTATAGCTATTTGTGTAGATGTTTTACTAATCATCCATGAGGACAGAGATTATATATTAGTTCTCTTTGTATTTCTCTCTAAGCATAACTAAAATCTTAACCTTAGTAGAAACAGACTTGCAAGTTAGTACAGGATAGGATGAAAATGCAATATTATTCAGTACCTTAATTTTCTATGAGGGTACTTTGTTGTTGTTCTTGGTGGTGGTGTTACTGAGAACCAAAGATTCAGAAATTATATCTTCAATTAAACATAGCTAGCTATAGTAAATCAGGAGCCAAATATTATAAAATGTAAAATTAGTTAGCATTCCTTTTGTTCCAGTGACAAACTAGCCAAAGAAAAAGACATTAACATTCTATGAGGATACTAAAATTTCTCCTAAAATCCAGGAAGACAAGTAAGGCTAGATGTCTACAGCAACTGAATCCAAGTAAACCATCTGAACTTTTCTTTTTGTCAATTTATCTGTTTTACTCCTCTATACAGAATACTGTTCTCAGGTTACCTGTACACAGGATGGGCAATTGATATTGATAAGAGATCTCAAGTTTATGTATCAGGTCAGAAAAATAGATTATTTTGCATTGGAATCTTCTTGTCCCTTCTTATTTAACAAAGGTTAGAATCCAACTGGAGGAATGGATTTTGAGCAGAGGTGGGAGAGAATGGATACATTGTGCAGAGCCAAACTAGATAGTTCATAGAAGAGATGGAATGAGAATTCCCAGAAATGGTGAGACTATAAGATAGACAAATAAGTGTTAAGTGACTTGTGAAAGGAAAACAAAACCAGTAAACACAGAAAAGAGAGCAAAAAACCAAGAGGTCAAGTACCTTATCCCAGGAAATCAAGCCAGTTAATGGAAGAGAAAGGGAGAGATCTAGTTCCTTAATCCAGTTTTGGTAGTTGTTTATTAAATATTTCTTTCTCATCATTTCAATCCACAAAGGAGAGTCTCAGTCCCCGAAACCATTCTAGACAGGAGTCTGTCTCAAAAGTTCAACTGTTGGAATGTATTCTCCCTTGAGATGCTAACTACCATCCTCCAGGGTTATTTTGGACAATTATTTTTTTCTAGGTCCTGTTTTTATTTTCTTTTCTGTTTCATGTAGACACTGTGCAGATGGTCTCCTGTCAAAAAGATTGTTTGTTACAGTTGTCAAAGCAGATGACAAATTGTACAATTTGGTACAGATGATGTTTTGGAAGGAAAAGTGACATCCATCACTAGGTTAAATTTACACCATCTGCATTTGCTGTAAACAAAAAGTGAATCCCAAGTGTTGGTCATAGTTTATCATCTTCTGGAGTTCAGACTTATCTGTTCAGTTCAGAAGTAGATTAAAGAGCAATTTAAATAGCAAAGGTGACATTTCTTTCAGCTGCAATTCTGATGAGTGACACCTTCAAGAATCTGGACCCAAAAGCTCAGATCAGTTCCTTAAACTTTCTCTTCTCAAGAGGCTTAATTAGCTGGATGGACTCTGTTGGATCTCATATAACTTAAGTACCGAAATAACAGTGAGATCACCCTGGGAGACCCACAGGCCAAAACTGTTCACAGTGTTCCTGAAGAGATTTTAGAGCAGGAGACAGGCACTCTCAGAAGCCACTCTTCTGCATCTCCAAAGAAGAGATTCAACACAAAATAGTAGCATGAAAAGTGGGTGTTCCCAAAATCCAATCACCTCACGTGGTTGGAATATGAGTTGCTGTGGAGGTTTACTTTGATCCCAAAAGTAACATTCTCCCCAACTAGGTTTCTTGATAAATGTAATGTGTTGTTTCTCACTAGTAATAACAAATAAAATGGGTCTAGAGAAACACCTCATACATACCTAACTTAGAGGCTAATAACACTATTGTCCAACTTCTCTTTGGATGGATTCATTTGCTTATGCTTTTTTCTTATTTCTAGTTACTAAGACTTTTTGTTTTATCTGTAACTGGCCTAATGTAGTTAGAGATAGGAAAACTGAAGTAGAATGAAAACTAACACTGTCAATATTTTACAGTTTGAAGATTTATATATTCTCTTTAAAATGGGTTATATTAAAGAAAAAAAACTTTTCTGATTATGAAATATGTTCATTTTACAAAGTCCTAAAGATAAAGGAAAGAGAAACTAAGAAAATAAAATTACAATCATCAAACTCAGGAGTAATCACTGATAATAGTTGAAGTATTATCTCTTCAATTTTGTGTCTGTGCATGCATATATGTAAACATTGTTTCTCTCCTTTTTCTTCACACATGTGCAGAGTTTTGAATAAAAAAGATGAAGGTAGTGAATACTGACAAAAACAAAATACTTGTTGTGGATAATATATATTTTTAAAAGCTTATTGTGGTCCAAATATGTTATATGCATGTATGGAAATATCAAATTGAAACCCATTATTTTGTAAAGTTAAAATATGTATTTTAAAAATATATTAAAAAAGGAGAAAGTCTAAACATTTTAAAACTCTCATAAGCAATGCAGTGCCAGCCCTTCAAGATGCACTGGGTATAACACCCAGAAACACAAAGACAGGATGTGCTTTCTCCAGGAGGGCTGAGGCTTCTAGTGAGAGAGGAGAGACTAAATGGCCAAGGGATTCACAGATATAAAAAGGAAATTCCTGATGCTCTACAAAGACTCAGCCCAATTTCAAATGTGAACTTCATGGGTAAGAAAAACGGTTGGCATCATCTTTGTCTAAAAGTGAGTTTGTTTGTTTATTTTTGTTCCTGGTCAGACACAGGGCTTGTAGTTGAACCTCTAGTTATCAGTAGTATAAAGATCCATCATATGTTTTCTTGAATTAAAGCTATATTTCAAATACATTTCCCATCATTAAATATTGTGGCAATGTGATAATTTCTGACAATTGCATGCTATTCCAATAAATAATAGATATACCATTGTTTATTTAAGTGGTCCTTTCATGTTGGTTTCAATTTCAACATTTGTTTTTCAGTTATAAATAAAACTGCAAAATATTCATTATCTTTTATAGTAATTTCCAGTAAGAGTGATTTGGGCATCAAACTTTAAGGACATATTTTAAAATTCTTGATAGTGTTAAGTCCTTTCCAGAAAGTATAAACACTCTCATTTTGTTACTCTTATGCAAGGATTTGAAAAGTTCGAGAAGGATTTAGATTAGATATATGAAAGGGTATCTACATACCACCAGATTAGATTTTTGGAACCCACCAACAATTATCAATGTACCTTAGCCTGCTGAAAATTTATATTGTTATCCAAAGGAAAAGGAGGCAGAAGCAGAGATAATGATACACACTGGCCAGGCAATTGTGATTTCTAATTACAGTCGGGAAACTCCCTATTCATGAATCTATTTACTTAAACTCAGGATCCATTTGGCAGCCACATAGGGGCCAATGCCATGGCTTTCCAGTCATCCATTCAGTGCCGTGTAAGCCTTTTGTGTATGGCAGCCCAGCTATCCACAGGTTTTCTGTGTGCACTATGTTTCCACCTAATCAGGCTGAACACCGCTCAAATCCCTTTGTATTACTCCGGGAAACACACATAAAAATAGAACAATCTCTGGTTGTTTGTTTACTGATAACATATATAATTAGATAAAATAATTTTTTAGAAAACTTGGAAACTATAATTGAGAATAGGTAAACAAAACAAAGGAAAAGACTTTGGACTCTAGTGTCAGAAAATACTTCCTTGCATACAGAAAGAATTATTTATGAAACTGGCTTCTCAAACAGAGTAAAGGAAATCCTACTGCTTAGGACAATTGAACCAAGATTTCAAGAACAATTCTTTACTGTCAGAGGTTGACTCTGAAATGGTGAATACTGTTATTTCTTTCTCCTTCATTCTCAAAAGGATGTTTTCAAAGAAACTAAGATGTTGTCTTCTCTGTTTGAATGCCAAAGTTGCTTCCAAGTGCATAAGTAGGCTGTTATAAGATTACACACACACACACACACACACACACACAGACACACACACCTCATCAGCAATCATCACTCAAGAGCAGACATATGTTCCAAATACTCCTACATACAAATAGCTCCAATGATTTGTATTAGTTCTCTCCTTTAAGGAGAGCTCTGAGTGTGTGTGTGTGTGTGTGTATGTGTCTGTGTGTGTGTGTATACATGTGTGTATGCATGTGGTATCCTTGTAACAGTAGTATTACAAATAGATTAAAAGGAAAAAGATTGAAGGAAAAATAAAACAGACTGACTTATTATGGCCTAAATTCCATTTAAGCAATTTGCTTTCTATTCATTTGTTTTCCTTCATAATGGCATTATTTAAACTTGCAAAGTATCAAATGATCATTTCATAATTTAAGACTGAGGAAGGAAGTTACTTGCATTATAAATGTTAATAATCTAGGTGCTTAATATTTAACAAATTAAAACCGTTTTCAGGTTTTTTTTTCTTTTAATGATGCATTTGCCAAAATAAATTTGAGTTTCCCTTCCTGGTCTTAAATTGCCAACGAGGGGAGGAAAACCTTCCAAATTCCACTACTGAGAACTGTTTGCTTCTGCCTTATGCCTAGGAGAAAGAAAACCTGTGGAGTCTTCTCATTCTGTTCTTGAGGTGGCTGATTTCCCATGTAGTTTCCTATTTTCTTCAATCCCTCTCCCCCTACCTTTCTTCTTCTTTCTCTACCTCTTTTCCATTCTCTTACCACAGACCTTCCCTCATTCTTATTTTTTCTCTTTTGTTTATTTCTCCTTTTTCCTTCATAATTCTCTTTTATAACTCCATGGTTGAGAATTCCTAGCTCAAACTTCAAGTCTAAGCAGATTTTGGAAAGCTTTGTTTCCATCTGGTTCCTAGTTTGGTCAGGGCCACTTGATTGCCTGCATGCTTTTTTGTATATGCCTGTTCTTCCCAACTATTTCCTTTCCATGTTCAGCCTCATAAAAGTTATGCAAAGTATTATGGGTCTTCTTACCAAGTTTCTTGGGATCAAATAAACAAAGCAAATAAAGATTCAAGGGAACAAACAAAAATTTTAAATATTCTTATGTTTTTTCTATCTTGAAATAAATCATCTGTTTGTTTGAGGCTAGTGTCTAAAAGGAAAAGATCACCATATCACTTCTGGTGGTTTCTTGTCATGCTGGAGAAGAATGTATCAATAATTCCTTTTGAGTAGTATAAAGTTTCATGAAATAATTGCCAGGGAAAGTTATTGAACAACTGGCCCATTGCAGTAGTAATGCAATTTGATGCAGATTCTCAATTATAATGCTTGGTTCCTCACCAGTTAGAAAGTGTAACATTACAAGGTGCTTTTGTTTTATATTTTCCTAGATACCATATTGGAAATGTTATAAAAATCTGCTTACTTCTTTAATGTGAAGTTATGTTAAGAAAACATGCTTCTTCACACAACACAACATGGTCACGTGTACACCAGGACATGTGCAGGTGTGCCCCTGGGCCAACCAACTCCTACTGGTCTTGTCTTGTATGTGTTGTGAATTTAATCAGTGTCATCGACTTAGCCTTATGAAAGTCAAGCATGAAAGGAAAGGAAGGAGGGAAGGAGGGAAGAAAAGAAGGAAAGAATAGAGGGAAGGAGGGAGGCAGAATGAGAGGGAGGAAAGAAGATGGTCCTGTGCCCCAGAACTGTTCCTCCCTCCCACAGGTTTTTGTGAGTTTACACTAAGCATTTTTTATTGTTGTTTCCCTTACAGAAGAGAAGGCAATAGGTCTGCACCTTGGAAGAAAACCTTTAGATCATCACCAGCTCCTGCTTTACTGCTAGATTGTGACCCTGATCCTGCCTATCCTGCTGGCTCTTTAGGTGACCCATCTGGTACACTTTACTTTGCATGTTCCTGACATAGGGGGTCTTGTGTGAGCTTCTAACCCTGGGCTGCTCTCTAGTCTCACCCACTGTGCACACTGGCAGCTGAGCCAGTCATGCAGCATCCTTGGGCCAGGCTTCTTGTAGAGCTCTGTCATGAGGGTCAGCCTCAGAGAGACCCAGCAGCAAGGGAATTAATAAGAAAGGCAGAATCTCCTCATTTAAAGGGGATGCATTAGAGATAGCCAGATGATTAATTACTAAATCAAGAAATAAAGTACTAGTTAATGCTAAGGAGGGGAAAAAATGGACTAATTTTGAAAGAGAATGACTCTAATAGGGCAGGTTGTTAGCTAGGGACATGAGAACAGTTCCTCATGAAGAAGAGGTGGGAACTGAGACCTAAATGATGGGAAACTCAGCAAGTGAGAAGAGCACCCAGTGTAGAAGGAACCATAGTTACAAATGTCAGGAAATGAGAATTTTTCAGATATATTTAAAGCAATAATTTTAAAAGACCATGAATGAAACAAAATGTGAACTTGAGAAGAGAGAGACATTAGGTGGAGTACGTTGACAAGGCTAGATGCTGTGGAAATGGATAAGCCATACAAAGAAGTTTGAATCTTACTCAAAGTGTATTTGGAAGCCACTAGAGACTTAAGGAGAGGAGTATCATAATCTTATATATGGTTTAAGACTATCACTCCATGGCCCCAACTATATAAAATAAATATTGATGGACATGAAAAAACAAATAAGCTCTAACACAATTGTAGTGAGGGATCTCAATACCTCATAATCACAATTAGACAGATCATCTAGACAAAAAATTAAAAAAAAAATTCTAGAACTGAACCAAGCTATTGAACAAATGGACTTAATAGATGTTTACAGAGTGCTCCAACCCACAAAATTAGAATACACATTCTTTTTGGCTGCACATGGGTCATTCTCCAAAATAGACCACATGCTAGCTCATAGGACATATATAAATAAATGTAAAACAATTAAGTTATCCCTTGTATATTATCAGACCATAGTGCAATAAAATTGGAGATCAATAACATGAGAAACCACAAAACCACCACAAACACATGGAAACTGAATAACACCCTCCTGAACAACCAATGGGTCACAGAGGAAATTAAAGAAGAAATTAAACAGTTTCTACAAGTAAATGATAATGCCAGTACAACATACAGGAATCTATGGAACACAATAAAAGCAGTTCTATGAGAGAAATTCATAGCAGTGATGCCCATATTAGGAAAACAGAGAGAACTCAAATAAATAACCTAATGCAGAACCTCAAGGTCCTAGAAAAAGAAGAGCATAACAAATCCAAAGCTCATACAAGAGAGGAAATTGATCAGAGCAGCCCCAGTCGCATGGAACATGCCGAATCAGCTCGCTGCAGACAGGCAAGTCTGCGGATGCCCTACCAAGGTCCCGAGTCACATGGAACACGCCAAAACAGCCCGCGCCCCAGCAAAAACCCACTGGACACCCCCACCCCTGCTCCTCTGTACAGCCACCTGGTTCCACACTACAAAGACCCAGAGGACACCGGACCATCAGACCATTGTACTGTGTCCCACTGCTCCCGGCCCAGAGGTAGGGGCTTCTGAGCTGTCGTCCCACTGCTCCTGGTCTAGAGGAAGAGGCTTCCCAGGCACCATCCCTCCATCCCTCCTGCTGCTCCCAGCCCAGAGGAAAAGGCTTTTGGGCCACCTTCTGTCCTGCCACTCCTGGCCCAGAGGTAGGGGCTTCTGAGCCACCATCCCACTGCTCCTGGTCCAGAGGAAGGGGCTTCCCGGCCACCATTCCTCCCTCTGATCCCAGCCCACAGGAAAGGGCTTTTGGGTCACCATCCCTACCCTTGCTCCCGGCCCCGGTCCCACCTCTCCCAGCTTGGAGGAGGTAATCCATGCAGGCACCAACAGCCCACCCCCCACCCCAGTCGAAATGAGAAAACACCTAAATAAGTCTCAAAACCAGACTTCCAGATCACCTACAGCAAC
>NW_004624812.1:2442384-2462267 GCF_000247695.1 Heterocephalus glaber
ATCTACTATCACTCCAGCTTGTATGTGTAGAACAGACTTTGTGAGGGAGCAAACATGGAGCCAAAAAAAAACTCCTCCAGAAGTTACTGCAATAAATGAGATAAGAAATAATGGCTGTTTGGGAAGGAGAGATTGTAGTGAAGATAGTAAGTAGTAATTTGTTTTATAATACATTTTAATAATGTAGCTGTATGTTAACCAGCCACTTGTTGCTAAAACAAAGTATCTGAGATTTCTAACCTCACACAGAAAAGCGATGTATGCAGCTCACACTTTTGGAAGTTGAACAGCAGGGATCTCAGTTCTGGCAAGACCCTCTCAGCCATATGATATCCTGGCAGATGGCAATGGAGGGGGCATGTGTGAGAGCAAACAGGCCCTTTTCAAACAGGAAGCCATAGAGTGTGGATGGGGCCTGGACTTGGACTTTATAATGATGCTCTGGAGAGAACTACCAAGGGGCAACACAAGAGAGAGGCACTTTCAAGTAACCTTAGAACCTCCTACTCGGAGCCTTCTCTTAAAGATTACATCAGCTCCCACTTCAGTACCCTGGGGGCCAGAGTCCCAACATGTAGACCTTTGAGGGGACACTTGAGCCATATCCAAATAGCAAGCTGACCTATAGGTTGGAAAGTGGCCTGGATTGAGAGAAAGGGTATCTAGAAGGATTTCTATGCTTTTTCCCTGAAAAAATGAGTTAATGATGTTATTTACTCTAACAGGGAATAGCTAAAGAAGTGAATTGTGGACATTTGAGACAGTCAAGAGTTCTGATTAAGCTGGAGTAATTTTGACATGATAATTAGACATGAACAATATTGAGTAGAATGTTGGTATGCAGGGGACCAAAGATTTCCATTTCCTGGATATCTGGTCCTTTTTAAATTGAAGCAAAGTAGGTGGAAACAAGTGTATAATATGAGACGACTATAAACTTGGCTTTGACTGGTTAGAGTATCTAAGAAAATATTCTGTATTCAATCCTATGAAAAGTACATGGGAATTTATTTTTAATGGAATTCAATCTGACACTGAATGTGGTTAGTTTATGAAATAATGCAATCACTTATTAACGTGCCATCCTGATGTATCCTTGAATTCTCTAATTTCTGTTCTATTAACCTCAAGTAAAAAGCAATAGGAAATTCATCTAATATCTTTTACTCTCCACACTGCTCAGAGGTTCAAGATTAGAATAGATTCCTTTCAAGAAATTCTAGTCTTTCCATGACTAAGTTAGTATGTATTCTCAAAATATCCTGAGCTACCAAATCTGGAAAAGTCTTTGGTGGCTAATCAGTTGAATTTTATTAGATTTGGAAGATTCCAGAGAGCCTGATCTGATGAAATGTACTCAGGAGCTATGTTGGTCTACTTCCTGTTGCTTTGACACAATACCTGAGACAGAGTAAATGAAGTTAAAAAGAAGTTTATTCTGGCTTATGATTTTGAAAGCTGGGTATGTTTAAGATCATGGGGTTGGCATCTTCTGTTGTCTGGTGAGGCCCTTGTGCTTTGTCAACTTTCACAAACTGAAGGAGAAATAGGCATTTACAAAGAGGAGAAAGAGAGAGAAACTCCCTCTCTAGCTAATCCACTTCTGTGAGAGAGCAATAATCCATCCATGAAGGCTCTGCCCCATAACTCTTGGACATCCCATTCACAAGGTCACATTGAAGGATTGAGGTTCAAACACACAAATTTGGTGGATAACCTCAAACCATATTAAAAAAGTCAAAACTTCACACTTTCTATACCAGAAGGGACCTTAGACATCACTTACCGGAAACACTCATTATGCATGCTGAAATCTAGGACCAGTAATATCAAATTGCCTCAGATCTCACAATGGAAATAACAGGCAAGTGTAAAACCCAGATGTACCAATTCCCAGTCCAATGTCATTGTCATTTTCCTTCAGTATCATTCATTTATCCACTCATCATACATGTATTATGTATTATATTTATTATGTATTAAACAGCTGCTTATTCTGCTTTTAGAAAACCAAAACAAATCAGTATGTTTATGTTCAAGTCATTTAAGTCAAGTATGTACAAAAATTTTAATAGAAGGTATGATAAGTGCTATAGTAAAATAATAAACAAAATTATATAAATATCCAGAGAAGTTGAGACTTACTCTATATTGGCCTTCTGAATGGAGGTTAAGAACTTGTAAGGCATCTTGAATAATGAAGAAAAGTTGTTCAGACAGAAAACTGATGGAGAAGCATTTCAGAAATGTAAGAAACCTGAGAAATTCAGACCAGGTAAACCAAAGTGTGAATGGCTGAGGAAGAAGAGTGAGAAGTGAGACTGTGGAGGTGGACTGGGAACAGATACGGTGGTAGTAGATCCGTACAAGGAGGTTGGAGCCTATCCGGGAGACCAGAAGGAATGCCCTGGGATTTTAAAGTAGGAGCTAAGCTGTTTTGGGCTTCAATATAAGGGTCGATCAGAAGAAAAGACTGAGTACTGAGGGGGTGATAGCTACACATATTCAGAGATGAATGGTATTAGACTATACTATTGCATCTTGAAAACTACTCTGGTACTCCTACCTGGGTAATTTAACAGTTTTACTCAAAAAATCACTTACTGAGAGCTTAAGGACAAAGCACCAAGGGGAATAAGATATGGTGAGAAATTTTCATCTTTGTTTCCAGCACACTGTTATAAGGCAGAAGTAAAGAGATTTAGGGTGGGGAGTGGTTATTATTGGAATGGCTTTTTGAAGTAAATAAAAGTTTACCTAGAGGATGATTAAGGCACAGAACATTTTTATGTAGAGGACCTCAAACATTCTGATCTACATGTCCTCTCTATAGTGTCATTTAAATGCAAACCAAAAGTAGACTATCATTTCAATTTCTAACATCTCTCCATTATTTCCAATTTAGAAGCCAGAGTGAAATAAGTTCTGTAACAATCTTCCCAATCTAGATTAAGTTTCTATCAAGTCAAAATTGTGGGTTTAAAAATTGAAAAAAGAAAACTACAAGAGTTTTCGTGGGGTACATGATTGAAAACAGGGGTCACGTTCCTATTGAGTAGATGACCTGCAGACCATGTGTAGAAACTCAGCCACAATGGCTGAGTTGGAATTCTAAAGTGCTGACATACACTAAACCTGACTGGAGATAATTCAGCCTGTTTTTCCTTCAAGCTTCCCAACCAGATGCTTCAACATAAACTATAATCTCCTTGACTCTGGCCATTTTGAAGTTCTTGCTAACATATTGGCCTAGGTACATTTTATTTTCTATTTAACTTAAGTCTTGTTTCATTTAATGTAATAACATATCGCAAATTATCCATCAATCAAATAATCAAAGCATACCCCATCCATAAATAATTCATTGCATTCTATGCAGCCAGTGAATATTCCAATGAAGTAGTCTGGAAAAGGACTTAAAGATCTTCTATTGCTCTCTTGGTTTTGTTTCTCTGAAAAGACGTTGTCATCTGTTGTTATATATGGCCATAAGCAAGCCCCCAGCAACCTAACTGGAAGTCCAAAGAAATAGATTAACTGAGCCACTTTGCATAAGTAAGGAAGGTGCTGATAGATAGCAGCAAAAGCAAACCAGTGAGGAGTGGAACAGGAAAAGAGGGCATTCTCTGTTACCTAGGAATGTATCTGGCCTGTGTTCATAGCTAGATCATATATCTCACAATATCCTCCCTTTTAATGCTTTGCAGATCCAAGGTATATTATCATACCCTAAGCCTGAACTCTCCAGGGAAATTATGTCAAACCATAACCAAGGAAATGGGATTGTAAAAAATCACCCCGGGAGCCAGCTGTCTGGAATTCACCTTTAAGGAACAAGAACATACTCCAGAAGGTGGCGCTGTGACACTAAGGATAGAGACAGATCAGTGCTTTCCTCTGAAGTCTCTGAAAGAATTGTTTAGTATTTATGGAGGGGGGGCACAAGTCAATTTTTATTTTTAGAATTTATCTCTGTGTACTCAGGGTAGAACTAAAATTCTCATAAACTAATCTCCCTCGTTTATTATGCATAGACAACACATTCCTGGTGTGGGCAGGAAACAAAATAATTCTTACAAAGCCTTTGTGTCAAATTCACTTGTTATTTGAATCTGCTGACCTGTGTGTAGAGTTATTGTAGACTAGAAAAAATCAAGATGACTTCTCAAAGATAAGTGGCGTCTGCAAAACTCAGAAAGCAATTCAGCAAACAGTCTGAAGTATTAATCTGGGCTGATATGGACATAACACTGAAAAAATCATCCAAGCAGCTTTCACTTGGAGTGTTTGAGAGGAAGCCTTTAAAATCTGAGTGACAGTCTTTGACCACAGCTAAGCTCTCAACTACGTTTTAGGAAGTCTGCAGAGAAACTGGAAAGTAAAAAGCCTCATTGTGTCCATGTTACTAAATTTCTTTGTTTATTTCTATCCAGGAGTTTCATAGCATAAAGATCAAAGTCCCTCTTTTCATTTATGGAAAAATATGACACATTCTTCACCAAGCATTATCTCCTGAGCATCAAATATGTACTTAATGGTGTTCCAGGTACTGGAGAGAGAAAAGAAAAAGTAGATCCCAAGTTCACGTTCCTGAAGTCAGATTAAACAAAATAAAAGACTTACGATATCTTCTTTATTATCATCATGGTGAGATCTTGGACTATTGAATTAAGTCAGCCTCTTCTACAAGTCCAAGTGGGACTGGTCTCTGTAAATTCTCATAATTGGGCTCTTTTGGCTAAAGTTCATAGAAATATATAATCTCAGAATTTGAAAGACCTAAATAATAGCTAACATTTATTTCACTCTGATTTTCTGTATTTACAACAGTGTTATATACTTGGTGTTCATTACTTTTTTAAACTCTTATAAAAACATCATGGGATTGTCCTTATTTTACAAATAAAGAAATAGAGGTCTTGAAAATTTCATGATTTGCTCAAAAATTAATAAAAGGCAAGGCCACAAATTTGAATCTAAATCTATGTGATTCCAGAATCTGTGATGTATTATACATGTTTAGGACCTGAAAAAATCATCACATCTTCAAGTTCAAATATACAGCAAATACTGAATCTCCTTTCTCATATGCCCACCAAATGTTTGCCCAGTCTCCCAAACACACAGACTCCCTTCTAAGGCAGGCCATTTCATCTTTAAACAAGTTTCATTATTAGAGAACCCTGTTTATCTCAGTTTCAAGAAAAGGCAAAATCTCAAAGTGGATCTGAAAGAATCTGGGGGAGAACAATCTAGAAACATAAAGAGCTGCAAGCTATAAAGCCTTCGCCCACATTCATTTGACTGTGTTAGCTCCCAGGACTGATCTGAGAAGATGCTGAGCTTGCACCTCTGGAAGACATCCCATTCTGAACTTCTTGCCCCTCACATAGGAATTCCATGAAGGATGAATGTGGCTATGCGAGCCCAGTAGGCAGCACAGGAGATGACTGTGCATGAGCAGGCAGCCCTCCCTTGCCTTTGCAAACCCCTGTATAATTATAGGTGATGGTTTGTCCCAAACCCAAGTGCAGATACTTCTACTAACCTCACAGTAAGACTTCAAATCCTTCCATTGCAAAATGCCACTGACTAGTACACCTACAATGCCCCAGAGGTAATTAAATTTCATAAATTGTATACTGTGTTAATCAGCTTTCTCTTGCTGTGACAAAATACTTGAGAATAACAACTTGAAGGAGGAAATGTTTACTTTGGCCCATGGTTTCATAGGTTTCAGTCAATGCTTGGCTGGCTCCACTGCTTTAGGCCTGTGGCAAGACAGAAACACCACAGCAAAGGGATATAGTAGAGGAAAGCTACTCACTGTGTGGTAGCCAGAAAAGAGAAAGGGGCTAGGGACAAAATGTACTCTTCAAAAACATGCCCTACAGAGTTACTTCCTCTAATCAGACCCCACTTCCCACATTTCCATCAGGTTTCAACAGTACCATCAACTGGGGAGGACCACTTTGGGGGGACCACTCAGATCAAAACTGTAATATATACTTATATAATTTTTGTCATTTCCTTTGTTTTCTTCTTTTCTTCCACATTTTTTTGCCTTCAAAATTAGGAATATCAGATTGTATATCATAGAGGGTTGCCAGGTAAACTATAGAATGCCAGTTTAAATTTGAATTGTAGGTCCAAAACAATTCATTTTTTAGCAACATTTGTTGTTGATCTCTAATTCTAATTTATCTGAAAATGTTATATTTTATTTGCTAATCTGGTGACTTTCATCTACACAACAGCAAATCTAAATTTATTAGAGTATATGTGAGTTCATTATTGTTTGTATATTTGTGTTTTGAAAATAGAGATTACTTTTTAATAGAGAAAACCAAACTATGCTCAAAATGTCTTTAGAACCCCTTTTATAAGGCAAAAACTTTATTAGTAAATGAAACTAAATAACCCCTGGATTTATCCAAATTCAGGTTTCTATAGCTGAAAACTTTTTAAGAAGCAATTTTTTTCACTCATAGTAATAATGATGGTTCTCACAGGCAATGTCTTTCCTCTGTTCTCTAAAATTATTTTCCCAGACCAGATTATTGCTACTAAATTTAAATGGGTCAAGTTCATCCCCGATCAACACTGAATAGTTATTAACTTGCTATTCTCAGTGTGAACCAAAAAGGCTCCATGAAGCTATATTTTCGACAGAATTTAGGGATTGGTGCAGTGGAGAGTATCCAGATAAAGACACATGGGAGGTTACCAAAAATAAAATTGATTTTCCTTCCTTCAGATTTCTAGCATTTTTCTGAGGATAAATTTGCTACACTTAGCAAATACATTTAAAGGGTATCTAGATAAATTTGAATTTCAGATATATAATAATATATATATTTATATGTATAGCGGATATTACAGATATATATATGGAATGGAATACCCTTATGTATTATCCATTGTTCATCTGAAATTCAATTTTTACTGGCACCCTGGATTTTATCTGGAAAACTTGCCTGGTAGTACTGAAAGATTCTTTCTGTCTTCAACCATGAAATGTGAAATATTTGAGATAACTAAAACAAAGCAAAACAAGAAAAAATGGTATGCAGAAGCAGCAGCAATCCCACAAAAACTAACCTGGACAGACTTCTTCTAAGACACTAGAAACTAGAAAGAGTTTGCAGATGTCCCTCTCAGGCTGGACTCTCACTTCACAATGCCCCCCATGGTTTGAAGGGGTCCCCTCCAAATTCAGATGTTGACAAGATAGTGGTCTAAAGAGGTGGCATCTTTTAGAGATGATTCTGGCAGGCAGGCTTCTCCCCTCATGCACAGGATTAAAGCTCCTGAAAAAGAGACTTACTTCATGCTGTGTTCGGTGAGCTTGCTCTTCCACCTTCTACCATGTGTAGATGCAGCCAGAGGGCCCTCACAAGATGCCTACACTTTGATTTTGAAATTCCTAGCCTGTGAAAAAATAAATTTCTGTTCTTACTGATAACCAAGCTCAGATATTCCGTGATACAAACACAGACTAAGGAACTCTCATGTACAAAACTCTTGCATATATCAGAGATGTGTCCCCTGCTTTCTAGAAGTTGTGAGGCCTTACCCAAGCTCCCTGTGGCAAATTTCACCCTTTAAGCTTTATTCATTTTTGTCTTCTTTTTTCGGGGGGTGGAATTTGAAACTTACATAGTTCCAAAAAGGTGTTCTTTAACATATTGCATATGTGATATGTAATATATATAATATATATTTAAAATTAGTCTAAAAAGTGAATGATTCTTTACAATTAGAAATATTAATTTAGAAAATTTGAAATATTGACAAATACTAAATTATACAGGTTGCCACACTGACATGAACACAGAGAACATGGAGGCAAAACTTCTGGGTGAAAGTCCCCACCTCATCACTAATAGCTATGCATTAATCTCTCCTACCCAGTTTCTTCATCTGTAAAATGGAACTGATAATAGTCTCCCTACATTTATCCCAGGGTAGTAGGAGGAGCTTTGCAAATCAAATGTCCTTCGTATATAAATATGCTATACTCTCATAACTGGTTTCCTCGGATACAAAAAATAAGTCTTATAATTCTTGGAACTATGAATGAATTAAAGTTATGTTTCCTCTGTTTCTCATATTTTATGAAACTAGGAGAGAAAGAGGGAACAAAATTCCATAGCTATTTGTTGTAACATTCAGGGTCCATTGGGGTAGAAATGAAAACCAAAAGTTATGTAAAGCAGTGCTTTTTCCGACTGAATGATGATCAAATCACCTATAAACTGTAGACAGCTGATCCCCAGCCCCAGACCATGCTTGCTAAATTTATCTATTTAAGGATGTAACTTGGGAGGGGTTCCCATTTTAAAAGCTTCATAGGTCATTCTTATGATCCACCAGGCTTGAGAATGGCTGGTCTAGATGGAGGATAAATAAGATCCCTGGTATATGTCGAAGTCTTAGCAGATGTGAGTGATAATTTCTTCTTTCTCACCATCTTTTGCATGCCTTCTTCTTTCACCAAGTCCACAACCCCCAGTTCCAGCTGTTTAATTTTTATATCTCTATAATATTAAATACCAACCATGCAGAATTTACAGGACAATAAACAACAAAATGATTGGAGACAGTATGCACCCAATCACCAAACTGTAGCCTTCAGCACTCACACACAAAAAAATCTCACTTCGTGGTGCTCATTATATAACTTCTCAGGTGTCAGTCTGGAAATGAGTTTGAGTTTTTAAAAATATTCCATGTGACCACCAAAACCATTTCTCTGTAAGTTATTAATGACCTCCGTGCACTGAACCCCAGTAGACATTCAGTCCTCATGGTAGCTGAGAACTCAGCTGCATTCATCAAAGCTCACTGTCCTTCCGTGGTGTGATCTTCCCTTTTCAAGCTTCGGGATATCACATTCTCCAGAAACACTTCTTCCTTGACAGCTCTTTCTCTGATTTATCCCCTCAGATTAGAATTTTTTGTGCCTAAGTCTTGAATCCCTTCTTCTGTTAGTCTATGTTTTCTCTTAAAGTGGTTTGCTCCACCCTCTTGTTTTACATTCCATCACTAAGACAAGGACTCAGAACTAATATTCTCCACCCTGTCTTTCCCACCTCAGTATGTGTCATCTTTACACATTCTGTTGGTTAAGAAACACAATAGAATAGTTCTACCATTTCCATCCTCCTCTCTACTTTCAGCTTACCACCAAATCCTCCTAGGTTTTGCCTCCTAGATATATTGCTAAACCATCAGTTTCCTTTCTACCATCATCATCCACACCCAAGCCTCTAGGTGTAATCTTTGCTTCCTCTTATTACTCTCAAACTTGTCCACATTCTCCATGGAGCAGCTAAAAGAAATGCATAAAGTAATAAATCATGTGATTTCCTCTTTTTTAAGAGGCTTACTTTACTGCTTTCCTTGGCTATTTCAACGTATAAAAGTTTTAGTAGAAACTGTAACGCTTTCATTTACCTAGTTCCTACTTGAGACTTCCAAACTTGCCTTGTACACTTTCCCCCTCTGCCTGAGCTGTAGCCATACCAGCCTTCCTTAGAGTTTTTGGAATTCATCAAGACTTTTCTGTATTCTGCTGTTCATTCTGTCTGAAGTACTTTTGCTTCTCCCTGGGGCTAATATCTCTTCATTCTTCAGATCTGGGGTTCATCAGTTCTTCCTCAGAGAATCCTTTAACTTAGAACATAGTTTTTAATCAGTGCATATCACCTCTACATTCACATATTCATTTGTGGGACTACTTATTTAATATGTACCTCCCTCACTTATGATGGGCTCTATAAAAGGGTAAAACATACCAGTTTGCTTACCACTTTAAAGTCAACAGGAAACTAGCATTTATTAACTAATTAATGGATATTTGCTATGTGGCATCAATGCATGTTTGCTTTATGAATGAACTAGTGTATGAATGAAGAAAGCACCATCCACATACTTTCTTTCCTCTGTGTGCTGTGTATTTGGCTTGCATTTTGAGATTTTGCTGTGTTTTCTTCCCATCTTAAATGATTCTCCCAGGCCTAATTACACCTGAGTTTCCCCAGCTTCTTTTGCATCTCTGGCCAGGTCACTAGGTTTCCCTGAATGTTAATCAGGCCATCTGGAAAATAGGGCATGAAACTGTACAGCCCTGACTAGCAGCAGATGCAGTAACGGAGCTGAGCTGTGTTTCCCTTTCGGTAACTAATTGCACACATGGTACAATATGGAGAAAAACATTATAAATCAATTAGGCTATCACAGCAACATTGTGCTCCATAAATAGAGAGGAAGGCCTTATTCGGAGAAGTGGGAAATAGGGGCACCTGACTCTCCCTGGTGTGGCTTTGGGTAATTACTTACATCTTTGCATTTAATTGTCTCAGATCCCATCCAGGTTACCAGGAAGATTAGTTTACCGATATTTGTTAAGGGGTTTGATTTCCTGGGTTGGAAGGCAAGATATTGCTGCATGAGGGTGGTTAAAAAGAATTATTGACATAAAGCAGGCATGTAAGTGTTTAATGTTTGTGCTGTCTTCAATAGCCAAGGTCAGAGCTGGTTAGAGCTTTCGGGCTGGAATTACAGGAGCAAGGGGAAGTGAGTTCAAGAGGTAGCTATGGAGTGGGCAATGTCCTCAAATGCCCAAGGCTTGGAAGACCTTAATGTGGGCATCATAGGAATCAGGTGGGCCTGGGTTTGGGTGGGAGGGAGAAGGAACAGGGGAGATTGTAAAAGTTACTTCATATTCTCTCCTGGTCTCTTTTAACTTTCATGAGAATTGTACTTAAAGAGAAAAATATCTGAATGTACTTTTAGAGATAAATATTTTGGATTTATTTGTTTGTTCATGTTTTTAGCCCACAGAGGAGAGGGAAGGCCAGGGATAGAAGCCAGGAATTTCCCTAGAGCCAAGGAAAGCTTTTAAAAATTAAGAAAATAAGGACTTTAAAAGGAGCCTGTGAACACAAATGCTCAATGAACCTGTAAGAAATTTACAAAGCTCACCTAGATGATTTGGTTGGGAATATTGCCAGTAGCACTAAAGTTATTTGAAAACTGCTTCAGATATTTACTGATAAACCTTTTTCTGATCAGGCTATGTGTTAATTTTGTCTTTTCAAACAGTTGTCCTTAGTCCTGGCTGCATACATATTAGAATGACACAAGAAGCTTCTAAAATTTAGTAATGCCCCCAGGATCTCTGGAGCCTAGGCATTGGCAATCTTTAAAATGTCTCCAGATAATTCTATTATGCAATAGATTTAAGAACAGAAAACTAAAAGTTATTAAAACCAGTAATGTAAATATATATATATATAACACTGTGGAGACTCTAGGTATTCGTATGCGATATCTCAGTTTGATATTCACACTTTGTCTCCATGAGACTGAACAAGCATTTGAAGTTCCTCAGAGAGGGAGGGGAACAGGAACACAGCTAGTCCTGACTTGTGCTGAACATCTTCTCTCAGTTCTCAGCCCAGCCCAGTCCCCATCATATGGAAGTCCCTCAGTTAGTACCAGCTTTCTGATTAAGAAACCAAGGGGAACAGCCATGGTTTGACTATTTCCATGCTCAAATTCCACAACAGCCTGTTCCATAATGCATATTGCTTAGGACAGTGGAACCTAGACAAAAATAGACCCCACAAATTGCAGTCATGTCCTACACAAGCTTCCTTCTAGCATTTCTCTTTTGGGTGTGTATCTGGGATTTTAGGACCTCAGTTGCTGTGTCTGTAGATCCAGGCTTGTTTGAGCTTTTGGAGACAATCAGTGCCACTCTGCACCACTTGCAGCAAACACCATCTCCTGTGAGCTGTCCCTCCTGGCCTGAGTCTCCAGTACTACACAGAGGCTTCATGGCCACTGATAATACAATCTGCGCTCTGACCTTAGTGTCACTGGGCTCGTAAATCACATAGCAGAAAGACAGCTCACACTTCAAACCATGGCCAGGAGACATGATGGGCAAAGGAAGCAGAGGATAAAAGAGGGTGGGGAGAGGAGCAAGGGAAGGAGGGGTCATGTTGAGCAACAATAAGGGACTGGGGGGGGGCGTGGTTCTCTCTAGAATGGGTGTTTCCTAGATGTCACAGGATTATCATGAGGTGGAGATTGCAGGAGGCCCAATTGGGGATGTCATGTAAATATCTTATTATGGTGCTGTGTCTCAAGTACATCATTCTGGTAAACAGACTCTGAGGAGCAGGACTCCACTCTGGACAACAAATTAACCAGTGAACAGTTGAGAAATGGAAAAAATTCAACTCATGATTCCTTATATTTAGCAAAGTATAGTCAAACACATTTATTCATTCAGTTAGTCAGTCAACTCATGCTGACCTAGATATATCTCTCTGCCAAGCTCTGGGCTCAGTGTAGGAGGCAGAGCAGCCCACAAGAAACATAATCTCTGTCTTCACAAGCTTGCAGTCCAGAGGAGAAACATGAACTGAACAAAAAGTACAGTGTATGGAATTCATGAGAAGAAAAGGAGCATGTCCTATGTTGTTATTTTTTAAGCACAACTGTTAGATGTTTTGTTATTATTTTTAAAGGTTTTTTGACATATAGCAATTATACTTGTTAACGGGGTACAGTGTGCTGTATCAATATATGTATGCTTTGCATAATAATCAAATCGGGATATTTTACATAGCTATAATCTTACACATTTGTCATTTGAATGAGAACATTAAAATATTATTCAGCCAAAAATAGAATAAAATCTGGTCATTTAGAGCAACATTGATGAAACTTAAGGACACTGTGCTGAATAAAATAAGTTAGCCACAGAAAGACAAATGTCACATGATCTCACACATCATATTATGATTTAGAACAAAAATATCTCCCAAATGTCTCAACGATGAGACATTTTGGAGGTGATTACTCTATACTCATGGAAGGATTATCACATTGATGAGTTTACAGCTGAATGTGCTGTTAGGACCTAAAGACTGTTAGAGGATGTAGGTTACTGGGGTGTGAACTCTCTGCATCCTGGCTACACATGGGTTGAGCTTCTTTCCTTCCCTATGTCTTTCTACCACACCATTTCTACTTTGAAGCAATGAACTGAACCCTCTGAAACTGTGAGGCAAAGTAAACCTCTCCTCCCTTAAATTGTTAGTGTCAGATATTTAGTTCCAGTGAAGGGAAAGTGAACAATACGTATGAAAACCAAAAAAATTTACATCCAAAGTACAGAGTAGAATAGTGATCACCAGAGGCTGAGAGAATAAAGGGTAGAAGGGATAGAGAAAGGTTGATTATTGGTACAAAATACAACTAGACAGGAGGAATGAGTTCTAGTGTTCTGTTGCATTGTAACTACTATTAACAATTTTTTGATCATTAACCTCATTATAAACTTGTTTATTAACTCCACTTCATATGGATCATCAGAGAGGTCCATTGGTGGCAAACCCGTTGCACATGTGCTGCAATGGGCTGTTTGAATCATTGAAAGATCTCAAAGTTTTGCCATCACTGGGTTAGGCAGTCAAACAACAGCTAAATGATGAAACCAAGACTTCAACCTGCATATTCTGCCTTGAGCTCTTGGGCCCTTGGTACTCTGTAACCAGTCTGGCTACTTCCCACACATCTGGCCTGAGGTCCAGGACTATTTCCATCATACTCAATACTCTGCTGTAGAATTTCAGCTTTTTGACCTTTCACAGGCAATATGCATTGCAAACAAGTGGCCTCTGGCTTCTCAGCCCAATGCTTAAGGTGACCCAAATCCAGTCAGCAACCTCAATTGTGCAATGAAAACAGCAACCCACAGAGAAAACCACAACCATGGATATGGGTCAGGTCCAAACCATCTTTACACCATGTGGTTCACTGAAACCCTATACTTGCTTGATGACACCTAACTCTTGGATATACATATTTTTAAAAAATGAAAATATTTATTCTTTGACATGCTCTTGGTGAATTTGAAGCCAGATCCACTGTATGTTTGCATGATGACTTAACAAAGGGAATTATATCTATACTTTAAATGTTATTTGGTAATTATTATGTAAAGATTATCTCTTTCCTCTTTATTACTTGAGTGACATACAAGCCAATTTTCTGGTTTTTAGCAAGGTTTTGTAATGCATATACTATTCATACTTCATGTTAGAAAGAACTAAACTTTTTTTCCTTTTCTCACGATAGTTATTATTTGGTTTTTTTCAAAGTCATACAGTCAACCAGATTGAACAGCATTCCTTGGACAAAAATGACCTATGATAGGCTTTCAAGCATCACGTTTATGTGTGGTACTGGAGAATATTCACTGCAGTAGTTTTACTTCCTAGAATATCTCCAGACCCATGGCACATGCTCTACAGATACTTGTAGTGTTAACAACTTTTGGCTAGAGTTTGTTTTTCATCTTAATTTGAAATAAACCTTGAGGTAAAAATAAGCCAATAAAGGAGGGACATGTAACAATGGGTGCTAACTTTTACCATATTTATGTAACTTTGACTAGGCCTCATCATTTTCATGAAGAAACAAACTCCATTGCAGGGGGATGTTTCTCTTGCTCTTCCCCTACAGCATGAAATAATGTCGAAGTTAAGAGATGGGAATCAAGTATGCCTGATTTCAGTTCAATGTAACTTCAAGAGGTTGGTCATCATCTCTCTATTTCAGCTTCCTTTTGCCTTAAAGTGAACTGAAGTAATTTAACATATGTGCTGGTTGCACTATGTCCCTCTAAAAGATATTGAAGTCCTAACCCCACAGTAACTGCAAATGTGAACTTATTTGCAAACAACGTCTTTGCGGATGATAAAGTTCAGATAAAGTCATTAGTCTGAGCACAGATACAACAGGATTGGTGCCCTTATGAAAAAGGAAACATTGGATATAGAGACAGAATGTGTACAGGTGAAATGATGTGAAGACACAAGGAGAAAATGGCCCTTTATATGCCAAAGGAAGAATTAAGTTACCAGAAGCTGGAGGGAGGCATAGAACACATAGTCTTGGAAGGAACCAACCTTGAGACTTTGACCTCGGACTTTCAGGTTGCACAACAGTGAGACAAAAAATTTCTATAGTTTAAAACACCTAGTTCATGTTACTTTGCTACAGCAATCTTAACTCACTAAGGCAACATGAAATGCACCCATGTACAGATACACACACACACACACACACACACACATACACACAGTGGCTTAGTGCCCATACATGTGTGTGTGTGTGTGTGTGTGTATATATATATATATATATATATATATATATATATATATATATATTCTACACGTATGAAGTGTTGTCACTGATACCCATCTGCCCATTTGTTGTTTCTCATCTCTTTCTTTCTGGAAGCTGCTACGAGAAAAAGGATTTGGTTCATATTAAGGGGTACTTCAAAAGATCACTTCCTTATTCTTAAAGCCAATAGGAGAAGAGCAAAAACTACATTTTTGTGAATGAAGAGAAAGCTAGCCATGGAGGCTTACAACATCTGTTCAAGTCTCCCACTCATTCAGGGCCAGATGCTAATGGTGTGTGTGTTTGCACATGGAGAAAAGTTAGGCTGACAGTAATGAGCCATTCATTATTCTGCATTCCAGGGCTCCTCCCACCCCGGCCTGTTTTCAGATGTTCCACATTAAGTAAAATGCAGCACCCTGTTGCCATAGGAACTGGGGGCAAAGGCTCCCAGAAGGCCTAATATTTTAGCATTGAGTGGAACTCTGGAAGACTTGTTAGGCATTGAATCATGGAGAGTGAACAGTATTATTCTCGGCCTGCTGTTATACCAGGCACTAGAGATACAACACAAACATGTCCCCAGAAGAGGAAATTCGGAGGCTGATGAGAAAGGTATAGTGTGAAATGTGCTATTGCATACTAAATGTGCAGTGCCATTGACTTCATAAGATGGCCATCTAAGCTTTGAGTCGTGGAAAAACACATTCTCAAAAGTGACTTCTGAGGCTTCAGAGCCAAATGCAGGTCAGTCATGGTGGCAGAAAGAGGGCAAGAAGGCTGCTCTGCCAGATGGAGGGAGTATCTGCTCTGGCTCTAGGACTATGCATATATGACTTAGAAATTCTGGCTTCAAAACTCAATGACACCATTGAAAGTACTCTGTGATTTGAGACTCTGACACATCCCAGAACTCCATCAGTGAGGATGTCCTCAATGTTTTAATTTTCACCATTCCCTTATGACAGTGGATTGTAGCTTACAGTGTTTGTGAAATATCTAGCTCTGGAGAAAATGAGAGTTTATTGTATAAGAAGAGGCACGTCTTTCAGCAGCCACATTGCTCATATTTTTGCCCTACACATCAAGTCACACATTCCTGACTCCTCACACAACCCTAAGAAATGTGCGTTATCAAGGATTGATGTTCCCTATCTTTGAACTCAGCCTAGGCTTCTTGAATACATTATTAAGGACAAGCATAAATCCTGAGTCCCCACTGTGAAAGTCATTCCAGTTGTCTGTATGGTCCATTTTCCCAGCAGGGTCACTCTGTCACACAGAGAAAGCAAAAGCCTGGGAAAAGATTTGCAAGTAATTATTGAAAAAATATTAGGCTGAGAAATTTCTCTTGATTTTTTACAATTTCCATTGTCCTTACTTGTGTCTCTTAATGACAAATGCATTCCTTATGGACACCCTGCAGAATGCCTATATGTGTGTGTGTGTGTGTGTGTGTGTGTGAGAGAGAGAGAGAGTATGTGTATACATACATTTGTGTGTAATTATATAAACATATTATATAATAAATGTATATGCACATTGTTTGTATACATGTATCTATTTTATACAATGTATATAAATATATGATGAAATCTGCATTGACTTTCCTCTTCTTCAAACTTTCCTGTATCTACCAAAATGCTTTTGGACATAGTTGGATCTAAATAAACATCACTTCATTCAGCCTTTGCAGTAAGAGCAAATTGACTAGCTAAGTATCTGGTTGTGGGCAAAAAAATAATTGGTTGTCCTATCACAAGGTCAAAAGTATATAAGAAAATATTGAAGCAAATTCACCCAAACTTCCCTTTCAAATGAGAAATATCTAGAACATAAAAAAGATAAGACAAAGAATCCAGTATCTTTTAGACTCCAAATCCTTTTTGTAATAACTTATTTCCTCACTTATTTCTTTGGCTCTGGGCATAATGAGCAGAATATTTTTATATCATTGGCTGGCAATAATAAGACCTATTGTGACCCCTCAAGACAGTATGGTTGAAGACGGCAGAAGCATTGGTTCTTTTGCCTCCCTGTGCATGGGTGCTGCTTGGGGTTCTTAGCACCAGTGTGAAAAGCTCCTGTGGTTAGAAGAGGTGGGCAGGGGCCAGGCAAGGTCCTGGCGATATTTTAGTTCCCCATTGGACTACCTAGAACAGAACTTCATAAGCCAACAAGATGTTTATCAAAAATTCTTTTGTGTTAAAGTTTCCTACAATTCTCTCATACAAGTGTGTGTGCACACCCAGAGCACTTATGCTCTTCACATCAGGGTAACATCACTAAGTCACATCTACGAAGTTTCACCCCGGCTGGTGTGACACATTAAAGTTCCTCACAGTACAGGCTCTGTCCTTACAAGCTCCAAGAAAAGAAAAGCAAGATCTGCTTTTATCACCAGCAAAGAGCAGCTGGCTGCACAGCCTCCCAGCCACTCCCTCCCACCACCCAGTACTGTCAGAGGGTGTGGCCTGGATGAGAGGCTGCAGGCACCCTGGAGAGCCGGTATCCACACAGGAGTGGAAGAGAGGCCGGACCATCTCAAGCCACAGAAGATTCACAAACACCCACTGGGGCCTCTGCTCACTTCACAGCCAGGCCTCCTCCTGCTTCGCTTTCTGCCAGACTGTCTCTGATGTCCCACCTGTAGGGCCACTGACAGTGGAGAGCCTATGTCCACCACCTGATTTAGAGTTAGTGTGTCAGGGCATCATTGGACTACTCTGTGCTCTGCTTTCTCCACAGTTGGGTTCCTGGCCTCAACCTACCTCTCCATCAGGCTCCATTCCAAGCAGTTGCAGCTTGTTCCCCCAGACGCCAACATCTTACAAATCTTATAGTCAGTGCTGTTGCAGAATTTTGCACCAAGCACATTTATTTTATCTTTACACTTTTACAAAATATTTTTTTTAAAAATTGTGCACTAATTAAAAATTCAAATATAATGATTAAAACATGTTTAAAAGATCATTAATCTGTGATCTGCTGAAGTAGACGTACTTCAATTATAAATTTCTTATAATATGACACTTAAAGATTATCCTTTAGTTGCACAACCCTGAGCTTCTAGGGTGGACATCCATACTGGGGTGCACTGTCTTCCTTCTGTGGGGCAGCACTGCATGCCTGAGTTTGAGCCAGTGGAATGAGGGCAACAGGCTTGGACCCTAACATCTTCTACATGATCCTCTACTTTTTCTCCAATTGTTCATCATAAATGAACAATTGGAGGGGATGTGAAGAAAATTCCAGCTCCCAGGAGATACATAATCCCAAGATGGGGGAATTTTGAGTCCTTAAAAGACCTACTATGGGATAATAGGCAGAGCAGCCCACAGCCCACCACCATGGACTAATGTACACACAGATGCTGTTACGGTTTGGAGCTTGCATATCTGCCAAGAGCTCATATGTTGGAGGCCTGGTCTCCAGTAGATGACGCTACTGGGAGCTGGTGGATACTCTAGGAGGTGGGGCTAGGTCACTGGGGATATGTCTTTAAAGGGCTACTGGGATCCTGGACAGTCTCTCCCTCCCTCTTTTTCTCCCTCCCTCTCCCCACCCCGCCCTTCTTTCCCAGCTGCCATAGGGTGAGATAGGGTGAGCAGCTTGGCCCCACAATGATGCACTTCCACACATGATGTGCTGCCTCACCTCACCACAGACCCAAAAGGAATGAAGCAATGGAGCCAACCAACCATGGACTGAAATCTCTGAGACTGTAAGCCAAAATAAACCTCTCCTGCTTTAAGTTGATTTTCTCAGATATGTTGTCACAGTAATGGAAAGCTGACAACATAGATAGGAACAATAAGAACTTTGCTCCATTAAGCTTTGAAAATGTTGGCATTATTCGTTATAGCAGTTTGCTTCTTTCAACTATCTCTGACCATTTCTAGAATAACCTTTCCCTGACACTGGTCCCCTGCACAAACCATACAATTGTGCCTGTCTCTAAAGCTATTTCTTTCTTGCTTGACAGTCCAGACCTTCCCCTGCCTCATTGAGATTGCCTGAGGCCCTGTTTAGACAGGAAGTCAATATCTGCTATGTCATAAATAGTCTGGGTTAAGGACAGGGCCATGAGAGAATAAGCATCTGCATACCATAAAAATAATCTCCTTTCTACTATTATATCCCAGTTTTTGTTTGTTTGTTTGTTTGAGACAGAATCCAGTCATATACTCCAGATTGGCCTTAACAAAATTTGTTATGTAGCCCAGGCTGACCTTGAACTTGAAACCCTGACTTGGCCTCCTAAGTGCTGGAATTACAGGCATGTACCACCAGACCCAGCCTATATGCCATTCTAGTGTAGAGGTCTTTTGCTTCCTTTGTTAGGTTGATTCCTAGATATTTCATTTTTTTACATGCTATTGTAAAAGGAATTATTTCCCTAATTTCTCTCTCAATGGATCTGCTATTTGAGTATAAGAAGGCTATTGTCTTTTGAATGTTGACCTCATATCCAGCTACTCTACTGAATCTGTCAATTAGGTCTAGAAGTCTTTTGACAGAGTTTTTTGGGTCTCCTATATAAAGTATCATATCATCAGCAAATAATGACATTTTAACTTCTTCCTTTCCTATCTTTATTCCTTTTATTTCTTTCTCTTTTCTAATTGCTATGGCTAATGTTTCCAGAACAATACTGAAGAGGAGTGGTG
>NW_004624812.1:2465427-2487699 GCF_000247695.1 Heterocephalus glaber
AAACTGATTAGATCAATCACAACATGTTAGGCCAAATGTTACAATCGGCAATACCATAGCATCAAGCGCAGCTTAGAAAATGACAATTTGTGGTAGTTATTAATCTATCACATTTAACTATGTGAAATATAATCCCCTGCACCTCTGTACTGAGGGACCAGGTAGCAGAAGAGCAGTAAGGGGGTGGGGTGGGGTGGGGGAGATGGAATTGGGCCTTGCAGGTGCCCATGCGGCTAAGCGGAGCACTGGATGAAGGTGGGGCTCCAAGCCGCTCCCAGGACCTCGCCGTGCTGTGGACAGGAACCAGAACACAGCTGAGGAGCCTCAGGCTGCTTGGCTGACCCATGGAGAGAACTATATGCCATTCTAAATGCCCACATTTTCTAGCTTTGAAAACTCTATATCTATCTACAAAAATATGTTGATTTTTAAAAATTATTTTTCAATATTCCTTTTCTTTCATAGAATTTGCAATGATAACTGTAGTTAGGTAGCAATTCATTAAGAATTTATTGGCTGGTGAATGTTTAGGTGCTATATTTTTAATTTGCCTTTAAAAAGTTATACATGTTCTGAGAGTAGACACTTTTGGAAAGTACATATAATTACTTTCTTTTTTAAAGAAAAAGATACTGGAATGTGGTCAAAAGAAGGCAGAAGATATCTCCCCCATAAAATATGACCTGATAAACTTTAGGAAAAGTAGGTGGTACATTATAAAATATTTATTTCTTAAAAACAGTGTAGTTCAAAATCAAAATATTTTGGATAGTTTATATATTTTGAACTTTCAGGTACTGGGGGTACTTATGCTTAAATGAATTTTCCCATCCTGAATGGTTATTGGAAGGTTTTCAGAAGTACAGAGGCCTGGGTCCCAATCAACTCCTCAAGTCAGAATCTCCGAAGACAGGTAGCTGGTTGAAAACTCCTTGGTGATTTTACGTACATCTAAGGTCAAGAATCATTATTTCTCTGAGTATCTCAAATTGCTGTACCAATTGGCATAAAATTTCAAATATGTTCATTCATATTATATTAACTAAAATTATTTCAAAGCTAAATATATTCAAGTCAAATATGCTACTTTTACATGTATGTATTGACTTATCTGCTACAATGGTTCCTCAAAATTTAAGCCAGAAATTACACAAAAGAGATGGTTATGACAGTTATTATATAGACTGTAAAAATTAGTGAGATAATGGGTATAAAGTAAATATCAAAGCATGAGTCTAGTGTTTGCTTAGGAATCATTATTAGATAACTACTAACTGGACTTTTAATCCCTGCCCTCCTACAGTTGATTTTTCAAAACAGCAACTAGAGTGATCCTTTTAAAGCATAATTTAGATAACTTCATCCTACTCAAAATAAACCAGCAGCTTTTGATCTAACTCAGTAAAGCAAAATTATATCAGGTACTCATTTTTATTTCAGTAATATTTATAAAATCATGGAGCCAGCAGATGTGTCCATCAATGAATTAATGAATAGATAAAGAAAATTCAGGCCTGGGGATTTAGCTCAGTGGTTCTGCAGCCTGCCTCGCAAGCGGAAGGACCTGAGTTCTATCCCTGGTACCAAAAAAAAGAAAAAAGAAAATTCAATCTGAATATAGAATAGAAATTACTAGAGGCTGAGAAAGAAGCAGGGAGCAGGGAAGATGGAAGTTGGGTGATGGTAGCAAAACACGGAAAGGAGGAATAAGTTCTGTTGCGAGCAATGCTACATAATTCTAGGGAAAAAATCATTTGAGTAGGCCTAGTTCTCCTGCCTACAGGCCAGCTATGGCATTCCAGACATAATTACATTTTGGTCTCAGGTCACAACTGAGACCTCAGTGATCCCCGGATGCTGTAATGCTCCAGGACAAGACCACACCTATGGGAGACGCCAGGGAGGAACCAAATCTTCATCTGCATAGTTCCTCATTGTTCTTAGATTTCCACTGCCCCCCAGTCTTTTGTTACACCTTGTTTTTCCCAATGTGAAGTACTGAACTCTGCATTTCACTTGTTACATTTGTTTCCCCATGTACTGAATAAAAGGTGCTGCAAGTTAGGGAGTCTTTGTCTTTGCTGCCCAGAGTAGCACGGATCAGACCCAAAGCTCAGCTTCTTCTCAGTCTCATTTTTCTACATTTCCTGTAATTTGCCTTGTGCTGCCGTGGCTCGAAGGAGACTAGGACTTACTGCAGAGGTTCTGGTAACGTCCCCTTGCCCTGTTCCCTACAAAGTTCTACGGCTCTGTAGGACAATGGGGGAGTTGGAAATGCTGATTCCCCTTATTTAATTATCACACCCGGTGTGCATGCATAAACTATTGCACTATACCCATGAAAATGTGTAATTGTGTCAATTAAAATTAAAAATAATATATTTTTTGAAAGCTCTTAGAATGGACTACAGAAAGCAACAGGATCTGCTCTGCTCACTCTGACTGTATCCCCTATTCTTCCTCTTCCATCTGGTGGGTCTGCTCCAGTGGGACTGGTCCTATTGCTTTTCCAGGAACACACTAGGCATGGCCGACCCTTTGCACTTAAGTCCCTCAGGCCAGAGTGCTCATCCCACAGATGTCCATCTGGCTCCTTTTTCACCTTTAGGCCTTACTCTAATTGCCACACTATTCTAGTACCATCTAGACCTAATCTTCTTTCCTGTTACATAAAATGGTATAGCAAATTAAGCCATTAATAACCCTACCTCCCATTCTTGTTTTATTCCTTTTTTCTACAGTACTTGCACATAAAATGGTCTCTGTGAAGAACGAGGCTGCCCTGAAGGATGATTAGGTATTTGTTCATTACTTGGGGTGGGGTTTTACTTCAAGTTGTGGCATAATAAATTGTATCATGGCCAAGTCAATTTCATAACTACAAATTGTGATTCCAGCCATTAAAATAAGGTAGAATTTAAATAATTCATTAATGCTTTTATCCTACTATGTCCTCGCTTTGAAATGGAGGTGAGATAAATCTTCTTTGTGAGGATATGAGAATCAAATGAGGTTGGCATGTCATTTCCAAAATTCATGAGTTTTGAAGGGGTTCAATAAATTTTGTGGTCTCTCTTGTTTCTCTAAGAAAAAGAGGAACAAGAGCTGTATGTAGCTCAATTTCATGGAAGATGAGAATAATACCTTTCTATCTGGAAATCTACTTTATTTTGTGGAGTTAATCTTCTTTATTGGTATTTCTTGTTACTGAAGTATGAATAATGACTTAAGAGGAATATTTGAGAAGCATCTATTAATACAAGAAGAAGTGGTCTAGGTCATGTTTAAGGAAAATTCCTCCCTACACTGACAATCTATAATTTTTTTGATATGGTAGAATTTTTATTGACCAGAACACTAGTAGACACCTCAGTTGGTAGAAGGGTTTGAAACTAAAAAAGAAAAGTAAATGTAAAAGGTAAATTTCCATTTATCATAGCCTATATTCCCAAGACCTTTGAACTTTTGATTTATGAGTAGAGTTTACAAGCCTCAAGTAATGCACAACTTAATAACTCTTTTGTGTTCTCTTTGCCACAAGATGGATAGAGGGTTAGATGACAACCATCTTCCAGGACTGAAGGCTATAAAATCAAAGGTAGAGAAATAAAGCACAGTGTCATAGTGTATATAACAGCACAACATTTAAAAAAAGAACTTAGTGAATAATAACTGGAAAAAAAAACTTCCTTACATCTAAGATCAGCTGGCTGAGGAAATGGTCTCTGGGGAAAATCATGGGAGCCTTCAAGCTTGGGGTATTTTGAAATCTGACTGGACTGATCCCCAGAGGTCAATGCCACATGGTCATTTGTTGTTTTTATGAGAAGTCAGCAGCACGAGTTAATGGGTCTTTTCCACCCTAGCACCAATTTGTTAAATCAGAACTTGAGATTGTGTCTCTTACTCAGGTAACATATTCATTTTGGAATCAAATGGCAATAGTCCCAGTGGCAGTTGAGGAAACCACATATGGTAGTTATTTCTGCACACTTTCTCCATGAGGAAATGTAATAAACAATGGTGATACTGATCCTTTTCCCTTCCTTCCTTCCTTCTTTCCTTCCTTAGGTATTTGTTCATTAACTTGGGATAGGATTTTATTTCCTTCTTCTTTTCTTCCTTTTATTTCCTTTCTTCCTTCTTTGGTTCCTTCCTTCTTTCCTTTTCTTTTGCTCTTTATTTTTCTCCCATTTGTCTCCCTTTTCCCTCCTCCATCTTATTTTGTGTTTGTTCCTAGATGTGCATGACAACTGACCAAATGTTTTTCACCATTCATCGCCAACTCCAAAAGAATGAGTCAGTTCTTAAATTCTCAGCTATAGATGAGCCCTTGGTAATGGCCTATATGGTAAGAGAATAAACAAAATAACTGGGAAGATATTGCAAAATAGATAATGTAAATGGGACATAAATCCAATAAATTGATAATACTAGTATTTGTCAGATATATCATTTTTAAATATCAGAGATACCAAAAACAACACTGGGATGGGAATTCAAGGAGGGAAAGAAAATATCTTTCTCAGTACATAATTATCCAAAATATCTCTAATTACATTCCATGTCCATTATGCAACTTCATTTTCCACTTGGTTTTGCTGTACATCAGTTCACAAAGCCATCTCCTCCTGCTTGGATTATACTATTTTGCCCTGAAATACAACTGAGTACAATTGAACCCCAGGGATCTCCTCATGACAGGACTAAGCAGAGGCCAATATGACCTTACCAAAGAGTTACAGCAGAAACACCTGGGGAAATGAGAGACCAGCCAGGGCCAGCCACAGGAAATGGATACCTCCATATCAGTCATCATGTTCAGAAAATGATAGTATTCAATTCTACTTTCATAAAAAGAAACTGAGAAGTAGAGAATGGAGAATAGGCAAGTGCCTTTCCATGCTGTTAGAGAAACACACTAGACTTATTTTGAATTTAGACCAATAATTCCTGCATCCTCAGAAGGAATGCTGTTCTGAGAAGTTTACATTTCTGTTTACATGCCTGCATTGGCTCTCACTGGGTGGGAACAGGCAAAGGGTTAGTGGCTGGTTTCATGTTTACAGCACTTTATCATCAAGTGTATACATTCAGCCACCCAAAAATGCAACTTATATTTTTCCCTGGACTTTGAATACCCAGTATCTTTCAGATATGTGTGTGTATATTTTTTTCTTGCCTGCTCAAGTTCTTAACCATTGTCATAAGTTTGGGGTATCCCTATGTAATACTGGACATAATTCACATTCAACTGCATATGATCCTGTATGAGGTGAACAGAGAGATTGTGTTTATGGTCTGAACCTCAAACCACAAGGGAAAAAGAAGATAGGCAATTTTTGACATAATACAGATAATATGATTGACAACCATGGATTAATTTTTTCTATAGTAAATTTTATTGAAAGTATAACAGCCAAGTTAGAAAACCAAACAATTCAGAAGAGATATGTGGGTTAATACCTACACATTTGGTGAATATTTAATTGAATCAGATGAATTCTTTTCTTTACCTGAATCTCTTTTTGTTCCAGTTTTCATTTTTCCTCTTTGTGAAAAAAAGAAAAAGAATCCAGACTCTTCTGGTTTGCAATCTGAGTTGCATTTTCTCAGGCTATTACAGAGACTCAGTATGAAATCTATTCTCTAACATCTGCAAGTCTTATCTTTTGTTGGAAGAAGAGTGGTTGTAGTAATTGACTAATAGGGAGTGAGATGTGTCTCAGCATTCTGCATATTTTATTAATCAGCATGTGGTAAATAGGAAGCTTCTGCCCTCTATTTATAGTATAATTGAATGTATTTCATGACACTGGTTACACATCTGGCCAAACTGCAAAGCACATTTTCAGTAACCTTCCCTTTTTGAACTCCTAATGTATTACAGACTACAGAAAGATGTTTGCAGATAACAGACACACAAAGCAATGACAACCTTCATAAAGGACACTTCCACAAATTTCCAAGGCTAGTGTCAGTCTATGGAAAACTTTGGTGGATGCAGAAACCTTGAACAAGAGGACACAACAAAAGCCTTTAATGTCAATGTAAATTTTAAAATGTGATGTTAAAGCCTTAGGAATCTTGGTGACCACAGCCAATTAGAGGATGTGGGCAATGGAGTCTAATTCTCTGCTCAATGATACATTCACATACATCTGTATATAAAGTCCTGAGTTCCCACATATGGATTCACAATTTGTAGAAGACTGTTTATCATTAGCTGGGAAGGAATTTTTTCCACATTTTTTAAAGATTTGAATTCTTTACAGGGAGAGAATAGAAGTAATATACTGGATATTGGATATAAAATGCATAAGAATCAAAAGAAATAACCAACCCCAAGGTACATTGTCCAATAATTTTAAGAAGTGACATAAAATGTAATAATGCCCATCTTCCCTAGCATATGAGTTTTATGGACTGCATTTACCAGATGAGATTGGTACAGAGGGTAGCACTAATAAAACTAGTACAATTCTTTCCTTTCTGTTTGATAGTCAGCTACACATCGTCAGCCTAATAGTGTATTTTTTCATCAGTGTTAATGGTTCCACACTAGCACTTCTCAGGTTAATAAGTACATCAACAAGCTCAGTCCCTTTGTGCTCCCATGCTGCCCTACACTGCCCAGTTTTTCCTGACTTTGTGACTTCTAGGTCAAGAATTCTCAAACATCAAAGTATCAAAGAGTCCTCTATGTGACTAGTTCAATACACAGACACAAGGATGCTCAATGATTATGTCTAGATCAAGATCCTAAAGTCTGCATTTTTAGCAACAATTATACAGATAATTCCCATGCAAATGATTTATAAAGCTCATTTTTACATAACTTATTTGAGAAATGTTTCTCTATTTTACCTTTCTTCTCTAAAGTCATAAAAATATTGGGGGGGTTAGGAATAATATTTATTCTTCATTACTGGACAGGATAAAATTGTTCTAGTACCCTTTATGGTACCCACAAATTGAAAGCCTTTTAGGCACAAGTTGTCCTCCAGTGAAATTCAACAGACAACTACCTAATTGACAACTCTGTCCTAAGGAAAGCTAGGATGCTCAGCATTTATTATGTTCTAAGATGTAAATCATATAGGAGAGTCATCAGAAAAACAGGTGCCCTGGTACTATCAGATGTATTGTAATAATTATAGCATTATATTTATATTTGCATTATTATATGGCCATTATTTTTATCTATAACATATATAATATATGTATGTATGCATGCATATATGTATACATACATATATGTGTATATGTATATATATAAATAGCATCATATTTATATCTGTATTATTATATAGCCATAATTATATTATATTTGTGTTACAATATGCCCATAGTACTATATCAGATAAGACTATATTTTTATAATGCAATGATATTCCTGCATTGTTGAATTATCAGATTAAAATCATGAATTATTTATCTTCTATAACTAATCAATAATTTCACTATCAGTAATTTTTGGTACTAAGAAGAGATTTCATTGTAAGCTGGAGCAAAAATATTAGGTGGTATCTAAATGTTAAAAACTGATTCAATTTCATTATGTTCCTTTAGCTCAGAATTACCTGAAAATTTTATGGAAATTTGTTTTTGTGATAATTACCCCCAAATCATCTTCTTTCTGTACATTATTCTTTAACTTCATATTTTATTCCATGTGTGGCCATGACTGACTCTCCCAAGCCTACTTTTCTTCAATGAGTAAAATCATCAACAGAAGGGAGTGGATGACTTAATTTAACAGGAGAAAAATTATGCAAGAAACGATTTAGGATCCTGCAGATGTTTCCAGCTGAAATACCAGCTGGTATTGTAGTTGTTTGTGTGGAGCGGAATCCCACAAGCCAATGAAAAGAAACAATCAGTTATAGCTGACTCAATTTTTTTATTTCCATTTTTCTAACATAGATGAATATGATGCAAATTATTTGAAAATAAGAGCCTTGTGGCTAAGTACATTACCATACTCTGCTGCTGCAAAAAAAAAAATTTCCTGGTGACGTAACAAATGTCTAGAAATATTGCCTTCTAAAGGTTGTTAAAATGTGGTGGAATCTCTGCTCAGTATTTTGACTGTTGACAGTATCACAAATACTTAGAATATCTTAGCATTGTAGTGTACCTTCTCCACAGAGTACAAAGGTCTTTACAAACAAAAGAGCAATTGGAGAAAGGCTCTACTATACCTTCCTCATTTCCAGCCATAATTACAAGGGATGATGGTAGCAGATATGGTACAAATCCATAATATCAAGCTTAAAATGAAAGATATTATTTCCTATATTAAATAAGTAATGATATGGCAATAACAAGATAGCTAATATGTACTCAATATCTACTTGCCATTTATCAAGTATTTTATGTGCATTATTTATATCTCACAAAATTTTGTGATCTGGACATTATCACTACATTCATGCTGCAGATAAATGAATTAGGGACACAGAAATTCTAAGTAACCTGTCTAAGCTTGCACAATCAGTGCTATACCTAGGATTCACACTCAAGCTTGATTCTAGAACCTCTATGATCTTAACCAGTATGTAATATTAAATCATTGAGTCTTTACATTTTATTGGGATGTGTTGAAGAGATATTGTAAACAATAATGAAGTTGGAATAACAGAATGACAGGTCCTTTGATGGTCTAGTGTCTAGATCAACATTAACAGGCCCAAAAATATTGCTGAGTATGTACAAAGTGCCAATCATTTTGGGGAGCTAAAGATATTGCCTTGAGTATGTAAGGCAATCAGAAAAACAATGTGCAAGACAAAACTTAAACCAGTGTGTTCTATGTATTGACTAATACAAGTAGTCAAGTTTTCTAGAGAGGTGCCAGTTAGCGGAAAATTAAAACAAAACAAGGTCAAGTGTTCTCTACAGGGAGCACACTGATCTGTGAAGAGAATCTCATTTCTACCATGTATTTTTGGATGACTTCACTGAAGAGAAACCCCTAATGGACACTTGGGAAACTTCTTAGGGCTTCTAACTTTTCCACTGATCAAGGTGAGTTGAAAGGAGTTGGAAGCAAAGCATTCTATAAGGTGGCTATTGTACCCTCGAAGTTCATCAATGTTATTCTCATATCGCACACTTTAAAATCAAGTAGCTAAAATCAGACCATTTGCCTGGACCTTTCAATGCATACAGACAAAATTTCACCAAAATGGAGTCAGCCAAAGACACTCATAGCCTTTCATAGGAAGAAAAGTTTGAGTTGATTCAAAGTACTAAGGAAAGCCTAGTTGCTGAGCTGTTGTGGTTTCAGCAATCGCCTAGGTTGGGCAAAGCCACTGGTGTACTTGGGACATCTAGTGAGATGAAAATATTCCTTTTTGCCTTTGAATAATCCTGTGCTCTTAGCTTTGAAAAGTAGCCACCAGAGGTCTCCATGCCAACAGCCAACAAACAATTCTACCTTCCTCCCAGATGCTGTTCATCAGTTAGCACAGCTTATGACAGCATCTATGGATGAGGTGGAGCTTCCTACATCTCCCATTGCCCAGAGCTGCTTCTGACACCCAGCACATGCTGAGCTGGGACTCATCTCACCACATGTCTACTCATGACATTATTAATGATAACCTTCTGTCCTTGGTGTTTGGCAGAGAGATACTGTTTCACATGTGGCTGGCATATATTTACCCAGCAAACCTACTTACCCAGCTGACAGACAAGTGAGCTCAATTATCCTCTGGCTGAAAACAAAGTGCATCTTAGAGATTCCACTCTGGCCCGATTGGCTGACCCATGAACAGGGTGGTTTTCTAAAGACAAAAAGTAGGTGTCAAGTTGAGGCAAAAGTGCAAACCAAGATCATAAATGGCGAAGTTCTCTGTGAGAGTATAGTCCAACCCCACTGCAGGAACATTCTGCTTGTGGAAAGGTCAGGTTAGGTTTGAAAGATCCATGAACTGAGTGACCAGGTTTCACTCTGGCATTTGTTAGCTCCAACTCCATCAGCATATCTCTATCTCTCTCTCTCTCTCAACCGCCCTTTCTATGTCTTATCAAACTCTCCATTCAGGACTCATCTTAAAAGTCCAATGGAAAACAAACAACCTAACTAACTTAAAGGACTTACATTTCTTTTAAATATGTGAGAAATCACATCCCTTTCCAGAGCTCCAGTCTCCTCTCCTTTCCTTTCTAACAGCTCTACATAGGCCTTCCTTTCCCCTCTCTGTTCTATTTTGAAAGATGAGAGCCCTTCACTACCATTATAGGGTTTCAAAAATAACCCATTACTTTCTTAGATTCAACTCATATAAAAGCTACAGAGGTAAAGTTTACTTAATATTTACTAAAAAAATAAAGTGGAGAGGACATGGCCTTCTGTACAAAATTATGTCCTACCACCTGGAAGGATGAGAATTAAGTTTTTATACTCATTCATCACATGTCAATTCTCAAATTCCTGCTAATACGCTCACTGCCAAATCTCAGCAATCTAATGGAGCTAAACATCCTATAGTGGAATAATATAAATTCTCTATAATGTGGTTGATTCTTTCTTCTGCAGTGCAAGTAGCTAATCACCATTCTTTGTGCATCATAGTAACAATATGGAATAAAGTTTGAGGGTTTCACTGAATTAAGCAAATGTAAGATAAATCATTTCTCATTGTCCCAGATGAAAAATAGGAAAAAACCCTTCATTTATTTCTTTCATCTGTCTGGTTGAGTGCATTCAGAATAGAAAAAAATGCCCAGTAATTTGAATAGTGAATTTTAGAAAACTATTACCTATTAATTGGGAATTAGATATTACGAAAAGATGATGTGAATTCTAAGGACTACCCTAGGGCTGAGGTTCAGCACCCTAAGAAAGGAGCAAATGAGGAAGGAGAGTCCCTGTCTAAGGCTGGGATTTGGAGTGTGCTGTAGAGTATGTAAGTAGAGGCCATTGAAAGGCAGACAGCTTTGCTGAGTTGCCCCAGGCCAGAGCCAATGGATCTGTATTGACAGGCTAGGAGACCAGGTAGAAAAGAGCAATCAGTAAATCACCTGTTGAGGCAGCAGCACGCTGACAGCCATGGGCTGGGAACCAGAGGATTGGGTCTGACAGGTTGGAGCAACCCAGAGAGAGCTGAGAATGAGCACTCCACGCACTCCCAGAAGCCTTCATCCAAAAGTACAAATGGTGACAACACCCAGCTCCAGTAGCACAAGTCACATAATAAAGGGTGAATTTGAAGCAGAAAGACAACAAACTGACAACTGACACTTTCAGGATTTTCATGCATTTGTTTGATTGCTTGCTTGCTTGTTTTGAGTGAGTTAGAAAATACTACCTAGTCCCTTCATACATAATGCTTATCACCTGGGGGATGAGAAAAACTAATTAGTACAAATGACTTAGGGTTTTCTCAAAAAGAAATCATAGCATCTTCAACATCATTTCTCCATCCATTGTGATTAAAGCGCACATATTACCTTATGTTTTTAGAGAAATAATAACAGTCTGCACACTGTTCTTTGTTTCATTTTTTTGTTTTAATTTTCAACTTACATTTTCACAGACAAGGGAATAGCAAGCCTGTTTCCCCCATCTTACCAAATGTTTATCAATCTGATAGGTGAACATCTGAACTCGCTATTTGAATTTTTATTTTCTGTGCAACAAAATTTAATGTTCTTGATAGGCTGAAAATTCATTTGCTCTTTTCACTTTTACCTGTCCTTTTAAATTATTGTCCATTTTTCTATTGTATTACTTATTGAGTAGTAGCAGCTATTTTTGTCAGTATTGAAAAGCTCCAAATATATTTTTCTAATTGAGTTGCGACCATTTTGGGGGTATTTGTCATGCAGTAACTTTTAACTTTTTAATATATTTAAATTTATCATTCTTTTAGCTTTCAACCCTACAATGGCCTTGGTCACTACAAGATTGCAACGTATTTCCATGGATCATCTAGTATTTTATAGTCAGATATATTTAAATACTAAATTCACTTACATCTTTTGAAATTATTTTGATGAAGTAATGTTCCAAATGTATTTTTCCCATATGAATATATGTCTTTTTTATTTGAGTATATAAAAACATTGTCTTCTAAGTCAAGTTTACTGATATGTCTCAATTTTTACAGTCCTGGAAAAAAATGTGTTTTTAAAAGCTTCTTCTATTTCTAATAACATTCTAGAATTCATTTTGAACTTCTTTGAAGAATCCCAATTATGTAAGTTAAATCTCCTTTTCCTGCTTTCTGTAAATGTCATTTCCTATCCTTCAGTTTAAGAACACTTTATTTTCACATCACTAGGCTTTTGCCCACATTCCTGTGTTGTAGCCTGTTGGGAGTGCCTTTTCTCCCTAGAATTGCTTCTTTTTTCAGCCCAATTTACATGAAGCTTTTATTTTTAAATATTTTCCTTTCTTTCCTAAATTTTGATTATCACATTTCACTTCCTTCTAGTATGTTGCCATCCTCTCTCTCAGTTCTTGTATCTTTTGTTTGTATTCTTATTTTATCTATGCAATTGCTTCATTACTGTGTTTTTATAGCAGCTATTTGAACATGATTTCCCTCTATTGTCACATATTTCTGTTAAACGCTACACATTTTCCAGTTTTCCCACATCTTTTGTGCTTTTCAGTGGTATTTTGTGGACACTGTATTTGTTCTTCTTAATTATTTATCACTGAATGATGCAAATTTTTGAAGAATCAGCTATTTTCAGGAGGAGTTTATAAGACTGTTCCAGTACTATTTCCAAAACCAACCAAGAATTTTCTTCATGACCATAGTTGTATGTGTGAGGTGTTTTTTTTTTTTTTTTTTTGTACTGGGGATCAAACTCTGGATCTTGTAGTGAAACCACTGAGCTACATCCCCATCCCTGTAGGTGCGAATTTTTAATCCTTACTTCTCAAATAATATAGATGCCTAGGTAGAAGTCTGATTACAATGAAAAGGTTGTCATTTATCCCTCTCTCACAGGCAATGCCAACTTCACCATTTTCTAAAGTGGTTTCTTGAGGAATTTATTGGAAATAAATAAGATAGATATGCTTATAGTTTATCCCGAGTGTGCATAAATCAGACCATAACTGATTTATGATTTTGAAACAGATAATTTTATATCAAAAGTAGCAGAAATATTTACTGAGTAACCAGCACAGTCACAAGTCACATCATCTCTGTGGATGGTAAAAAGAGTTATTTATGCTAGACCATCTAAGGATTTCTTTTAGACTATTCTGTAGTGTTCTAATTCTTCCATATAATAGAAATCACAAAGTCAGTCACCCAATAAATTCTTTAATGAAACTGTTTTGTTTTCACCCATTCTTAGTTAATACTCCTTCAGTAATAGCTAACAAACCCATAGATCGATGAAAAGAAATTTGATGCTTGAGGTTAAGAGACACTCCATTAGGAAAGTCTCTTTTCCAGCCACAGAAAGTCACTGGTATAAATAATGAAAGTTGGACCTTTTATATGGTTAATTTATAAATAAATATTTTTCAGAATAGTCAAATTCCATATCAAATAAATATTAATATCTGAAAATATTTTATTTCTGTGTGATACTAAATTAGACCGCTGTCTGTATCATCCTCAATCACTACTATCACTCTTTATCACTGTATTTCTTAACCATCCTTAATAACTCTTTTCCCACTAATTATTAATCAAAAGAAAAGAGCCTACAAAAGGATAGTGATTCTTTGTATCCTGGACATTTAATGTATTTATAAGTATATTTTACTGGACTTTCATAAGAGAATGTTGGCACTTGAAGAAATTATCTCTGCCAATGAAGATATAGAAAATATATGAGATCAGCAATAAGGAAGGAGGAAAAGGTTAGCCATAGGAGTAGTTTCTACAAAGCAGAAGGAAACATGGCACCATCTCAAGTTCTTAAACTTCACCGACTAGCTGATGCCAGGATTGAAAGGCAAGAAAACATAGTTTAACTCACAATATGTAAAACATAAGGCTCCCAGAGAAAAAGTCTAGTATTTTAAGTCATATTCCCTTCAGTGTAATTATTCCAGCACCACCCCTTTTTATAAAATTAAACTCAAAGGAAGAAAGGTGCAAATGTAAAGGGTTAGCATGAGAAAGTTCTTCAGAGATGATGAAAGAGTTCTGTATCTTAATTACAGTAGTAATTACGTGATGTTATAGAATCTACTCAAGGAATAAAATAGCCCACAACTACATTCACAATCATACACACACACACACACACACACACACACAGAAATGGTGAATACTAAATATGATCTGTTGTCCAGTGAACAGCAATGTATCAATGACAGTTTCCTCTTTATCGTATTCCAGTACCATCACAATAACTTGTCACCCTTGTCAAAAGTTAGATGAATGGCATAGGATCCTAAGTACTCTTTTTGAGATATTTTCTGAGTCTATAATTATCATAAAATAAGGGTTTCTTTAATTGAGGGAATTTTTGTCCCATTTGATTATCAGCATCAACATTGAATGGTTGTTATACACGGCTTCCCAGTTAGAAGCATCTTGAGAGAGCGTGGCTTCCTCATCTGAGACTAAGGCATTGTTTGGAAGTGAGCGTCTTCATAGCTCCACCCTTAATCTAGGTTAAACTTCCAAACCCAGCCCAAATGAGTACACCAACTGAGTAAAGCCAGTATGCTGTACAAGACCTTTACCTAGCCATCACCCCATCCTGCTTAGACTGTAACTCTAAACCTTTTGGGAGCCACCAATGAATTCAAGTCATTTGGAGGAAACATGTAGCAATAGGTCAGGTACCCAGACTGAACAGAGGCCTGGTGGAGCTCTATGGATTTTTTTTAATCTTATCCCATTTTGTCAAGAATGGGAAACATGATCTTGTCACTAATCTGATTTCATTTAAAAAATATTTGTCAACTTGTGCAAGATAGGCCTGAAATTTTATGTAAAAATGGTTCTCTGTGGCCCAATGACTAGAGGAGAAATTTCAAATCACTGAGCCTTTTACACAATCTCCTTCATATACTTTGCCCCGTCTGTTTTTGCCTCAGGTGTTTTTCTATTACTTTCCTCACCCTCATTGTCCACTGGTTATCTCCCTCATGTATACATGGTAGTTCAGATGGAGTGAGACAGTCCAAGAAAGCTTTGTTCAGGTTCATGGCAGTTGGGTGGAATTCTCAGCTGGACATCAGGGTCATCCTCGGTGTGACATTTGCAGCAGATTTGCCCAGGTTTTTGATATGTTGGCAGTCACTTTCCAAGAAAATGAGAATGAGGATGGCAAGGTCTCTTGAGCTAAGCTCAGCAGTTGCACGGAGTCACTTTTAATACATTGGTGAAAACAACTGAGCCATTCCAAAATCAAAAATAAGAAGCAGCCTCCGCTTTCTGATGGTTGGAGCCAAAAAGAAGTTGTGGCCACTTTAAAGGATTAAAAAGGTTGTTTAGTTAGGGAAAATATCAAAGGAAGCACTTTTAAAGTGGGTCATAAAAGGCTTGTGTGAGTTTCTATGCCAAAATAAGAGTGTGTGTCTATGTCTGTGTAGGTATATGTTTGTGTGTGTGTGTGTGTGTGTGTGTGCGTGCAAGAGGTACCCAAGAAAGCTGAAGAAACATTCCAAACTTATAATTGGCATGAACAATGGATGGCACATTTTAGTGAAAAGCTCTAGCTAACTTACTCAAATAATCCAAGAGACACCATCCGAATATGTGTGACTGAGCCTAGGTCCCAGAACAGTCATGAACCAATGAATAACCATTGTTTTAAGCCACTGCTTTTGGCAAGTTTGTTATATTCCTGTGCAACTTCACACCAACTCCAGCTGCAGGTAAATAGTCATTCCAAATATGGAAAGACCACAGCCCTGACTGTAAAAGTCACATTTTACCATGATCATGGGTTTGTGCATTTCTCTCTGCCACTAGATTCTGGGTTCCCTGGAGTCAGACATGTGCCCAGGACCTCATACCAAGCATGAATACATAGTAGACACTAAAGAAATAAATGTTAAAGCAATAAAATGCCAAAGGACTAGTCTTCATCTGATTTTATTTGAGTATGTTCATCAAACTATGACCAGAGAGAACCTTCACTTCCTGTACTGAGAAGGGTGATGGATCTCATGCCCCGATGATGAGGCCCATATTAGGTTAAATTTCACAGGGGCAATAGATTGGACTTTTTCAGAATGCTAAGATTAAATAGCCTCAGATGTGCAGTATTTTACTCACTCTGCCCCTAATTGGCTAGGGAAATTTTCACTTGGAAATAACAGAATGTAATTCCAAGCAAAATCTTGTAAGACTTGGCTTTATGTCAAAATGCACTATAAAAATAAAAACATTTGTTTTATGCAATCCTTCCCTAGGGTTTTGTCCAGCATAATCCTGAGCAAGTCAGATTATTCATTATAGCCTGAAGTTACTTGTATATTACTGGTAATATGACTGCGAAAAAAAGGATGATCTTGTTAATCATCTTCAGATCATATTTTTCCAGTTTGAAAACATTGTTTTGCATATATTTTAGCTGGATGAATCCAAATGTTGAATCATTAAATAATCTATTTCTAAGCATGGATGTAATGTTTTTTCAAATTAAAGAATATTTAATAACTATTTTTCAGCATAGGCATAACAATATCACATGTCATCTTTAAAATTATCATTAGTACTAATTTGAAAGGGAAAGTGATATTGACTAGGGTGCTAGAGTAAGAGATTTTAAATTCTTATTTGATTTTCTTATTTTGGTGACCTGCTCTTTGTCCCTTCACATCTTAAGTAGTTGCCACTAGTTTCTCTATTGGCAATTCCTAGTATTTGTTGACATCAATTTCAAATGTCACAGACCTCACAAAATTTTAACTATAATCAAAATCAACAGCTAGTTTCATTTTAAAAGAAAACATTTCAGAATACCTTATTGAAATACTTTGTGTTTATGAACTATTTTAATTTCTAGGTAATAGGTCAACTGTCTTATTCAAGAAAGGCTACATGGCTATAATTTGGCAAAATACAAATCTAACTCCTCATTAGTGATCTCCTATTTATTTACAGGAAAATTTAATCTATATGACAGTAATTCATTTACACTTACTGCAATAGAACCTTTTGAACCATCTTTTGAAATGGTCTTTTTTTCTTGGGGCAGAAAGGTTTACTTTTACTGGCTGCAAAAGAAGAAATGGCTCAAGCTTGAGTAAAAATACAATCCCTCATCATGGTAAGTGTTAAAAATCAGACTTCTCTGGGGGCCAGGGATTTAGCTCAGTGGTTCTGCTGCCTGCCTTGCAAGCACAAGGTCCCATGTTCGATCCCCTGGTACCAAAATAAATAAATAAATAAATAAATAAATAAATAAATAAACCAGGCTTCTCCGGGACAAGTTACAGTCCAAGTGTCAAGGGTGATCCAGACAGATAGACTAACTTCAGTTGTGAGGTACATACTTTCTGGGTAATGATTAACCTTTCTGCTTGCTTATGCCAGCAATAATAACAAAGTAACTTGCCTTCCCCATATTGTACTCCTAGGTAGACAAGGGGTAAATGAATTACAGATACAAATCTGATTCTTGTACATGAACGCTTGTTGATTTTGTGACATTGGTGTAGACAAGAGAGCTAGGAAATGAATCAGTCTTGTGTTCTATGTTGAATGAGGTGCTGGGTAAACTCCACCTGAACTGGCTGGTCCTCAAGCATCAAACCAAAGACATGAATTATTCTCAAAGCTAACTCAGGGAGTGTTTTGGCTCTGAAGCCCACTAACCCCAGGGGCTTGAGGTGGGACTTATGCAATTTAGAACTGCTAGCTTGGAGTGGGGAGTCATGGTTCAGTTCCAAGGACCTGGCATAAATCATATAAGCACCTGAGTATCATATTTCATATTTATCATTTATAATGCTGTGGTAATTACTCAACATATATGGCAAACCTTCATTCCACAAATATAAAAACAAAGCTTTATTAAAAACCTTATATTACATTTAGACATTAAGAATTAAGATGCAAAAGAGCTGATCTTTGCTGAATCATGAATAAAGAAGAGAAACAGTGAATTTTTTTTTAAGACTAGGAAAAATTCATTGGGAGAAAGAAAGCTTCTGCCTAAGAGAGACAGAAGGGGGACCAGAAACTGGGTTGCCCACCCACCCACCCACGGTTCAAAGATGTTTTATACAGCAAAGCCATGTGGTGAGGCAGGTACAAAGTGGGACAAAACTATAAGACCCAGTGGAAATTTACAAGGTGGGCATGAGGTGGGACAAAACCATGACAACCAATAAGATTATGTGTACAATCACCCAGGTAATATTGATTAAATGGGGATCAAATGGGGGAGCAAGCAACATAGCAAGCATACAAGGATTTTCAGTAAGGGTGAGTCAGTCCCCCCACCCAGGTAATTGATACCTATTTAGAATATCAATCACTGCTATTCATCCTACATGGGTGTGGTAGTTTCTATTTTACAATGCTGGCTTTCAGTGAATGTGTTTTCACTGTCCTCCATGGTGGCTCCTCCTGGGCTGGACTTGTCTAACTACCTACAAGAGATCTAGTTAACTTACCCATCTGCAATATTCCCCCCTCTGATGAAGTACCCCTCACTGCTGTGAGGGGGGCAAAGGGCGAAGACCATTCTGGCTACTTCTGGCTGAAAAGGGTCATAGTTGTGATCAGAAGTAAGAGTTACTCTACAGAGGGTCTATCTAAGGCCTTAGATAGGTGCCAGGCATTGTCATCTTGGTAGCTGTATAGCTTTGAGACTGAAGGAGACAAAGCCAAAGAAATAGTTAAGAATATTTGTGCCAAATTATAATGTCAGCAGGATTGCTATGAATATAGCCAACAAGGGTTTCCACTAGGAGGAACTAGTAATAGCCTCCCACAAAGAGGATTAGAAGGTCTAGGGGACTTCAGAATCCAACATAGAGGTCATATTGTAGGTTAGCAGTTATGATCTTTTTACAAGGTCAATCTGGTGGATCCTGGTAAAAGAAGTCTAGCACATGCGTCACTGGTTCCATTTGTATGACTGTTTGGAGGAGAAATAGTGATTTAACTGCTTTTTTTCATATTCTTATGGCCAAAACTCTGTAGTAGAAAGGTAAGAAATTTGAGGTCAGAAATTCTGATGATAAGTCATTTGATATTAGAAATTCTTAAAACTCTCTAGTTCAGCCTTTATTTCCCCAGTTGCTGCCCAACATGCTCCACAGAGTTAATAGCCAGATCTAGTGAAGTGTCTGGAAAGCTTTTAGAGTCATTACCTACTCTTCCTATTTTCTCTTAGAACTGTGTGCAAAATTGAAAGAGATAGAACAAAACTTAACGTGATTAAAATTCAGGAATTTCCAAATATTTTTATCTCTATAGGAAAACTTTGTAAGATCTGCAGCACTGCATTTTAACATTTCTAAACATTGAGAACACCTATTTAACTTGCTTTATAGCCCAAATTCACTTTCTCCAATATAAAATGTCCTCTAACATCTCAAACCATCCAAGGCCAGCAGAGCATGCATAACTATCTACAAAGAAGGATCCCACTTCCCAGGAGGAAGCTAGTGCTCCAGCTCAGCATCAAACCTTGGGTACTCTGTTGCATTTTCTCTGAGCTTCTCATAATCTTACCATCAATCTCCTAAGGCTTGATTTTAAAAATAAAACTACATTAACAGAGAAGATAAATTCTACCAGGCTTGGGAAGCAAAAATTCTTTCTTTCTTAGATACTTTAATTTAAAAAAAAAATTTTTGACAGGGGATATTTGTACCATATGTGAATGCAAATGGAGTAAGTTAGTTTTGACTGTACCAAAGTTCCTAGGGGGCTCCCAAAATCAGAGAATGTGGCTGGTCACCCTAATTTTCAAGACATGAATGCCTTTGCTCATGGCAGTATTCCAGAATAGAATGTAGCAACATATTTTCCCCATGATTTCTTCCATCCCATTGGTAATCATCTTTCCTCATCCCAGAAGTTAGTTTTGCTTATCCTGTAGTAGCCGAATTGCCCATTGTGAAGGGTGGGGAGTGATTATTGGTATGAGAAAGAGGACATTAGAGTACAATGACAAAACTATGTAAGAACACATGGCTGTGGAGCCCAGTTTAAACATTAACTATCATTTTTTTTTCTATCTACTCTTCTTCTATATTAAGTGGGAATTTGGACTAGATGGTTTCCAAGATATTTTCAATGTCTGACATGCAATGATTCTACCAAATTCTTGAATTACGTCACTATGAGAAATTGCAATCATCTGAGCTGTAAGAGAAAAGTACACACAAAATGGTTGTATTTATGAAGGTTTGCCCCAAATGAAATATAAATACAAGTTAGGGTCCTACAAAGAAACTGATTCAATAAGATAAATATATACTTCATTCACTTATTTCTCCAAGTCTTAATCCATAGATCAGTATGACAGGCTAGAAATTTAGGTAGAATCTGATGCCACAGTCATGAGACAAATTCTTTCCTTTTCAGGAAGCTTGTTTTTACTCCTGAAACTTTAGATACTACTCCTGAAAATTTAAATAAAATTTACTTACATTATAAAAGATAATATCATTTAGTTCAAATTAGTTAACTGCAGCAGCTAACTATATCTATACAATATGATAGCATTGGGTTAAAAAACTGGTTTAAAAACCATATCACCACAGAAGATTAATGGTAACAGGTAGTCTAGGATTATGTGTTGGGTTGAATATTTCCCTCTCAAGAAAACTACATTAGGAATTCAATATAATGTAGTTAACTCTGTCAAGTTTGGCAGAAAGAGAGAAAAACAGATTTTATGTTTCTTTATGCCAGTGTAAATGTTTTTGTTAGGAATCTTGAATATTGTTATTTCATTTAATGAAAAGAACAGAATTGCTTGTTTCAGCAGATGACTTTGTATCCAATAGTATTATGCACAGAAATATTTAAAAGATTTAGTCCAGAAGCCTAAATTTATCTACATTTTTAGTATAGAAATGTATGGGATTCAGTTTTTTTCAAATAAGTAGGCATAAATACAAGGAAGCTTAGAATTTCACAGACCGTTAAGATTATATTTTCAATATTCCACTCAATGCCATAATGCCCCGGTTTCATCTTCAAAATTTTAGCACAATATTTCTAATAATAGGTAATTATCACTTTAAAAGTCAGTTAATTCTAAGTTTTGCATAGCACATCATTAGAAAGATCTCTTACAAAATGGCCTGCATCTATTACCTTGTTAATTCCACCCATTGTCTCTTTTCTGTGAAGAAACACGCAATACACTATCAACTCTAAACAGCTAATTGTAGCTCCATGAATAATCTGTAAAATATTTGAAACCAGTTTCATGTTTCTTTAGGTATGCCCCAGGTAGAATCATAAATTACTGGTGCTACCTTCCAAATAACCACTGTGCTCCTGGGAACAAGAAAAAAATTGGGATGATTAATTCACTAGTTTTTTTTGAATGGATTTTATATGAAAGATACTAAAAATTATGACATGGTTCCATTTATCTCAAAAGTTCAGACAAAGGCAATTTTAATCAATGTGGTAAGGCCTTGTAATGAATTTTATGTCAAGATATGGGTGTATATACTTTTAGAATAATTAAATCTTGGTTATCCTTTCACAGCACAGTCATATTCACAAACAGAATTAATTCATTCTTCATGCAAATTAAGTACTCATCATTGGAAGAAAAATCATAGTAATGATTGTGAGCTGTATTTGAGTTTAAACTTTAAGGAGAAAGTCAGATACTATCTTACAATAGCCATTGTCTCTCCCTCTCCTCCATCAATACACAGAATCAGAATTCATCCTTCCTTTCCCTAACCAGAATTTTCAAGGAATGACAAGAAAGTTGAAAATGGAGATGTTAATTTTCCATGGAGAGAGGTAATGTGTCCCACAGAAGGTTCAGTGGGTTGGGGTGTCAGAAACATTAAGGGAGAGGACTTCAGAGAGGCATGGAGATTAATTCCTTAAATAATTCCAGTAATATTTCAAAATTACTGTAAATATTTTCACAAATAGAAATATTTCTTTAAATCTGCTTGTAATAGGAACATACAAATCTGTAGATGAATATTCAAGGCAATTTTATCCAGAATGGCCAGATCCTCTTACATAGATGAATAGCTCAACAAACTGCTACAGTTGTACCTTGGGATAAACTGAACAATAAAAAAAGACCAGGGCCGGGAATTTAGCTCAGTGGTGCCACCACCTGCCTCGCAAGCCGAAGGACCCGAGTTCAATCCCTAGTGCCAAA
>NW_004624812.1:2501520-2529253 GCF_000247695.1 Heterocephalus glaber
ACCTCTGTCTGGGAAGTTTTCTACTATTACTTCTGTGAACAGTTTTTTTTGTCAGTTGTATTTTCTCCTGCTTTTCGTGGACTCCTATCAGTCTTATGTTATTCTTCCTTGCACCATCCAGCAGCTGCTGGATTGATTTCTCGTGGTCCCTTACTATTTTTAAGAAATCTCTATTTTCATGGCCCTTAACCACAATCCTGTCTTCTATATCTGATATTCTGTCTTCAGATTCCCTTAATCTGCTCTGCATGCTTTCAATTGAGTTTTTAATCTCCTGAATATCTGTTTGAATCTGTTTCATGGATTCCATTTCTTTCCTATGTTGGGCAATCATGGTTTCTACTTCTTTCTTATGCTGGGCATTCATGGATTCCAGCATATTTCTAAGCTCATCTATTTTTTTATCTCTCTCTGTTCTAGAGCCTCTAATTATGTCTTTCACTCTGCTCACCATCTCTGTAGTTATCTGGGAGATTATTTCTGCTTTGAATTTTTCTAGAGCCTCATTCATCTGTTTTTTACTTCCTGTGCTATCAGTTCAGGGTGTCCAGGTGGTTGATTATCAGACTTTTGCACCTTGTTTTCCCCAGAAATTGCCTTTTTGGGGGTGGAGGTCTGAGTTTGTGATTTGCTTAAATGTATTCTCATTTTTGTTTTCAGTACTGTCAGTTGTAAGTCAATGAGTTTCAGTAAGCCAGCCACAGACCCACGAGACCCAGTCAGACCTCTGGCTGCAAGTCCCAAACTGAGCTCCCTGTCCTTCTGCAGGGCTGAACTCTACAAGTTTCCACTACAGGTTCCAGCTATTCCTCCCCTGAAAATAGTCCAGGTTCAAATTCAAATGGGAGGTGATGATCCCTCCAATTTACCAAGTAAGGTGGGCTAGTGTGCTTATATTGCAGAGATTCTCTTCACTTTTCCAGTGGGCTTCAATTATCATCAGGGAGCCTGAGAGAGGCCCTCTCTCTGTTGTCCACTTCTGCAACTCAGGACAATGGCCTTTATGTCCTCCTGTGCCTCTGTAGTGTGGAACTAGGTAGCTGCAGAGCCAAGAGGCCAGAGGTGGGGTGGGGGTGGGGGTGTTGTTACAGGCACCTGCGTGGCCAAGCCAGTGGCTAGTGGGCCTGTGGGGGTTGCCGGATGTCCTCATGGTCTCCTGGATGCAAGTGGGCGGGGTAAGCCAGACTGAGCAGGACGCAGCCACCTGTGTCTGACCGCAAGGCCAAACTGGCAGCCTGTGGGCCTAAATGTAGACTTTTAATAGATGCTCTTTAGCAAGTAGAATTTTCCTTCTCTTCCTATTTTTCTGAGAGAATTTATTTAAAACCATGAATGAGTGTTGAATTTATCCAATGTCTTTTTTTTCTGTAGTGGTTGATATAATCATTTTTTTCTTCTTCAACCTGCTAATATAATGGATTACACTAACTAATTTTAAATCTTGAATCAGCCCTGAGTTTCTGGAATAAAACCCAGTTAGTCATGATGTAAAATTTATTTTAAGCATTACCATATTCAATCTGTTAAGACCTTACTGTGGATTTTTAAATCTAAAGTAATGAAGGATATTGGTTTATTATTTTCTTTTTCTGAAACTTTTTCTTCCAGTTTTGATAAAGATTATGTAAAATTGGTGTTAACTTTTAAAAATATTTGGTAAAATCCCCCTCCCCCAAGCTATATGAGCCTGGATATTTCTTTTTCAATAGATTATAAGTACAAATTTAATTTATTCAATGGATACAGAACTATTCAGGTTAACCATTTCATCTTGAGTAGTTCATGGTTTTGATGAAATTGGTCCATTTCTTTCACATCATTGAATTTATTAACCATCAAAGAGGTAAGATCAGCACTGTACAGTGGTAGCCAGCACTCAAAATGAACCTCAGTGATCATTGCCTCCCAGTGTTCACACCTTAATTCCTCAGTCTCCTCCAACATGATCCTGAAATCTGTCTATTACTTAATGCTTCCTCTCCTCCCCGTTTCTCTGCCTCTTGTCCCTTTATTTCTCTCTGTTTTTCAGCTCCTCTTTTCTATGTGATGAAATCAACTGTGGTCTTGTATGCAGCTCTCTGAAGAGGCCTATGTGGCAGAGACACTTGCCACCAGCTACATGAGTCCCCCTCAATGTGAATCTCCAGCTCATTCAAGCTTTTGGGTGCCTACTGTCCCGGGCAGCATCTCGACTACACCTCATGGCAGATCTGAACCAGAACCACTACTCAGCTCTGGATTGCTGACTTACAAACTATGTGGAATAGTAAATGTTATTTTAAAGTGCTAAATTTTAGGGAAATTTGTCAAGCACAAATAGGTAAGTTTTCAAATTTTCACTGATAAAATTTTAAAACCGCTAGAAGAAAGTAACTTTTCTTTTCCTTTACTTTTATTTATTTGACCATTCATTTATCAATTCTTATACTACATAGTTTTTAATAAACTCATTGTATGCCACAAATTATGTTGGGTTTGGCAATATAAACAATGTGAAACAGAATATGAACAAGAAAAGAAATTGTCCTTTTTTCTTAAACCAAAATTTAGGAATAGTAGGTGAGATTGCTCTTATATTCCAACAATCGTATCTAGAAATTACCAGTTACCATCTATAGATGCAAATAGATTTTATAAAGGAAAAGACCAGAAATTTAAGAGGCACTCGTAAGTCTGAAAGAGTTTTGTTTTTGTTTTTGTACCCGGGATCGAACTCTGGTCCTTGTGCTTACAGGGCAGCTCGCGGAACCACTGAGCTAAATCCCCGGCCCCTGAAAGAGTTTTTGGTGTAAGAACATCGGGGTAAGTGCTCTGCTTTTCTCCTCTCCTTCCCATGGGAACAGTTTATCCTTCCACCTGAGCCCTACTTAGGAGATTCACCATGGAGTCCTTTAGAGAGACAAAGCTGAAGTGCCCTCCAAGACTGTCAGCATGCTCACCAACTCCTTGGCATTGGGCTGGAGACTTATTCCCCAGTTTGCATTGCTGCTGAGCTGAGATGTCATTCGGATGTGATGAGCACACACTGAGCTGCAGGATACACACTGGTATGCAAATCAATGCCTGATACCTTTGGCACATTCATGAGGCAAGAGCCTGGGTGAAATTGTCTACTACGCTAAAAAAAAAAAAAAAATGTATGGTGGAGGTCAAAAGATCATAGCACCTGGGCTTGTTAGAAGCCTTTGAGCCTTTTCCTTAAATTCTTTTTTCTTGTCTTTGGAAAGCCAGGAATAGCAGAGAGACAGTTAATGAAAGCCCGGGGAAGGAGATACAGAGCATGTCTGAACATACCTATTAGAGAAAAGTCATTTGATTCTGTGATTATCCATGTTGTCAATAAGCAAGTGAACCAAAGGTGAATCAAAAGCAGAAACATTTTCTTACCAGCATCTGTATTCTTTTCATGTTTGTCTTTTACTAAAGAAGGAAAAACTGACTTCTAAGATCTTTCTTAGCTGTTCATTTGATCCAGAAATAGACCAGAATACAGGAGGACAGACTATCAAAAATGGTAAGAAAGAAATAATCTTGGTGAGGGAACAGAGGCCAAGAAGGAAACAAGCACCAAAAAGAGACTGAAAGCCAGAATCCAAGTCTCTCCTGAGTGTCATGGGAAACACTCCTTTCAGAAGAGCAGGGATATATTTATTCTTTAATCCACAGCTTTCTCCAAATGAAGAAAATTTTCACTTAATATCAGTATTTCATGTATGCTTTGATTTTACATGTGTATACCCCAAATGTTGGGTGCAATGTAAGGTGAGAAGAGAAAGAGTGGTAAGGATAACTTTAAAAAATTTTTACCAGTTTATAACAACGAGGGGGCACCAGACTCTGGTAATCAGAAGGGTTGTAACCTTGAGCCTATGAAAACAAAAGTGTTATCAGGATTGTTTAGTCAACCTCTATTGGCCAGACAGAAGTAAATTGCTCTTATAAATTATTACTAGCAAGAAGTGACCTAGTACTAAGCAAGGTTGGCTATATTTTCACTATGTTTCAAATAATATCTTTTCATCATAAGACACTGAAATGTACAGGATTGAGAAGTGGAATTTGGAAAGACAGCAGACATTTACTCTACTTTTAAAAAGTCTCTCCAAAGGATTCTTACACAAGACTTCCCACCCCATGCCTCCATGGATCAAAACAAGAGCCACCTTGTTATGTATGAAAAACTGAATATTGCAGATGTTTCAGAAGATGTTCGATTGGTGATGTTTTGGGAACAGCAGAGATTTGTTTTGCCAAAAACTCACAAAGAATGTGAAGCAACTTGAGTGGAACAGCAGGCTTGTCATTTCACTATGTGTTCAAGGTGCCAAAAGTCATTTTAAACCCTCAATGATGCAGCTGTAAAATGAAGACAATAATATCTTCCCTACTGATTATGAAGGACTTATGAAGAGTAATCAGTTAATATATACATTAAAAGTATCATCGCTTGCTATGTCTCACATGGATGTCCTACTTCTGGTTTCCTTCCAACTACCCCAGGTTATTCATAAAATTCTGCTTTCATCATACAATCAAAGAACACTTTCCTGGGGCAGGACAGTATCACCCTTCATTCTAAGCACAGTATAGCCTCACTCTCCAATTTCCATCTTTCTTCTCATTTCTCAGCTTCCTCTGTGCAAGTACTGTGGGCCCAAGTTGGACAATTCCATTAGGTATCTTGGCCTCTGTAGCTTTGTTTACCCCAGGGGCAAATAAATTATACACTCCACACCGTCATGTTCATATTTTCTGCACACCCTTAAATACTTCCCCTGAAAATTCATAAGGTAATTCCTGTGCCACTGACTTGGGTTGTAACATCTTTCATCTATTTTCGTTTTCCTTTCCTATATTGTCTCCTTGAGGAGGGAGGCAATGTGTTATGGTCGGCTATCATTTAATTTTGGGTTTAAAAATATTTTATACTTTTTTCACAAGTTAGAAGCAGTACTTTGCACATAAAAGATACTATATAAATGATTTTTGAACATCAAATAAATGAATGAGTGATGCCTAAGTACAAAGATCTGCCCTCTGGCCGCCATTTTTCAGGAAGGTGGATGTGGAAACAGCTTTTCTCCTTGTCTACCCTAGAAGAGCTATGCTGCTGAGAGAGAGGCTCTGGGAGAGCCACCTTGTCCAAAATGAAGAATGCAGAGGTTTATTCTTCATCCCTGGGTGATAAACCCTTCAAAATTTGAATTCTATAAACAAAGAGTAATTCTCAGGATTTGGAAATTCCTCAGATAGCAGCAGGTCATGGGAAGCCATACAAAGTACAGACTTCTGCTCATTACGGAAATCTGATGCTGGGTGTTTTCCCAAGAAACCAGACTCCTACATTCAAAAAGATCCTTCTCTCTTATTCCTTTCAAACAGCCACAAGAAATCCCAAGTCCAACGACTTAACCTCTCCTGTGCTCAAGTCAGCCTTTAGCTGCACGGGGATTTCTGAGGATTTCCACTTTAGAATACAGCATACATTGAAGAGGAAATAGGAGATTGACATAGCCCTGAAAGATAATGCAAGGAGGGGTTCCAAAGGGAGAAAGGAGTTTCTACCATCTTTCAACACTGTGCTAACAAGGAAATCAACTAGGGACACACCTGCCCTTTGGCTTCCTCAAGAGAACCCTGCGTTCCACTGCATTGCCTCTTTTACATCTCCTCAGCACCACCAAGAACTGGCCTGAACTGTTACCAAGACTTTGCCACAAACCTGGAGATGGCTTATTCCCCCTCTAGGAAGGAGCTTCTGACTGCTGCTGGAGATGGCTGTGCTTAGAGCCCATCTTCACTGCACATTTCTCACTCCTGTCCCTTTTCCACCTTGGCTGTGCATGTCAGGGACCACTTAATCACAGGAACAGATCTTTCTGAAGAACAGGAAAATGATATCCAGACATGGGGTCCTTTAATGTTGATTTTAAAAAGTGAAAGTCAAACGTGATCAAGGAAGCATTTCAATTCAGCAAACACAGATTTTAAAAACTTAAGTCAAGAACCACAACTGTTTGATAACATGAAAATTTTCACACTTAGCACATTAAAAAAGTCAACCATAGTAGAAATATTCAACAAAAATTGACAATCCACATAGTAAAATGCATTGTAAGTCGAACACTGATAAAAGAATTACATGAACATTTTGAGTAACAGGAAAAAATGATAGAAATAATTTTATACAGATAAATATAAGTAAAATTAAATATGGTAAAGATTGCTGAAGAAAAGCCAGGGTGATATCTCACACCTGTAATACTCAGGAGGCTAAGGCAGGAGGATTGCCAAGAGTTTGAGACCATCCTGGGCTACAAAGTGAGTTCAAGACCATCTTAAACTATATAACAAGATCGTGTCTCAAAAAACAAAGACAAAGAAATAAAAAAAGATTGATGAAGAGTAATATTTGTTGGAACACCACATTATTGTCACAAATTTAGACCTGAAATTTTACACAGGAAATTTGGACTTTTTGAAATTATGGCCACACAAGAGAATTCACAATTGCATATGAGTAAAATTGAATTTAAACAAAAGCTAGGTTTTCCTAAAATTTACGTTAAAAAATTTGTCCATATAGGAACAAGCTCAGTAGAGCAAAATTTGAGATAATTTAACTCTCAATAGCAAATTGATAACAGAATTAAATTATCTTACTGCCTTTTGTTCTAGAAAATATTTTTTCACAAAAAATCATGGTTATTACATACCTACAGTGTGAAAACATATTCAATATCAGAGGTATTTGGGTCAAATGTACTTCCACGTAGAGATGAGTTAATTCATTTTGTAAAACTAGAGTCCAAACATCCCTACACATTGTATTTTGCCTCACCTGGAAGTTCTTTTAAGTCCCCTGAAATGTTTGCCACCACAGTCATTGATAGGGTCATTATACTGTCACAGACACACGCACCCCAGAGCATCTTTAAATACCAAACTTGCATTCTAGTAGATTTATCACATACACATGCACACTGACATATGTGCACAGACACACACAAATATATGGTGGTTGAAGTGGCCAAAGTGACCGTCTAAGATACAGTGACTCTCATCTATTCCTGGAAGTTGAGTCTCAGCGTTGGAGCTCTGTGACTCCATCTAGTTCTAGTATGAAGAGAGACCAGACATGCCACTCCCACATCCCTTTCTACACAGGAGGAGAATGAGACGAGGAAAAACCAGAAACTCATGCGGATTTCAGACGAGGAAGAGGGAGTGGGATGCAAGCATTCAGTGTCCTCTGCTTGGACTTTTTTGATAAAATAAATTATCATACCGAGGAACAATTATTCAGCCCTGAATGCAATTTTAAGAGGTAATATTCCTCTTTGTGTACTTCCTATCTCAAATCATGGGGCTCACTATCTCTTCTGTTCCCAAATTCCCAGTATCTCATTCTGTGCTTCAGAATCCTGCCAGCCTCTCCTCTCCAGCAGCACTCCCAGAGTTGGCTCATCTTCAATACTCACCCACTTCACCCATGTATTTCTCATGTCATTCCCAAAGGCCTCTCAAAACACCTTGCTTTCTGATTCATAATCACCAGGAGATTCAGATGTATTACAACATTGTACTGTGCTACTTCTCCAAAAGTATTTGCATTTCAGTAAAAGGAATTTATGTCCTAGGAATTTTATTCTCCTAGGAATTTATGTCATTTTTATTTTATTTCAAATTAATTAAATAAAAATTATATACTAGCATTGATGATATGCTAATAATATTTTTAGGAGACATGAGGCAGGTAGTGCTTGCTAAATTGAATACTAAAATATGTAACAAAATTCTGGCAGAAAAACACAAGTATGCATATATATGTGTATATGAACATATTTTATACACAGATAGTGAGAGAGGATCATACCTTATACCTTACTAATCAACCAAGCAACCAACAAAATATTCAGTTCCAGGTGTATCACAAGATGCTATTTAAATGTTAAGGGTAAAGCCATAAAAATTCTAGAAGAACGTCTCTGCAACTTTAGAATAGGCAGATATTTTTATATAGGACAAAAAATTGTTAAACATATACATAAAAATGAAAACTTGGACCAAAGAAAAATTGAGAAATTCTGCTTATCAAAACACAAAAAAAAAACTGAGCTGGGGATATGGCTCAGTGGTAGAATGGATGTTTAGCATGTTTGAAGCCCTAGGTTTGATTCCCAAAACAAAACAGCAAAAAGATATAACTAAATATGAAAGAACATATTTACAATGAACATATATTAAGAACATTCATATCTATAATATATAAAGAACTATAACAAGTGAATACACAAAAGACAAATCACACAATACAAAAATGTACAAAAGATTTGAGTGGACATGAGGACCTCCAATAATTATGTGCAAATGTTATTCAACTTCATTCACCATTGGTAAATACAATTAAGCTACAATATGACATTACAACCCACAAGCCACAATGACTACAATGAAAAAAAACTGAAAAGTATCAAGTGTTACAAGAAGGTAGAGCGACTGGAATTCCCTTAAGGTACTGGTGGGAAAGTAAAATGAATTAACTATTTGGAAAAACTCCATAGAAGTATATACTGAAACTAAATAGATACATGCCGTTTTCCTGGAAGATATCATTTTTAGCTATATACTCAAGAGAAATGCAAACAATTACACAAATGTCCACTAACTATAGAATGGATAAATAAATTGCAATATAGTTTACATCACAGAATTCTATGCAGCAAACATCACAAATACAGTATTGAACAAATGAAGCCTGACCCAGTACATACTTATAATTCCATAAGTAGATCCAGGAAGGGGAAAAACTTAGAAGTCATAGTGGAGGTTAATCAGGGGAAGCTAGGTCATGTCTGGAAGGGAATACAAAAGGAGGCCCCTGCAGTGCTGGAACTGTTGTGCTCTTTGACTTGGGCCTAGATGCAAAGATAAAATTAGTGAAAATTAGCCAGTTGTACACTTGACATATGTTAATCCTCTCTTTGCATTTTGTACTTCAATAAAAATGTTTATAAATATGAAAATAAATTTTAAAGAAAAACATGGAAAGTCTTTAGGTGCAAAAACTAATTGGAGACTAGAGAGAAGTTGGCTTGGTAGTGAGGCATAATAAAAGACCTATAGATTTTTAACTGACTGTGATCTCAATCCGAATCAAAGATGGAAAGAAAATGCCAAAGTTATTAAAGTAATGTGATTCCATAGCACAAGAATTAAACAAATTTAGAATGAAAAAGTTCCTTAGGTATCATACAATACAACCTTTTCATTTTACATCTGACAGAATCCAAGTCAGAAAGATCTTGGCTCAATCCAATTTAGGTGGAGTTTAAGAGAGTCAAAACTGAACATCACACTTTCTCATTTTATGACTCAGAACACATTCCCAAACCCTAATAAGTTCAAAAATCAACTTCAGAATCCCTAGGAAGGGTTCAGAAGCTTCAGATCATCTGACAAAACAGGCTGTGAACCTTTTTTTTCCAAATAGCTGTGCCAGAAAAGGAAATGTGATGGGTTTTGTTATGGTTTATATCTAGATGCACCATTAGAGTCTTATGCACTATCAGGTGGGGCTTTGGGAAGGTGACTGGATTATGGGGGTTGGTAGCTAATAGCTTGCTGTTGGGAGGTGGTGGTCTGGTTGGTTAGAAGTGAATAGTCGAGAGGCGACCTGGAAGTGTGTTTCTCCCTACCCAACTCCTCTTTTCCTTCTCTGTTTTCTGAGTCCATGCCCTGAGCAGCTCTCTTCCACTATACACTGCTGCCATGCCATCCTGCCTTGGAGCCAGTGGACTATGGACTATGACTGTGAGCCAAAATGCACCTCTCCCCTTCTTCACTGTGATTGCTTGATCAGATCTCATTTCTATTCCATGTGGGGTAATTGTTTTGGCAGTGTTTGAACAAAGTGAAAAACATACCATAACAAATTTCTGATCCATTTATGCCCTCCCTTTTCAATATTTAATAATTTCAAATCACACTCCAAAATGAAAAATCACATGTATAGTTTCAATAATTTAGACAGTCTTCACTGCAGGCCAAAAAGGAACTAAAATGCACAGAAATACTTTTGTGGGCTCATGGTGTTCAGAACAGTCCACGCACTAAAGTGGGACAAAACCATTGGGACATAGCTCAGTGGTAAGGGCAGAAAGTTGAACCCACAGTTCACACAGCCCCTGTAGCTGAAGTGGTGGTCTCCAGGAACAGTGACTGGCTCCTGCCATCCCAGTCATGGAGCAGAAGGGGAGACAAATGAAGATTAGCTCTACCCTGCTGAGGATTGGGAAAGGACTGGGAACAAGGAGGGAAGTACAAGTACAGAGAGAAAGAGAGAGAGAGAGAGAGAGGAAGGGAAACCATTTCCTTATACAAGAAGAATTAGCAAGTACTAATTCCAAAGTACCTGAAGAAAATGACTCCTCAAAAAGGGCAAACAAAATCAATCATTTCAGAAACTCACTTCAGGAAATAAATGGACTGAAAAAATTATAAAATGATCTTGAAATCTTTAAGATGGTTTAAAAAGATAAACAGAAGGAAGAAATGTGTAAAATAAAAATAGTAACATGGAACAAAACATGTGGGCACTAAAAATAGGAAGATATGAAAACCAAAACTCGTCCCAAATCTTAAAAATGAAAACTACAATCACTAAAATTACTCCACAAAAGGAATGAAGTCTAAATTGGTTAAGGTTAAAGTAGAATTAGGGAACCAAAAGAATGAGTATTTAGTAAGTGGTGCAGGGAGAATTGAATATGTATATATATGTTTTTATGCTTATATTATGTATAATGTAAGTATAACTTATTGAATTGCTAATATATTTATTGCATACTATAAATTATGTAATTGAAAATTAAATGTGAACAACCTTTTAAACAATTAAGAAAAAATATAGGTGCATATTTTTAAGATTTTAGAATAAGGAAAGACTTGTTATACCAAATACAAAAAGCCAAAGTCATAAAGAAAATGCCTGAAAAACCTGGATATTTTATACTTAAAGTTTATGTATATATAAAGGTGTATAAACAGAATTGAATGTCGCTGAAATTAGGTCCAGCACATGTAATTCTCCTGTGTATTATGAATATAAAGAGAAGTATACACAATAAAGAAAAAAATCTAAGAACTGAATACTAGAACAGCCAAAGTATTTCCATGTGTCGATCATGGCAAATAACAAACTGAAGTGGAAAACCAAATGTGAAAAGTACATATGAAAATATGCTGAACTATGCAAATAATCAGAGTAATTCAAAAGCAATTTCAAATCTAGCAGATGGGCAAAAGTACCAATATTTGGTCAAAAACGTGGAAAACAGGGACTGTCACTTAGTGATGAGAGTATAAATTAGCAGAATTGTCATGAAGAACAATGGCGGTACCCTAAAATCACCGTCCTCTGTGGCCTAGTCATGCATGGTGAAAAGGTGTGCATGCTTGGGTTTGCTTTCATGAAAAGGCTCACACTCAAGATACAAGCCTGTCTAATACTACATTATTGTGGCAAAAAGCGAAACTAATCCAAATGCCAAGTGGTAGTAGAGATAGATGTATAGACACACTGTGATGTGTTTATATAACAAAACCGTCTGCAGTTTAAGAAGAATAAACTACTTATGCATTACTATGAACATGTCTTAAAGATAATAGTGAATGAAAACCAAATTTAAAACTGCATATACTGCATTTAAGTAACCAAAATGAGAATGATATAGCTTTTTTGGTATCAATAAATTACATAAATATCATTTATGTGTGTATATATTATATTAAAACAGATATGGAACTAGATAAACATCAAAAATTCTTCTTGCTAGTAAGTTCGCTGGAAAGGAAGAGGCAGGGCAGGAGGGAAGGGAAGGGAAGGAAATGCCATCAGTACAGGCATCATATGAGCCTCAACTTTATCAAGAGGGACTTTGAGAGACAACATCTACACAGGCAGAGCAGCAGACATGCTGAGACACCCAAAGAACTCCTGTGCAGAACAAGGCGAAGGAAGGGAGTCAATCTTGTGGACACCTGAAGAGCTGCCACTGACATGTATTCTTTTGCCCCAGGGGTTCTAGTTAAAAACCACATATGGAAGTCAGGGGGCAGAGATTAGCCTCAAATTAAGAAAGAATAATTGTAACTTTTGAATAGTTAACAGTTTGTGGGAGGTAGTAAGATCCTACCACTGGAGCTGGTAAAGTCCAGTGTGGCTAAGCCTGGTATAACTGTGGCTTTGGACAGGGACTATCACATGTCATAGGCTGAGTTGGATCATGGTAATGTGGCCATAATGACGACACTGTTGACACTGATAATGGGGCATTTTGCTAAGCTTTTCAGGCACTGCCTCACTTAATCCTTAAAATAACATTAGAGATTGATACTACTTTACTGTCCTCATTTTATCAATGAAAGTGAACATCACATGATTGATTAGGTTTTGAATCTGCACATTTCTACCTCTAAGGCTGAGCACTTCATTAAGTTCTTTACTACCATTAGGAATGTCAAGTTTCATGAAATCAAATAAATGAATTTCTTTTTGTGAAACTGAGGCACACTAGGATAGATGTTTTGAAGATGTCGAGGCTTATCCTGAGTCCCTAAAAGCAAAGTGCACTGACTAGTGCTCGTCAAATGGTATCCCTGGGTTCCAATGCGATTAATATGATTGACTCAACAACATAATACAAATTTGTAAGAGAAACTGACAAAATGATGGAAAGATATGCAAAAAAAGAGCTAAGTACAAAGCCGGCTTCTTGAAACTTCCAGTGTCTGTAGGTGACCATGTTTCATTGACCAATGAGACACTGATCTTACCCAGTGTGGATTTTTAAAGTATCCCCCACTCCAGTTCTTATCACTTGCAAAATCTATCATGTATTCTGCTAACCCCAATCAAACCCTTCCCACACAGCTAAGTGCTTGGTGTTCATCTTGTCTATCTCTTAAGGACAGAGATAGATGAGTCAAATATGCCAGAACTTTAACCTGTGGTATGAAAGGAGTGTGGGTGTTTGAAGAACCATGTTTTGCTCACTTCTCCAGGCCAAGGATATTTTAGGGATGACACACAATTTGTCCACTTAGCCCCAGGTCTCTGCTGATTAAAAAGGGCACTTCCCCTAGGACTCTGTGTCAATGCAGAGGAGATAAATTACAAGGGAATTAAGTCCATACCAGAAAGTAGCTGTCATTAGACTCTCTTGGCTGTGTAGATTCCTGAAAGGGAACAGGAAGAATTAAATGAGTTCTGTCTTAGAGACTGGGGACAAGGGTCAGATCCACAAAAAGAAGCTAGTGTTCTGTGGAGTAAGAGATGGAATGGTGGAATGAGAAATGACACCATGTGATGTGTGTGCTGTCACATCACAAACACACTCAATGGAGAGCCCCTCAGTGTTCTGGAAAGTCTGCCAGGGGCAACATCGAGAGGAGAAAAACTTCTCAAACTGCCCAAGAAGGATCTCTATCCAGAACTCTGCTTCTTGGCTTTCTTATTTCTAATCTTTCTCAGATCCACCAGGACCAAGATGCTGAGAAATGTCAGAAATCTTTCCAATGAAGCCCTAAGCTCCCCCAATCTACATATTTTTGTGTAATAATATGACTCCATAAGTGCATGAAAATATAAGCAGAGTAAATATCAAATTCCAAAATTTAGCTCTCAAAGAAATATATTTGTAGGCATACACTGCAGGAGGCCACTTGGTCCAAATTCAGGGAGGTAGCTATGCAGAGTTTTCAGGGCAATGTACACCACTGTCCTTCCTCTATCCAATATCAACTCTGCTCAATTAATGTCCCAAGGGGCCATTCAGTAAGGATTTCTGCTGAACAGAGAGAGCAACCAGGGCCAACACTGAGGGAACTTTATGTATCTGAGTAAAAGACACAAAAGAAGAAGAGAGTTCCTGGTGAAAGCTTAAAATGCTGAGTCTAGAAAAGGTTCCTACTCCAATTTATAAATATTAGACAATCATGAGTACAAAAGCCAAGTTAAGTTTTCTCCCCAGATCTTTAACATAACTCATCTCTGAATTCAAGGGCCCATTTGAAACCACACCATGGTATTTACATACAGAAAGAAAGTTCTGAGGCAGGGTGCATACTTGGGGCTACCTGGAAAGAATTTAGCTAAAACTAGAGTCCCATTAGAATGGCGCCTGTGTAAAACTCATCTTACACAAACTATAAACTCAGACTGTGAAGGGAAATATTGAGGCTAGAAGTAGCATTTGGAGACACTTACAGGGTCTTGTCTCTCAGAGTGCATGAACCTCTGAACTTCAATTTTCTCACTTTTAAAACTAGACTACTGGCAGCTATTCCATCCATCTTATTAAAATAGTTCCTTGTGAGACTCAAGTACCAGGCAGTGAGTAGCTTAAATAAAATCATGTATTTCTCTCAATTCTAAAGGTTGGAAAGTCCAAGATCAGAATTCCAATGATTTGGTTTCTGGTGAGGGAACTGTCTGAATAACAGCTAAGGCTGTCTTCTTGCTACTTCTTCACATACGGGAGTGAGAAAGGGAAAAGGGCACAGGGAGACTATTCTTTCTAGGCTCTTCTTCTAAGGGCATTAACCCCTTTATGATGGAGTGGGTGCTTACATAAATCTAAGTATCTTCCAAAGGAAACATCTCCAAATGCAATCATATTGGAGACTAGGAATTCAACACATGGATTTGAGAGGGGAACAAATGTAGAGTTCACTGCAATAATTGCATGAAAGTTTTATTTAAATTATAAAATTACCTAAAAGTCTTTGACTATATTATGGTATAATTATTGTTATGGTTTATGTTGAGATGCCTCCCAAGAGCCTCATGTGCTCATAGGCAGGACTTTTTGAAGGTGACTCGTTTATGAAAGTTATAGCTGACTGGCTGTGAGGAGGTGCGATCTGGTCAGAAAAGGCGGGTCACTGAGGGCATGATCTGGAAGGGTTTATCTCCCTTCCCCAGCTCCTGCATGGACTTTCTGTTTCCTGCCACCACGCCATGAGCAGCTATTCCTCGACCACACCCTTCTGCCACACTTTCAGGCTTTAGAGCCAGTTGACACTGCACCATGAAAGCACTGAGACTACTGAAACATGAGCCAAAACAGACTGCTCCTCCTTTCACTTGTGGGTGTTGGGTGTTGTGTTTTAACAATAAGAAAGTGACTAAGACAATTGTGTGTATGTGTGTATATACCCTATCTATATATATAGTTTGTGTGTGCATAAACATGATAGATCTTGCCACAATATGCTGTTTATTTGGTTTTTTGTTGTTGTTTCTGTTGTTGCTATTATTGTTGTTTCCTTAGGAATCATGGAGTTATATGGAAACTTAGAAATAAATTCTGTAACTCCTGTTACATCCCTGCTTTTCACAGGAAGAAAGAGATAAGCCTGTATACAAATTCCACAAGTTATTTAATCTCTCTATACCTCAATTTCTTCATTTGCAAAATAGAGATAATACTAATGTCTACTTCATCAGAGTTGTAATGAAGTTTAAATCAGATAATGTGTTACATGCATACATTAGTTCACATTATCACAAAGTAAGCACTTGATAAATACAGTTAGTGTTAACTGCTACTGGATGTTAAATGCTTCTGTCATGTTTTGTTATCATTAGTATTATTATTAATCATAGAGTTGGAATATGCGCCCAAATCTCCTGACATCTGGTATTCTTCACAAAGAGAAAGTGCTCTAGTCTAGCAAGGCCAATTAGGAATAACAACTTCTTTTTTAATGATAAATGGTGTTAGTTTTTCCCAGGTGTCTTTGTTGCAACTAAACAGTAAAGTTGAGTTCTAAGGACAACTAGTTTCTGGAAATACCCATCAGAAAGCCAGTTAGAAGATTAGGGAGCAGGTCACAATGCTCAGTAGGGTTTAGCTGAGCCTTCTTGCTAATAGACCCATATATTCCCCAAAATTAAAAGAAATATAAAGTCTAGTTTGAAACATAGATCAGTGATGCCAAACCTTTTAGAGACAAGCACCCCAACTACAACCAAAACCTACTTATTTATTGCAAAGTGCCAACACTGCAGGTAAACCTGAGTACTGAAATTTTTAGTTGAGGAAAAAAACAATTCATACACTAACATCTTTTGTCTTAACAGAAAAATAAATAACATGGCCACCACTGACATAGGTGAAACTTCTCTGTCAAAATTCAGCATAGAATCTACTCTCTTTTAAAACTTTTTACTAGTACATGTTTATAATACATAATAATTACATTCATCCTGAGGAGTTGGCACATGTTCCCAACACATCTTACATTTTTTTTCATCTCCTTCCTCTCCCACCTCCACCCCAATCTCTTGGTCCTCTTCACTTTTGCAAAAGTTCTATCTCCCTGTTTCCTATTATCTATCTTTTATTTTGCTCTTTAATTTATTTATATTTTTGGTTTCTCACATAAAAGAAATCATGAGATTCAAGCTTAAGTGTCTGATTTACTTCACCTAACATTATGGTCTTAAGGTGCATCCATTTTTCCTACAAATGACTCAAGTTTATCCTTCTTTATGGCAGAGTCGATGAACAGATGAATGGATAAAGGCAAAGTGGTATTTATACACAAATGATCTACTTTTCTGTAGATATCTTGGCCATGAAGTGGAGCTTCTCTCACATGGTATTTACTTTCTTTCTATACTGTCTCCTTTTGGTTTGGAATTGCTACTTCACATTTGTAAATCAACAACAAATGGAAGCATAAGTGCTCATCAGAACTGGCAGTGTTACTACTCGGTGCTTAAGGACCAGATCTCTGCGAGAAAGAAGGTGGATGTTTTTTCCATATCCAGGATCTTGGCTTAAGTAGAAAAAAGTTAATGGATTATCCCTGATGGATGACTGATGCTCTCAGCAGTCATGGGCTCCAAGCCCGAAATCAGTCCTATGTACAGACAGCAGCCACGTCTGAGGATGCAGGACAGGCTGATAACAGGACCGGAAACCCATCAGAGACACCCACCCCCTTACCTCTGGGCCTCATCAAAATTACCTGCCAAAGAGATTCTGCTCCAGACCAGCACCTTGTCAGCCTGCTTTATAATAGAAAACAGCTGCTCCTATTGGGAGGCGGGGGTGGAAAGAGTGAAAAGACTTGGGGGGGAAAGCACCATTCATAACTTTTCTCCTTGTGCAGAACTGAAACTTGCAATCACAGGGCAAGTATGAATGAGAAATTCTAGGGGCCCTGTGAGAATAATATTATCCTCCTTTAAGAGGGGTGATAAGAAATCAAAGCTACTGAATTAAATCACAGATGACTGCTGATCTTTAATAATGGATTCCGAGTAGAATCCAAAATCTGCTTAAGCAACATGCTAGGAATGGCATGGACAATGGTGTATGCAGTTTTGACCAGGGAAATTGGATATGGGGAGTGGAAGGAACCTGTGCGGTTCCTTCTTTATTTTCATTACTGTTCTCTAGTGCTTAGAACAGTGTCCATCATGTGGCATGTGCTCAGTAAATATCTGTTGAGTAATGATTAATGAAATTCATGACCTGAATTTTCTAAAGTAAGACAGAGTGGATTTTAAAATTTACAGATCCAGGTTTCACTCAAAATTCTGTCACTGAACTAGCTCCGCTGTCTTAGGAAAGCTTAATAGAAGTACAAGTAATGATTAAAGTGATCATGCACTGTGTGGTCATCACATCACACAATAATGACATTAACGGATCATCATACATGAATGACTTTAAGATTCAGTAGGAAAATATAAAAATAACACCCATCATATGGATGTTGTTATTTGGATAATTGTTCCCCCAAAGTTCTAATAAAGCCTTGATCTCCAGGTTGGCACTTTTGTGAGATGGTGAAAACTCTAAGAGATGGGCCCTACTGGGAGGTCTTCAGGTCACTGGGGGCTGGTGCTTAAAGGGAACAGCAGGACCCTATTTCCTTCTAGGAGATGAGCAGCTTTACTCCACCACGGGCTTCCACCATGTTGTGCTGCCTTACCACAGGCTCCAAGTAATAGGGCCAACCCATCATGGCCTGAAACTTCTAAAATTGTGAGCCAGAATAAACCTTTCCCTTTACAAGTTGATTATCTCAGGTATTTGTTATTGTGAGAGGAAGCTGGCTAACGTAACTGAGAAATGCTTATAACGAACTCCTCCCTTGCTGTTGGTAGGCAGTGAGAGACTAATTCTTGGCTTCAGAGTCCTCCCAGTCATCCACACATGGGAGACATGCCACCATGCTCAGTATATAGAAGAGCTCTGCAAGAAGCAGTGGGCTGCAGAGACCTGGCAGAGCCAGATGAAACTAAGGACAAAAATTATCCGAAAAAGCAGAAGCTCGTTAGGAGTTTACCATCAACATCACCGTTTCTTGCATTTCTAAGATAAAGGCAATTTAGTTTTCAAATTAGATACAATTTTGAATAAATAATCTCTCTGTACAAATATATAACTACATACATATATACATGCAAGTACATGTACACAGACAGGAAAAAACGGAGGTGATGCTAGAATAAAAAAAGAATCTAAGAGTATCCAAATCAATATCCTTAAAATTCAAGTATATGTCTTGTACTTTTAACATAGATCAGAACCTCTATCTAAGGAAGAATCATAAAGCAAGGAAGAAGTCTTAGAAATTAAGAAAGATGGTTGCTATATATGGGGGTAAGGAGAGAGAGAGCGAGCGAGAGAGAGAGAGAGAGAGAGAGAGAGAAAGATTACAACTTCAAATGACCAGTCTAAATAAGATATTTAATTATAGAAGGTGTTTGGCTATCAACAGGTTTCCAAGGAAAGGGAGCATAGCTCAGGGGTAGAGCATTTGACTGCAGAATAGGATTCTGGATTCTGGCCGTCTATATTGTTCCAGATCACCTACCACCTCTCCTTCCATGCTTCCAAGTCCCCACCTTCAATCCAATGTGACTTCATCAATGAGAATGTGACAATTTTTCTAGTGGGGTCTCTGGCTTGACAGGCCACTCTGTGTGAGGAAATTGCTAAGGAAATGATTCAGTATTGAGAGACTCACCATAGGCTTAGTGAAAATCCACCTTCTGAAATGAGAAAGGTGACTTAGAAATGAATCAGCACTTCATCCCATAAGGCTTTATATTTGTGAAGGACAAGAGGTGACTATCACTGTCTTTATTAAAGTTTCCTCTGATGCTTTGTTGGTAGAATAACACATTCAATTCTTTTTTCCCTCTGAAAGCATCAGAATCTGTCTTAGGTGGTTTGAAAAACTTCCTCTAGGTGGCTCTGATTCACAACACCTCCACCTACCCAGCACTGGACTCACTGAACACGGTTAAATGGTCCATCAAGCTGAGGACATAAAGATTCCTAAGTCTCACTTCAGAGACCTTAAGGAAGAGTAAGTTTGGAAATCGTCCCAGATGAGAATTTGTCTCAAAATTAGTTTCATTCGCAGAGAAACAATTTTTCCTCTGCCAATGTCACTTAGATGTTTGTGTATTTATTATGGTTGCCTGGGTTTTTATAAGCAATAGCAGCAGCTAACATTTTAGTTATGTTTTGATTTAAAAGTTCTTTTATGCCCTTTATATCCTTATCATCTCCAGACTGCCTCTATTTGACAATTGCAAAGGGAGTAATACCATAAATTCTCAGTACTTTGTGAGGATTCACTTAGTTATGTAAGATATCTAAAACAATAGGAGGTGCTTAATGTGTGAAAGTTCATATTGGCTTTACCTTTTTTTAGTCTTATGACCACATTGTTTGGTCAATATTGTATAATCTACATTGTATGGTTATACTAAATGTCATGTTTCAATACATTTCCAATAGTCTGGGAAGCATTCTATAAGTTTCTTGGCATGACTCCTGGGTTTGGTTAAAAGAGTTTAAAAGAAATTCATACTACATCTAGTCTCTTTATTATCCTGTTTGAACTTGTCCATTGCCTTTTCCTTGAAATGAGTCTCACTGCCAGGAAACAATCGATTGTGAAATATGTTGTGATACTGCATTTACTTGCAGATACTCAGTTTATCTCCAGGATCTGATGTTGCTCTCTGATGAGGTCAGTGTAATGCCAAACTAGTCACTGGCTCCTCCTTTCTTCCAAAGAAAGCAGAAGGGCAATTCCAAGGAAGTTTTCTCTCTGTTGATTTCTCAGCCTCCAGTTTCATTTCTATCACAAATAGCATCAATTATCTTATGTGCAAATGAGAAGACACTTAATATTCCCCCAATGCACTATTTAGTTCCACTGATATAGCAAAACAATTGACAGTGTGTGTGTGTGTGTGTGTGTGTGTGTGTGTGTGTGTATACTTCAGTGCCTGAGTTTTCATCTGAGGTAGGAAAAGGCCATCTGTTTCTAGATGATAAATAAGAGCACAGTTTCTATATTGTGTTTCATGGGGGGCCTTCTCAAGCTGCAAGTAGCAGATACTAACTAAGGATGAACTCTGGAGAACTCACTAGTGTCCATGGGGGACAAGATAACAGTTAACTCTGATTTGTACAAAATCAGGTAATTAAGACTGTCTAATTATAGAAAAATTAGAAATCAGGGTTTTTTACACTACATTAAATATGGTACATGAATAAATAAAAGAAGACATGAATGCTATGATTTTATATTTATAATATCCTCAAAGCAAGTCAAATGATTTATAGCTTCATTTCCACTATACTTGTATTTCAGCATCATCAGAAGAACCTACCCTTGATCTCTTCATTTCGATTTCCCTGTCTCTGACTAAACTCTATATCTAACCTATCAAACCAATCAAGTCCTGAAAATTTTTTCATGAAGTGAATAACAGGTGCTATATGCTTCATTATAATATAGAAAATTAAACTAATTGACAGAGATTTTGGCGTTTTGTTGATATGACAGGAAAAAGAATTCATTAAAACTTTTCTATACACTTCTTTCTTTATATACTTTCTACCAGAAATTTTAATTCATGAAATAACAAGAAACCTGAAGATCTAATCCATGATACTATAGACACTATGTTATGACACATACGTTTGCTTTCCTAAGTCATTTATAGCAACCCAAAGGGTAAAAGAAATAATAATATCCATATCAAAACTCTCTTCAATGTGAATGCCAGTATCTGTTTATAATGTCAAATACAAGGATCCCTAAGAATGAAATATTGTACATTCATTAATCAAGATGTCACAGAAATACATTTGCTGCATATTCACTGAGGTAAATTTTACTTGTAGCACACCAACATTTAGTTTCTCAATAACCTAAAATCCTACAGTGAAAAACTAAATCTGGTAACACAAATATGTATCTTAACTAGCATAGGCAAACATATTTATCATTTTAAAATTAAACTTGGTATTACCACAATATCTGTAGTATTATAGCAAATGGTTTTTCTATTACAGTGTTTTGGCATCAGCAGAAGTTGGGGAGATTACAGCATACTACACTACATTTCCTTCTAGTTCATTGAATTTAAGAACAAAATAACTGTCAATACCATTGTTTCTTATGTCATCATTCAAAACTCATATGCAGTAAGTGTCAGGAACTCCTTTATTTAATATTTATAATGTGAAAGTTAGCTTACAATTCTGTCATGTAAAAATCTTTGAGCATCCCTGTAGAGTAAGTAGATTATTTTTGTTTTAATAAAAGATGAGCAATGTAATGTTTGCAGAGGTTTGATAAGTATAACCATATTTTCAAACAGGTAAAATAATATAATCAGAAGAGGTGTTGGAAATTAAGCCTAGTTTTGTATATCTTCATAGGCTATGTTAGTATGTACATCTCTGCTAGTCTCAGGCAAATAAGTGGCTCAAAAGAGAGAGAGGAGGGGAAAACAAAAGGCAAAGAGACACTATTATATAAGATATATACAGAGAACTCCACTTTTAAGAAATAATCATACATAAAGGGCTGTATTCTGAGTACTTTATCTGACAACTGAAAAGGATAAAATGTACCCTCATAGTTAGCCCTCTCCCCCTTCCCATCACTTTAGTAATTTGAGCAGCGTGTGCTGAATCCTACCTCTGAGTGTGGTCCAGGGAGGTAAGACACAGTCAAATCATGACTCCTCAGGAGGCTCTATGGCAACTTATTGAGGGTTTTATACACTACATCTTTCCTGAAGAAGAATGTGATCATCTTAGCCATGTTGAAATGTACAAATATAGATTAAGGTCAGATTTGCTTAAAATGGTCTTTGATTACTTCCTTTTTAAAAACTCATGTTAGAGTAAAAGAGTAAAAAAGGTTAGACCATGTATCTAGAATAATACTGTGGATATAGCCAAAACATCAAAATGCCCCAAGCCTATGTCCCATTTGAGAATGACTTCATTTCAAACTTTTAACGCTTATGTATTTCAAAAGAAAACATTCCTGAGACAATACTTATTTCAACAAAATACCACTAACTCATGTGCTCTATAAGTTGTTTTGGTAAATTTTATTTTAAGCCTAGATAACACAAAAAAAGAAATTGTAAAATCTTACCTTTTCAGAGAGGTCAGTTTTCCAGGATGTGTTTTAAAAATCACAGGAAGTGTCCCCTATTATATTTCACCTTGCAAAAGATGTTCATCTGAAGATTGGGTGGAGAATGACCCAAGCACCATACTTTTATTGCAAAGGGAAGGCAAGGGAGAGTTTCTCCCATGTAAGTGGTGTGGAAACTGTTCAGATTCAGGTTTTGTCTGATAATGACTCCACAACTTCCTTTTATGAGTCCTATGATCATCATCTACTCAGGAGATCAGCTTTTAAGGACATGTGGAAGATGAAACTGATAAGATACATACAATCTCTAGCACCGAGATCACCGGGGATCCACAAATTAAAATTACTAATATTATCAACTCCATCAATAGAAAGCATGTTAATAAGACATACAAATTAGAGGATAGTACCTCGAAGTTTAGCTGCTCCATACAGGATTTAAGCATGCCACTCAGGAGGCAGCCCCTGCAGACAGACATATTACCCACAGAAACCAACAATCACAATTTTCAGGAAATGGACACCACTTAGGTCAATTTGTACCCTGGGAGGTACAAATTTCTCCACAAACAGAGAAATTCCTGTTGAAGTCTAGCTCATTTATATTGTTAGATTGTAGAGTGGAAATAAATATCCCCATATATAAGAGCTCCTATTCTCCATACACAAAGCCAAAACTCAAATCATGGCTGTATCACTCACAGCAAGACATATAATTTGCAGAACCCTGCTCAAAATGAAAATGCAGAGTTTCTCATCCAATACTCAAGGAAAAACGCCATGAAAAATCATATTTAAATTCTCCCCTCTCTCTCATAATGTTTTTTCAATCTTACTGTCATTTTAAGTAAAGAAAAATTAAAATTTTACATTACTTACACAAAATTTACCATTCATTTTAAAACTGTACAATATCAGTTTGAATTCAAACCTAAAAGCACTTGACTTGTGTGCAGAACCACTGTTTCAGTCTGTTTTCTATTGTTTTAACAGAACACCACAGACTGCAATTTATCAAGAAAAGTATTCAGTTCTTGTTTGTGGAGGCTGGGCACTCCAAGGGCATGGTGACAGCATCTGGAGGGGTTGTCAGAGGCATTTTCTCATGGTAGAAAAGGAGAAGGGCTAGACAAGGAAGTTAACTTTTACAACCAACCCACTGCCTTCATACTGCCTGAATACATTTATGTGGGAAGAGTCTTCTACTAAATGCCTTCTGCTAGGGCCCACCTTCCAACACTACCACACTGATGATTAAGGTTTTATCACATGAACTTTTGGAAGACCCTTTCAAACTACAGCAATCACTGAAATTACATAATTTATTTTCCAAGGCACGTATATGCATATATATAATTTTCTTACCAGAATAGTGGAAAACCAACTCAATTATTTCTATTTCACTTCTCAAAATGTATATGTTCTACCCACATTCTACACCTTGGTTCACTGGTGAGTGAGGATGGAAGGGAAAGGCTGATGGCTTTTCCTGCCTTTCCCTTTCTTTCTCTGACATCAATACAGTTGTATGAAGTTGGCTAAACCAGGGAAGAACCGTGAGTAATAAGGGCTATGATTGAGTGCCTACACATTCTTGTTTCTTAGAACCCCACTAACTTTTTCCTGTGTTCAATGCAACTCCTGTTTGGAATAGAATGTGTGAGGCTATCAGTGTCCACACTTAGACATAGATGTTTCCCATTTACCTTGTACTTGTGGGTTTCTCTCAGCTCCCATGGATCATGAGTTCATTGTGTGTTCATGGGTTATTATTAATGCTACATGTTAATTGAGCAACAGGGAAGAGCAGACATGGACATTACACATACTTTCTCTGCTGACACACATTCTCTTGTCCCATTGGGCTGTAACTACAAGTAGTCATAGTTCAAAGATGAGATTATTAAGAATTTTAAGACAGCAACAGCAGAGCATTAATCCAAATGGGAGACCTTTCTATTAGTAGAGCCTTATGCATTTACACCCATGAAAGCTGGCCTTCGATTTATTTACCAGCTGTGAGAACTCAGGCATATTATTAAACCTGCCAATGTCTCAGGTTCTTCTTCCATCAATTATGAAAATACTGTCATATATTTCATAATTTTTGGATGGAAAACAAACTTATTCATATGTAAAGTACTTTAAATTATGCTTAGCATATGGTACAATTTAATGAAGCACAACTATTACTGTTTTTATTATTATTATTATTATTATTATTATTATTATTATTTCATCATGTTTAAGGTTCTTTTAGAGATCAGAGTTTGAAATATGGCCTTAAAATGAAAGCATTGAACTCTATATATCTATACCATCTTTGTTCTCAAATTGTCACAAGGATTATGGATTGCACATATTATAATCTGATTTCTTTACATTGACATAATTGATATTTCTTGCCAGGTAATACTTTGTTGTGGGGATTCTGTCCTGTCCTATAGATTGTAGGGTATTTTGTAGCAATTCTGGCTTCTATCCAGAAAATGATAGTAGTAACCCTTGTCAAATTAGGGCAACCAAAAATATCTCAGACAGTGCCAAATACCCCTCTCCAATCCAACCCTCCCATTGAGAATCTTTGCTGTATGTTTATATACTACAGATCTCTTCAAGAACATTTAAGGCTATCTTGCACAACAAGCATGAGAGCCAAGTAACACCCACATGAGTGTGTCATGCTATCTCAGTGCTCTTAGATCCTAACAAGCAAGACCCAAAATTGTTGTCCTTAGATCCACTAGAGTCCTAGAGTAGTCCACTTTATCCTTTTTCTTACTAAGGAAGGGAAATCAAGCTGTTTTTACAACGGAAAGAAAAAATGGAAAGTTTCATTGAAATCTGGGAACTGTCAAATCTCAGATAAGCAGGTCCAAGGAGACAGAAGTGGATTATCTCTGTTCCCAGGCTGCAGAGGCCTAGGAGGTATTACTGTCCAGACGATGCTCTGGACCAGCTCCCTCCTCCCCCGCTGCAGTCGCCCTTGGCTTGCCTCTACTTAGACAAAGCCCTTATGGAAAGTAACATGAGCACTATGCTGGCTCCAGTGAGTTTGATTTATCAGGACTACTGGCATTTACAAAAGCAAGTGGTCTGTTTGGATGAGATGTTTCCCAGGCAAAAGGCAAAAGAAAAAAATCTGGCTTGATTTTCTCTGTTCTTGGAATTTCTGAATGTCATTGGTTCTTCTCAGCAGAGCAAAAACAATGGGAATTCCGTCTGCTGGAGGTTCTAAGTGTCCTAGCCATGCCTCAACCTCAGCTCCCATACCCTGCTCAAGCGCCTTTATTTCCTTACAGGAGGAACTTTAAACCCATACTCTGCACTATTTCGACTCTGCTTGCTTTCTAACCTTTCTCTCCAACTCTCCTCTTCATGCCCCCGTCTCCTCCCCCTCCCCCAACACCAGGTCCACCCCCATCTGTTTTCTGTTAGGAGTTCATTTTCAGAGTGCAGGCTGGTGGAATTCGGAGTTCAGACCCCCTCAAGTGATGAGAGTCCTGGGGCTGCTGAAGGTCCCTTCACACAGGCCTGCCGCCTCCCCCTCCTTCCCTATATGCCCCACTCACTCTTGTTTAATATTATGCTGGAGCCCACATCTGTTTCCAATTCCGTGTTCATTTGAACTGCTCTGGGAAAATGGACGCTCTCACTAAAGGCTGGGGTCTTAAAGCAACAGCACGAACACAAACAACTTTATTTGACCAACAAAAGTGTGTGTATTTGTGTGTGTATGCGTGTGTGTGTGCACACAACCTGGAGATCTTATTGGAGATCTCTTCATTCATACTGGTTTCTGGATGAGGTAATATATAATCATGGGCCCTAAATTCCTTAATTTTTAGTTCTAAATGGTCATCTCCTGCTTAATTTTCAATCTGGGAATATTGCCTGAATTCCACAATCTGAATTACCAGAGCGGTTGTCCCCAGACTCTGTCTTATTCTTTGGTTTATTGTGTGATTACAACTGTAGATTTCTTTCTCATTCAAATAATAACCTAGGGAATTTCTTTGTCTGTCAATTTAGTCCCAAAATAAAAGATGAGTAGTAGCTGACATGTGTATTTTAGCATGGTGGACTAGTAGCAAGTTCATTATTTATGTACAACACATGATGATCTTCTATAGAAAAGTGATGCTTTGACCTCAGCCAAATATCCATCATTTTTCTAGAAACAACTTGGATATGTGTACCTGTGAGCAGTTTGATTGACATCAGTGTCACAAGCACAGGGGACAAGAGACAAAAGTGATGAGGGCTACTCTGAACATAGAGATTACCCATTCACTCATTCAGCAAGTATTAACTTCAATTTAACATTCATATACTAAATATGATCTATATATAATGTAATATTCATCTATTATGTACCAAATATAAACATATAAAATATACTACCCTGAAACATATAAGTATAATATATTCAACAAATATTGAGGCAGTAATACATGTTAGTAACCTCAATACATAACAAAACATGTAGTATATGGATATTATGTGAATAATATAAATAATATGAATGCATAAAGAATTAATCTAGAATAATATTCTAGAATACATAAAAAATCTATATCTATGCTGTACAAATAAATATATATTTATATTATATTAACAAAAGCTAAGACAATACAGCCTAGTAGTTTATAGAGTTTGGGCTCTGGTACCTTGCATTCTAAGTCAAGTCTTGTTAAAATCCACTTAGTAGTTGTATGACTCTGGTAGGATACTTACCATATGGGGGTCATGATTTCCTCATGTGTGAAACAGGCATAATGATTTTTAGCTACCTGAAAGGGGTCTTAAGTTATTTTAATACGCGGATCCTCAAGAAAATGCTCAAAAGAACACAGAGACATGTGGTTAGTTTGATAAAGGTTCACTATTATGTGTTCCATCCATCTAGATAATGCTGGAGTTATGATCGAGTGAGGGATACAGACAGGAAAAAATGGGTCAAGAAGGTGAAACAAGTGATCAAGAAGCAGCTGTCACTCATGGAGGAGGGAGCTGAGTGAGATGCCTTCATTCTGTCCTGACTCCTTTAGGAGAGAGTTCAAGAAAGGATCCCTATTTACTAAGAATTAGAGCTACCACTAATTTGACAAAAGCCAGAGCTCTTATTCTTTTTAAATTTAATTTTATTGGTACATTTTAGGTATACAATATAATGACATTCATCATTGGAAATTTGCACCTTTACATAATCTCTCTTGGTTCT
>NW_004624812.1:2534043-2571595 GCF_000247695.1 Heterocephalus glaber
TCCAGGTGGTTGAGTATCAGAGTGTTCCATCTCATTTCCCTTTGGGGTTGCCATAGGTGATCTGTAAATCTGGTTTTGAGACTTGTTTCCATGTCTTCACATTTCAACAGGGGGAGGGTGCTGCTGGGCCCTGCAAGGCTCACCTCCTCTGTGCTGGGAGAGGTGCTACAGTGGCCCAGAAGCCTCCTCCACCAGAGCTATTATTAATACCCTATATTTTTATTTGTATTCATATTAAACCTAGAATATTACTGCCTTTTTCTCATCCAAATGGTTAATGTGTTTTGAGGGAAATGGGATTTTTTTACATTTAAAATATTCCTTAGTAGATATACTACCTCCCTTTTTCTCACCCAAAAGATTCATGTGTTTTGAGTGAAATGGGATTTTTTTTTACATTTAAAATGTTACTTAGTAGATATACTACCTCCGCAAAAAACTTTACAAATAAGACTGCTACAAAAAAGAATTTTAAGTAGCATCAACTCTGAAAGTGATAAGTTAATTTTGTTAGTGTCTAACTTGAATTCTAGGTAGTAGTAATAAGACCCTCTACAACCTTACTCCCATGTTTGTTTGGAACTTGGGTTGGATTAAGTGAAGCCTCTTTCTCCTAAAGGAAGACGTTTCTATAAAAAATGCTATTCCATCTTAGTCCACTCACTCACCTAACTCTGATATCATTTCTCATGTAGTTTTACCTATTAATATCAATCCTCATTTTAGACCCAGCTAACTTTAAACTACAACCCATCAGGAGGTAAAGAATTGAAAGCTTTTCAGATGAGAATAAAATATTTGTCAAATCTCATGACTGGATAGGGCTACAGGTATCTTATTCCAAAATCATACATATTCAAGACTGGATAAAAAATAATCTAGCCCTTCATGATAGATTCTACAAAACTTGAAAACCCCATAGAACTTTAGAAAAATCTCTTACCTAAAGATAAAATGACCTTGCAGAAATAGTAGTTCCTTCTTGATATCTTCAAAAGAAAAGTTTCTATATAATCTTCTTTTAAAAAAAAAAAAAAAAGAGGAGTAAAAGTTAAAAAAGACAACTCCAAGATTAATGAAAAGAGGGAAATTAAGGGAAAACAAGACTATCTTAACTTCCTGATATAGTAGGAAAATTAATTTCTTAAGGGGATATATGTACTCAGACCCCCAGTTATTATCTGTGATAGGACTGGCAAAGAGCAGTGGGTGGGATAAAGCTATTCCTGACTTGAACAAGAGAGCAATAATACAATGTGTAGGCTTGGGAAAAGAGATCAGAGTACAAATATGAGAACTACCACTTTATAGCTTTGTGACATTGTGTTATTTGCCTAATAAAATTGAACTTTGGTTTCCCTATCTAGTCCATGAAACACAGGATGGCTTCTCATAGTGATGGGCAGTTATGTGCATGAATCTGTACCATGTGCACCACATGCTGGTCCTCACAGGGAATCAGGATGTCACAGTGAAAAGACCAGGACACTGGAACAAGCTAGGTGGAATCTCAGACATGCTGTGCATTGACTCATCTTTGCCTTGGGCTTGGTTACCTCATTTTAAAGAGGAGTTGGTTAATAATACCCACTGTGCATGCTTATCAATAAAGATTAAATCAGATTGCAGTCTATAGCTCATAGTACATGTTTAGGAGAAATGGACAATTTTATCATTCCCTTGGAGCAGAACAGAGGTGAAGTTCCAGTATTAGGTGAGCTACTGCTTCCCAGGCTCTGCCCTCAGCTACCTCTCTGGACAATCAGAAAATGCTCAGATATTCTAGGAACAGAAAGCCTCAGTCAAGTGGAAAGGTAGGAAGGGTTTATGGAGAGGGTTCTTTCAGATGACAGAACACTTCATCAGTGGGCGGTAAATACTGAAATATTCTGTTTTCCAAAATAGTTCTGGGCCTTGAGAATCCAGGGAATGCAGACCAGCAGCCCACTTTAAGAGTTCATGGCAGATGAGTGACTGCTATGGACAGAGGAGCAGGAGAAATGTGTTTGCCTTCCAAGGAACATTTATAAAATAATTGCTGAAGGGGTCCTGAAGGGTTACTTTGAATGTATAAACTGTTTATTTTTGCAAGACTGATTGGAAAGGCACGGTGAAGGGCTAATGCACTTGGGTTCTCTGTTTATTCCTTCTAAGAGGCTGAACCCAGGGTTCATGGTTGTGCAGACTTTCTCTTTCTGGAATAGTTATGATTTGCCACTCCACTGCCAAGGACACAGAGCCAAATCATCTCATCCCATTTCCTCCCTCTCAAACCTCATAGGTACATGCAGAAAGCATCATCCTTGAAGAACATGCCTGGAAAGAATGAAGGAGGGCATTCCTGTGCCAGCCCAGCCTCCCAAATACTCCTTTGGATGCACTATCACTAATTGGTTGGGGGAGGCAGTGACTGTTTTTAATCAACTTTGCTTAAACTGAACTTGTCCCAGAATCAAGGCTTAATAAGAAAGACTTTTTGTAAAGAAAATACATAATAATAATTAATAATCACGACCACAAAATCTGTTCATGTTTTAAATCACATAGATATTGTGAAATAGTATTATTGTTAATAATAATAGTTAACACTGAAAGAACGCCTGTTAGGCACCAGTCACCATTTTGAGGGCTTTATTGGTACTAATTTATTAATTCATAAAACAGTTCTCCCATGTGACTCCCATATGTTAGCATCCTTATTTACAGATACAGCAACAGAAATAAAGAAAGGTAAAGCATCAAGATATTCAAGAAGTGAGACTGGAAAGTGGTACAATTTAGGATGCAGGCCAATGAGTCCGAAATCACCCTCAGAACTCTACTAAGAGGAAGTCACCTTCTCATTTTGACCATAGAAATTTGTTAGACACAGGAGCATTTTAGAAACATTAGAAATGCTGCAGAGCCATGAGATCTAGTGGAAAGGAAAGCCACTGTGCAGATCTGTTCTTTCCTTGGGTGAATGGACTGAGCCCTACAGGCAGAAACTGCCCCCTGGATCTGATACTCCTGTGTTCTCCAGACTTTCCTCTACCTTTTACTAGTCAAGCTTCTGTGACTCTGATTTCCTGCTAACTGAATATTTCTTCATATGAAACCTTTTAGTTCAAATCACTGGTGCTTCCTGTCTGCTAGTTGGTCTTGGACAGAAGCTTTCCCTAACCCTACCTCTCTCCTCTCTATATCTCCTGCTTCACCCTTTCTTGAACGTTTGCTGCTCCTCGACTCTTTCATCCATGTTCCTGACCTGAGTTTGTGCACCTGCTCCTGTATTGCAAACCGCTCTCCTGGATATAGATGTAGTGTTCTCTCCTAGATCCCAATCTTGAAACTATGCTACCTGTCCCTAAGCTCTAACTAGAATGTAACTATCTCAGTTGTGTCCCCTTTGGACCATCCCTTCACTGTCTTCTTCCTCCTTTCAATTTTTTTCTCCAGGTCAATTTTCATCATTTTGTACACTATAGTCGATCATTGTTGTTGTTGTTGTTGTTTATCTACTTATTTCCCTTACTGTAATATAAGATCCAGGAGGGAATTTTGCATGTCTTAATTCACTGTTATACCCTTGGAAACTAGCAGGCTACTGAATCATAGTAGACATTACAGATTTTAAAAAAATAAATACTCTATTTACTTTTTTGTTTGTTTTTGGTACTGGGGATTGAACTCAGGACCTTGCGCTTGCGAGGCAGGAGGCAGACCCACTGAGCTAAATCCCCAGTAAAAAATAAATACTCTTAAGGTATGATAATACCAGTGTATAGACAAAAGCAGGTCCTACTACGAACCTCTGAGTTCTCATAGACAACACACCTCATTGTCCATTAAATATTATCTTCAATAATGTTTTAGTAAACACAGAGAGAAGTTTCTTGATGTATTTTAATAAGATTCCTTAAAATAAATCATTTTAACACATCATACAATGTGTTATTCAGTAAATACCACTGAGAACCACAACACTACCTTTTAAAATGGTGTTTTATACAAATTATTACCAGCTTTAAAACATTTAACACCTTTTGTCATGTGAAAATTCAACAAGCTATTTATAAATTTATTTCACTCATGAATAAAGGCCTTAGCATGTATTCTAAAATGCTACTCTATCTCTTTTCCATCAAAAGGTGTTAGGGCTCTAGGTTCTATTACCTCATATGTTATCTCTCCTGTTCTGAATTATCAGGGTGCTGGCCTACATAGTCACTAGCATGGAGAAGGGTTGCTCAGGCACCGTTCCTAAGGTTTCAAGTACTGCATCCTTTATTCCACTCCTATAACCTTGCCTCATAACATGTAGGATACAAACAAACTTTCTAATCTGATGGGTAAAACGCTCTTCTGCTTATTACCTCAGCCATCCTCAACTAACATTTTAAAATAATACTGAACACAGTTCTTGCTATAGATTGAATATGGAATGTCTCTTGAATGCTCATGGTTAGAGGCTTGGTCCCCAGCCAGTGACAACATGGGAAGATACCTAGTAAGAACTTTAAGAGGGAAAACCTGGTGGCAGGTCTTCTAGAGCTTGAGTGCATGTACTTCAAAGAGAATAGTGGGATCTCAGCCTCTCTTCTTCCTCTTTCTTTTTAGTTCTCAGGCATGAAGTGTTTTGTCACCTGTTGCCACTGTGACGTGCTGCCTTGTCACAGGCCTAAAAGCAAGGGGGCCAGTTGATCATAGACTGAAACTTTCAAAACTGTGTGCCAAAATAAAACTTCTCTTTCCATGTTGATTACCTCAGGTAAATGTTAGAGTAATAGAAAGCTTATTTACACAGTTCTGATGCTCAGTTTTATTATACCACTGCTCCCCTTAATGATCCCAGGAATATCTAGTAAAATGCACCTCCTTCTCCCAAGTGATTGCCAACAGAAATGATTCAGATCTATGTCCACACAGGCTGAAATAATTCTTAGAAAATATATGAAGTAAATACTTATTTCCTGAAACATTGTGTAAGAGTAATTGGCACTTTACAAAGAATGAGCATATTTACTATACCTACAAAAAGATTTTAGATTGTGGAGAAATGAATTATGTTGTTTATGACCTAAAAATATGACAAAGCTTTTTGAAGGAGATAATAGAATATTCAACATTTTTAAAACACAAAAGCATCCCAAGCCCCACACACCACCACTCTTTTGATTCTAAAATAAGAATGTTTCCAAAGAGCTCTTCTCTGTTTCACATAATTCCAATATAAAAGACCATACCATATGCTCAATTGGAGACCAGATGAACAATTCTTAGGAGAATGAAGAAACAATGGATGTAACGTTCTCTTTTAAGTGAGTACCAATTGATATAGGACTCATAGATAGTCAAATAGTGACAGATGAAGTCTCCATGTATTTTTTCTTGCTGAAATTATTTTCTTTCTCTGTCTAGAGAAATGTCTAATAGAAATGTCAGAACACTTCATATTTTTCTTCCCTAAGAGATCTATTTTCTTTGAGCACAGTGCTCCCTTCTTTGAGTTTCATCAATCAAGTAGTGATTAAGTTTGGCATTTTCCCAAATACATGTGACTTCCATAGTAAGTAGGAGTATGAGTCACTTCTACTGTCTTGCCAGTAAAAAGTTGGATAGGATAAAGGTGGCAGATGCAGCAAGACAAGCTTCAGGCTAACACATCTTGATGATATTTCTAGAGTGTACAGACACCAAGTTATGTCATGAAACAGTTCTCTCTATTTTCCTTTCTCTATTTTCCATCTAGCCTGGCAAGATGTAGGGTAGGAGGCATATTGACATCAGACAATAAATATTTTTAAAATATCATATCTACTTAGAGAACATGCTTTAAGGAATTGTCCAGGAAGCCTTATCTAGTGGCAAAGGAGCTATGCCTTTAAAAAGAATTGTTTAGATTTCTATTATCAAAGTATATGGTTCACTTTCCCTGAAAAATGACAAGTTTAGAAGGAAACTTAATTTTATTTTTTTTCTTAAATTCTTTTATTGGTACAGTGTAGGTATACAGCACAATTACATTTCTCATTGGGAACTTGTACCTTTACATGATGCATCTTGGTTCTTATTTTTTCCCCATTCCTAGCCCTCCCTTCACTCCCTCCACCCTTCCCTATTTACAAAGACTTTATTTCCATTTTTTCCATTTCTCATCATTTCTCCTTTTCCTTCTTTCCTTTCCCCTGCCCCTCCCACTACCCCTACCCCTTTGGACCTTTTCTTCCTATTTTACATTATCGATTATTCATTCTAATCATTGGTACATTTTAGGTATACAATATAATGACATTCATCATTGGAAATTTGCACCTTTACATAGTCTCTCTTGGTTCCCATCTTTCACCCTTGCCCAGCCCTCCCTTCAACCCCTCCATTCCTCCCTATTTACAAAGATTTTGTTCCTATTTTTCCATTTTCTCATATTAATTCCATTCCCTTCTTTCCTTTCCCCTACCCCTCCCACCTCCTTCCCCTTTGCCCCTTTTCTTCCCATTTCACATTACCTATCATACATTTTAGTCCTCATTTACACTTTCAGTTTCTCACACCAGAGAAAGTATTCAGTATTTTTACATGTGTGTCCTATTTATTTCACTTAAGAGTATCGCCTCAATGTGCATCCATTTAGCTATAAATGTCTCTAATTTCTCATTTTTTATGGCTGAATAGTACTCCATTTTATTTTTTTAAAAAAGCACATTTTCTTTATCCAGTCTCCAGTTGATGGGCATTTGGGCTGGGAAACTTAATTTTAAATCAACTGGCATGATTAGAAATACTTTTCATGACAAGACAATATGTAGCTAAGAGATTCTCACTCAAGGAATATAAAAATAGTAAATTGAAAGCTGGGAGAAAATCCTAAGCATAGGGAAATACCTTCTCAAAAGTTCACCATCAGTGAAAGTTCCACAGAAGGTAAAAATGAAAATGTTATTCTTTCCATCATGTTCCACCTTGATTGATTGCAGTGTTGGCCACTGTAACACAATTTGTACACTTATCCTTTATAAGGGAATGAAGTGATGCCCTTCTCCTACTAGCATTTTTACTATTGAGAGTTTACCATGGTACTTGCTATAATAAATGAGATAGTAGTATATCTGATACTAGAAGATCCTTATATGTACTTTTGTAGTTTGACTGGGCTCTGAAGCTCCAGTAGACCTAAATCTAAGCGGAAATGTGCAGTGTGAGCCTCTGCTGCACCTGTTTATTACAGACACACAAGCAAAGAAACAAATGACTTTTGTTGTAAGACATTGAGCTTTCCATTGAGTAAATGAAATCCCAAACCTAGTCATGGTTTCTTGATGTAGAATTTCTTGGCTCCTAGAAATTTCCAAGTGCTTGAACTCACAAAGAGAGGAAGTGGATTTTTAAAGCAATAAGATTCTTCTTCTCAAAGTCCCTCTCAGTGTGGTCAAGGTGAATATTGGATAAGAGAGATCTCCCCAGAGATGAGAATTGGAGCACATGATTAGTTAACCAAGGAACTCCCTATGAGGGAAGAGTAAGGAAGCCTTGCTATATATGCCTAGATAAAAAACAAAACACGGAAAAAGGGGAATGGATTTAATATGAGAAAATGAAAAAATGGAAACAAATGTAAATAGGAAGGCATGGAGGGGTTGAAGGGGAATGGGGAAAAAATAAGACTCAAGATATATTATGTTGGGCTGTGCATTTAGCTCAGTGGTTTTGCGGCCGGCTGCACACGCACAAGGACCCGAGTTCAATCCCTGGTACCAAAAAAAAAAAAAAAAAAAGATATATTATGTAAAGGTACAAATTTCCAATGATGAATGTCATTACATTGTATACCTAAAGTGTACTAATAAAATTTAAAGAAAAACAGACAAGGAAATCTTAATTATTTTAACAAATATTTGAGTCACATTTTGTGTTAGTTACAACTGAAAATACCTTTATATTAATAGATATTTGTGAACAACAGAAATTGTTATAAAGGACAAATATAAAGTAACATTTGAAGACACATTAAAAAGACACATTTGAAGTATGATGATAATTTCATTCTGTGGAGTAGATAAGGACAGAATAGTTCAGACGGAGGAAACAGCATATATGAAGGCCTGGGTCACTTTGGCACAATGGGTAGAAGACAAATAAGAGACAGTATAATTCTAAGGCAGAGTAAACTTTATCAAAGAGGAATGAAATGAGACTAGAGACAAAGGGAGGAGCGAAAAATTCTGAAAGCAAAACTGTTCCTAGAATAAACTGTGTAGTCAGAATTCCTTAAAAGACAGATAATTAATTGGTAAGGACTTAATCCCATGTGATGACATTCACATATCTAATTTCATGAACAATTAACTTATGCAAAAAAGCAATTTCTAAAGTTAGGAGAGTAGTAACCATTTTGTTCTGGTGACTGCTGTGTATCCAGGTTCTGGCAGAATCATTGGAATTCACCAGGAATTCTGTTCAACTGACTCAATGAATGCATGAATAAGTAAATAGTGTGGCTGTAGTGTTCAGTCCCGCCAAATTTAGCATCTAGGTTAGTAGAAATTTATTTTTTCTGATAGTCTCTGAATCTTACATTTTTCTTATTGTAAATTTCCTTTGTGTGCTTTCCATGTCACTGAGAATAACTGTTCTCTTGCACAAAATTTTCAATACCAACTAAAGACTATTTTTACTTTCATAGAAAAGTACTCAGATTTCAAGGATTTGTTTTTAAAATCTGCAACACTTGTATGACTCTATACTACAAACTTCTAAAATTATAATAACCCAGTTCTTCCTTTGAGGTATGTTCCACAAGTGATGTAGTTAGTGGCTATATTGGAAAAAGCAACTTGTATTACTATGTCAGCACTATTTATATTTTTTGAGTAACAGCAAGTAGAGAAATTACTTATCTCTAAAAGGAAGAGAACAAAGAACTTAATTGTAAAATAAAATTTAAAGTTCCTAAATCTTTATGGTGACTAAAGTCTCTTGGTAAATTCTCAGAATCATCCATTATTCTTTTTTGCTCCACCATATTGGCCGCATATAGATGGTGCCTCATCAAATCCCTGCATTCCCATTTCTAACCATCAGAGTGAAATAAAACCACAAAGAAGTATACCTCAAAAACTCTGGCCAAAAAGGATTCTTACTTTTTAAAAAAAAGCAAGAAAAATGTGAAATAATAACCAAAACCTTATGAATGTAGGAGGCTTAGTATTACAAAAATTTAAAAAATTCAAAAATATACAAGACAATAATGAAAAAATGTAAAATCAAACCTTGTAGGCTTGACAAATAACCAACTAGAAGTTCCAGAAATTAAAACTAGCTAACTAGAAAAAAAAATAAACTAGCTAACTAGAGAAGTATTTAATAAATATCTGAAAAAAAAGACTATACTAAAAGGAGTATAGAACCCACAAACTATATGATGAATATTAATAAGTTAATTAGAATAAAACAGTGAAAGACAAAAAGAATGATAATATGAAAGAAATTACAAAAGAGGCTAAGAAATGGGAAAGCCAAGATATAAAATAGATATAACCTCTAGGAATTCAAGGAGAAAGTAAAAACAAAAAGGAAGAGAAAATATTCACAAATATAATCCCAGAGAAATGCTTATAAAAAATGAAATATCTGCATATTCAGGTTCAAGAAGTGTAATAAACTTGAATCCTGAGCAAATAAATACATTCAAAGATGTATCAAGGTGAACTTAAATTACATAAGGAAAATAAAAGATTACAAAAGCAGCCTAAAAGACAATTGAATTACAAAAACAAACTAGAAAAATATTTCTTCACAATGAAAATATAAAGCAATATTCAATCTAAAATTCTATACCCACCTGTACTATCATTCAAGAGTGTAAAAATGAATGCATATTTAAAAATAACTACATAGAGAAGGGAAAGGAAAAATTATGAGAAAAGAAAAAATATGGAAATGACGTCTATGTAAATAGGGAAGGGTGGAGAGAGTGAAGGGCGCACAGGTAATGGGGAAAAAATAAGAACCAAGATACATTATGTACAGATACAAGTACCCAATGATAAATGTAATTGTATGGTATACCTAAAATGTACCAATAAAAGAATTTAAGAAAAAAAAACTACATTGAAATTGTGTTTGTGTGAATTTCAAGAATAAAATTTAACAGAAAAAATAGTAAGAAAAAATTAAAAAGCAATGCTTATAAAAAGGGAAGGTAAAAATATAAATGACATAAGAATTGACTGCAAACATTAACAAGGGAATGTAGATATATCAGGTTTAAAATATATCCAGATCCTTCTACTATTTAGAAGAAAGATATAGATCTCAACTAACTACATTTTTAAGTGCACTAAACATGTTGAAGTTTTAAAGATGACTAAGCAAATAAATAGAGGGACTATTTTAAAAAGGATAACAAATAAACAAGAAAAAATGAAAGTAAAAAATGCTAAATAATGTGATAATAAATTCAAACATCTTCAATGAAAACAAATTGATTACAAGTTGTGTTAAGAAACAAAGATACTCAGACAGGATTTTGAAAATAATCTTTAAATTTTTCTAGTAGGGTCAAATAGAACTACTATCTAGCTTTAAAATTTTAAATCTGAACAAAGCACAGAAAAACAAAAACACCTGAAGGCAGAATATGGAAAGGAACCAAAATTCAAAATTTGGGGGGGAAAAGGAGCAAAATAATGTCAATTTGCTACTTGAGTTTAAGTGTAAGACAATCATAGAACAGCATATTGGGAGATTTGGACACCTATAGGAAAATCTACTGTATTTCCAACCTGATCAACAAGACTGAGCTGTGAACCACTATAAAGTGGTAGAAATACCGAAAAGAAGGAGGCAGAGAAGGAAAACCTCTAATTCTGTATGATCTCTGCCAAGGTGCTGGTTTACCTTTTAAATATCCATATTTGGGGCAGACAGCAAGCAATTCAGCCTGTGATGAAATAATTAGACTGATAGCTGAGCTGACTTGCAAGAGACAAATCATACAGTCTTCACCCACCTAGTCAATTGCTTGGTAAATAAAAATTTTAAAACTTTTCAATGAAAAGCCCTCCTAATGCAGCAGCTCCACAGTGTACCATCCACACAACCAAGTTATTCATCATATAAGGAATCAGGAAGATTAAATTCATCCCAAGGAAATCACTGAAGCCAATCTCAAGATGGCACAAATACTTGAATAAGTGGATAAAGATTTAAAGTAGCTACACAAGTATGCACTGTGAGATAAAGGAAAATGTGCCTTTAATGAATTAAAAATAGATAGAAAATGCAGAACTAAATGGAAATTTTCAGCTAAGAAATATAATAGCTAAAATAAGAATTTTAATGGGTGGTCTGAACCAAATAATGAAGATTACAGATGATCATCAAAATAATAGAAATTACTCGATATGAAGAATAGAGAAAAAAGAATGTGGGATTTCAGAAGCTCCTAGGATAATATTACACTTTCAAAACTATAATGAATTGAAATCTAAGAGACAGAATAAGAGAGAAGATACCACAGAGAATTTGAAGAAATAATTACTATAAATTACATAAATGTAAGGTAATTCAAGAATTTAAAGAATTATGGAATTCAGCCAACACGAACATAAACATGAACATGAAGATGAACATGAAGATGAAGATGATCATAGCTCAGCACATCACACACAAGACGCGATAAACTAGAGGAAAAAAGAATGATTTGAAATTAGCCAAGGAAATATTACATGTTGCACACAATGGGAATGGAGGTGGGAAAACAGTAATTGACAGATTACATTTTTTTAAATTGGTACAATATGAAAACTGCACAACACAATAAGTAACTTTAAGCCTACCCTTTTCAGATCATGTCAATATATCATCAAATTCAGTAAAAATACCCAACTCTATTCCCACCCTTATCTTGTGCATTTAAAAAAAATTTTTTAAATAATACAAGGTTCAATAGAAATCCTATTAGAAATAATTAAATGTTTAGAAATAAATTATAATGAGAATATTGCCAACTTTCTTAAAGAGAAATGTACAATCTTATATGTCTTTTAGGAAGTAATAAATGTTAGAAATAATTTGAAGTAAAAAATCAATAGAGGAGTAATTTCAAGAAAACAATAGATGAAAGAAAATAATAGAGACAATAATATGTAATAATAAAGTTAGAAAAAAGCAACAGAGAGCATTAATACAATAAAATATATAAAATTTTGGCACAGTGTTCAATATATAATGAAACTTATAAGTAACTTAAGAATGATTACCAATTTAATGTGTGTGAAGAAAGCGTTGTACTTTCATCAGGGGAAAGAGCCTCCAAAATGATTTAGGGATGTAGAAGTTGGCATACACAGTATTGTACGTACAGATTGTCCCAACCAGACAGGCAAGAAAACCTCATAATTTATAAGGCATTGGGTAGAGGACTCAGGCTTACTTCAACAGTGGGACCTAATTAGGCCTAGACTAAATCTTGCTTGCTGCCTATATCCCACCTAAGAAGTCTTCAAAACAAGAAAGAAAAGGATTAAAGTATTTACAAATATTGTAATTAAGTCCAGGACAAAAGCCAGAAATCTTTGCAGAAAAATATCCAGCAGCTGACAATGTAAAAGCCACAATATCAGAATCAAATTGAATATTACCATACAGGAAAAGAAAAAGATAAATATGACTGAAATAGAAAAGATTAATCAGTTGGATATAACCTGGAAAATTGTTGTAAATATTAGACAAGAACAACTATATTACATATGCTCAAAAAGTTAGAAGGTACCTAATGAAAATAAAAATAAAATCCTAGCCCTAGAGATGAAAACTACAATATTTGTAATTAAAAATATACTGAGTGAGATTAACATAAATTCAATATTAAGATAAGTGAACCTGAAGACATAGTAACTGACTTACAGAGAATGAAAAAACAATTTAGAAAATGAAAAATTATCATTTGTCTGGAGAACAATATCAAGTGACCTAACACATGATCTCAAATTCTTGAAAGAGAAGAAAAGGTGAAAAAATATATAAAGAAATAATGATTAAAATGTTTCAAATTTGATGAAAACTACAAACTCATAAATCTAAGAAGCATAATTGACTCCAAGCACAAGAAACATTTAGAAACCTTATACCAACATTTACCATAATTAAGCTCATCAACATCAACAGTAAAGAAAATCATAGAAATAGGCTGGAAAAAAAAAAAAAGAAAGCTAAAACAGAAAGAATGACATCAGTTTCTTGTCTGAAACAATGTCAGCTATAAAAGCAATGTAGCAACATCTTCTAACTCCTGAAAAGAAAAAACTCTAATCCTGGAATATTGTGTGCAGTGAAAATACCTTTCAAAAATGGCATGCAAAATTTAAAATATGCATCATCAGCAGACCAGAACCAAAAGATATGTTATAGGAATTCCAGAAGGCAGACAAAAAATGACATCAAATGAATATACAGATGTGCCAAAGGAATAAATACCACTTATCTTGATTATGTAGGTGAACATATCAGTTAAACCTTATATCTTATTTATATATCTTAAAAAGACATTTGAAGAATAAAAATCTAGCATGAAGTTTATGTGTGTAGGCAAAATACAAACTGTGGAATACATAGTAGATTACTGGTTCTCTGCAGCTTGAGCTGGTATCAAGGTTTGAAAAGCCAGAGAAAGAAATTAGAAAATGATAAAACAAAATTTTTAGAAATTACGGATACTTGCACTTGATTGAAATTATGGATACTTGATCGTGATTATGACCTCATGGGTGTACATATGTATCAAAGCTTATCAAGTTTTACATTTAAAAGTAAAAGCCTACAAGTGAAGCTTCTATATTAAGGCTTTATAGCAAGTTCAGTCTATCAAATAATAAAGTCTCTGTTTTATAAATTGTTTCAGGGAATAGACAGAGAGAACAATCCCCAAATCATTTAACAAGGCTAATATTACCTTGAAACGAAACTAGAACATTAGGTGAAAGAGGAAAGACAGGTTATCCTAAACTTCTGGGCAGATTAAATACCTTGGCTGTGGGTCCTCTGCTGGGGAAAAAGGACTAAAGAGCACTCAACAGCACCCCCATGTAGTTAGATTTACAACGACCCCGAAATCCACTGCTGGCTCCAGGGCCAAGGCAGACTTCACCTCCCCACTGCATGTGTTCCAGCTGTTGCACTCCAGGTTTACCAAGCAAGCAACTGTTTAGACACAATTTAATTGTAATGAGCCCTCATAGCTAAGTGGTCTTTTATTAGCCCAAATGGAGTCCCATGCATCAGGAGGGGCCACTTCCCCTGGCTCCTTTCCAGCCCTTCCCCATTAAAGTGAAATATAGCTTTAATATAGTCACACCTGGGGGAAGTGCTCTCTTAGCAGCCCCAGATGCCTGCCCTCCCCCATCCAAGGATTACCACTTATTTCTTCATTTCTCTGGGCTGGGTTTGGCAGCTTTTTGAATGATCTGATTAGTTTAAAATCAGTGGAGACACAGTTTAAGCAAAGTCACTGGCATTTATATGATGGGGAGTTGATTTCAGTCATAATTTAAATTCATAATGGTGATTGGGTTGCAAAAGACACAGAACAAATAGATCAGGTATGCTAGTTTTAGAATCTTTTTTTAATCTAGTATATGTTTAGGGAAACTTCAGCACATCATCTAAGCCAGGTTTTGGTATCTCTTTGGCTTATGATATACAAGAAAGACCAGGATGGGCCAAAGCATGCTGGTCTCAGTCTCCATGGGAACTGTATATAATGAGATTAGATGACGGCTAATAAAGAAAACAGCCTGTAACTCAGCATTGCCTCCTAATGTAAAGTAAGCTAACAGAAGTAGAACACAGAACCCATTCAGGGCAAGTATCCTAGAAAATAAAATGTTTTTTCAGCTCCCTAAGTAACTCTTCCAATAGTCATACTAGGACACATGTAGCTAGCTCCAGACACTCAGAACTATGTTGCAATGATAAATTCAGAGACTATTTTCCTTTTTAATTTATTTTTTATTTTTATTAGTACATAGTTGCAGTACATGATGATATATTCAGCGTGAGTTGGTACATGTACATGATGCATCTCAATTCTTTTTATTTTTCCCTCCTCTTCTTTCCCCTCCCTTCATCTCCTTATACTCTCACAATTTGCAAAAATATTTATTTCCCCACTTCCTATTGTTTATCTTTTATAGTGCTCTTTAAATTATTTATACTTTGGGGTTCTCATATAAGAGAAACCATGTAATATTTAAGCTTCTGTGTCTGATTTATTTCACTTAACATTATGGTTGCAAGTTACATTCATTTTTCCTACAAATGACTCAAGTTTATCCTTTCATATAGTAAAGTAGTACTCCTTTGTGTATAAATACCACATTTTCTTTATTCATTCAACTGTTGATGGAAATGTAGGTTGCTTCCAAGATTTTGCTATTAAGAGTTGTGTTACTATATCTTTCACTCTTTCAGGAAGATACCTAGAAGGGAAATAGCTGGGTCAATTGGAATTTCTACTGTTAGTTTTCTGAGATATTTCCATAATGGTTTCAACAGTGGTTATACTAGCTCACATTCCTACCAACGATTTCCCCTGCAGCCAGCACTTGCTATTATTTGATTCCTTGATAATGGCCATTCTTTCCAGAATAAAATGGAATTTCAGAGTTGCTTAAATTTGCATTTTTCTAATGACTAGAGATGTTAAAAATTTTAAAAAAGTATTTATTGGCCATCTATACTCCTAAAAAATGTCTATTTATTTCAATTGTCTATTTCTTGATTGAGTGTTTTATTTGAGCTCTGTATATTCTAGGTATTAGTCTTCTGTCTGAGAAGTCGATGACAAATTTTTATCCCATTCTATAGCTTGTCTCTTTACTATGTTGTTTGTTTCTTTTTCTGCATAGAAGATTTGATATAATATCATTTGTTGATTCTTGAAGCTATTTCTTGTACAATTGGAATCCTGTTCAGAAAATCTATGTCTATGTCTCCAAGAGTTTTACCTCTTTTATCTTCTAGCAGGTTAAATGTTTTAGATTTAATATTTAGATCTTTGATTCATTTTTATTTTCTTTCTCCATTTTCTAACACATTAGCAAAGGCTCAGAACAGTTAATAATTTTGGAATGATACACAGCTCTCATCCCTGACTCCAAAGTCATGTCTATGCTATGGTAGAAAGTAGAGGTGGTCATATTCCTCTTTGTTAGAATGTTTTGATAAGTACTTAATATGGAGCTTTCTTTGATATTTCCAGCCTCCTTTTAAAAGTAAGTCAATAGTATGGTTTGACTGAGTCACTTAGTGTTCTCTCCCCGAGTCATGAATGATCAAATATCCTTTCACATATTTTAAATATTTATATTCTTAGGGAAGTTTGGTTCACTGGCCCATATCTTTGGTTAAGTAAAACTGTCATGGTTGCAAATGTCGAAATGTTCCCATTCTCACATCAAAGTATCTTAGATCTTTCTGGAGATCCAAGGTCTACAAGGACCAAGGAGTATCTCTAAGCTGTGCCTTGGGGGATTCTATGTAGTTGGCTTCTCTTCTAAATAGCTTGATCCCTGCTACAAGGAAAGGCACAAAGCAAGTAGGGAAAAAAAAAATGACTATTGAAATGTAAGTATCGAATTCCAACAGAGAGACAAAGAAGGAGAATGTTGATCCAACATCAAATTCTTTTGATTTACTATCTGAGACTTCAGTCAAATTCCACACTCTTTTCCCACATCTGTGACATAATTTTTCCTTTCCCTCCTCAATTCACCCCAACTTTTGAACACTTCCACCCTCAGAAAATCTGACATTACTGAGTACTGTATTCCTCCTTTTCCTTTAAAAAAGTCACTTACTTGCTTTGCACCTTCAACAAAAGCACTAGTGTCTTATAATCAAATCCTGGTCTTGCTTAATGATATGAGAGTGAGCTGGAAAGAGTTAAAGTTTATTGTTTAACTAATGATATTCATATGAGTTGCTGTGTTCCCATTAAAACAGGGCCAGGGCATGCTTAGACTTTGTAAGGAAGGTGTAAAAGCCAAGAAAGATGACTATATTTTTCTCCCTAACATGGCAACTTGGAAACAAGCCAGTGTGGCTCAGCAGATAGAAGATATTTTAACTGCAGGATTGGGAATTTCCCTATAATGTTCCCTTATATAAATAGGAAAGGAAAGCTATTCTAAAGTAAAAATAGGACTTATCCTAAACATGTAGAATTTAGGTTAGAGATAGAGGAAATTTCTAACAAGAAACATCACCAGTAGGATGACTTCTGAAAAAAAATGATATTCAACATGATATCCATCAAGACATACATAACCCTTCCCCAAAAATAAACTCTAGAAAATATTTCCTGAGCACTGAGTGAGAAGAAATGGTTCCAGGACCATCCACAGCAGCTGGTCATGTTCTCTGGAGCAGTGAATGTCAACAGAAGAATACATAGCTAATATCAAAGAAACTCATTCAAAAAGGTAGCAAGAATTCCCAGTTTAATATTGCTATACCTTCTCCATTCACTTCTGAGTTTCCCTCTCCTGAAAGGAAAAATCCTAATAATCTGGACACTGTCTTAGTGAAAGCTTAAGAAAACTCAGCTTTGAATTCTTTTTTCTGCTGCACCCATTTATTTCACATTGACTTAGAAGCTCCAGTCTCAAGCCTTCAATCCACATTAGAAAATGAAGTAGAACTGGTGTTTCATTTGAGAGGAAATAAAGAAAGGATGAATGGGAAAAAAACAAAAATACCCATTGCAGTGGTAGGAATCATTAAAATGCTTTCATTCACATTTCCCTTTATCTTTTCCAGCAATCTCTATAGTTTGGCTTCTTCTGCTTCTCAACCCAAAAGATTAAGCTCTCTTCTAAACTGCTCATTTTGTTTTAGAATTATCTTCCCTTTCCCACTTGTATGAGACACATCAATCCAGACGAAAGACTTCCTATCTGTCCTGCCACACCCATTGCTGTCTTTGACTTTGATGACACAGAAATCCCAGTCTTCATGTCTCACCCCTCCACACCTTGCTACTCTCTTGTCTTCTTACACGTTACCTGATGAGTTGAACTCTAACTGCTATTTCCTGACAGCCCTGCACAACAGAAATGCTAGATGTGATAGGATGTTGCTACAATCATCCCATTGTGTCCCTGAGTACCTCGGGGGCGAGGCAAAAGTGGTAAAGAAGAGCAGAAGACGAGGAGGAAAACAATGCTTGATGAAGGAAAACCATGGAAACACAAGAAGGATGAGTAAAAGTAGTGAATTCTCTTCAGAAAGAGTTAGCATGTTCCAGGCACCAAGATTGAGTTTTCCAGAAAGGGCTTATAAGTCCATCATCTCACTTCAATTGTTTCATACAAATAGATTTTTCATTCTAAGCTTAAAATGACAATGCTTTATGTGTTAAGGGCCACTTTAAAGAAGAAATGAGAGAAAAAAGTGGAAGAAAAGAGAAGAAAATGTTGGGAATGCCACAGAGTCTTGTGAAAAAAATAGCCTCTTGTTAGGGTCTTCACTGAGGAATCACAGTTTCATCAGGACTACATAGGTCTGCTGGACAGCAGATGAATAATGCAAAGCATAATGAACAAAAGAAACACTTTCAGCTTACCTGGAGATAGAGTTCAAATGCTGAGATAAAGCTGGGAATAGGTGTTCTTTGTCAGTCAGTCGAAAATATCACTTCAGTACAACAGGAGGCTGTATATTTTTAATAACTGCTCATAAAAAGACATAATGTGTTCACAGAGTGAACATTGTTGATGATTTTTGCTCACTTACAAAGTATATTTAGCCAGATGTGGTGGTGCAAATCTATAATCTCAGCTACTTAGGAGACTGCTGTTGGATTCAAGCCCAGTCCAAACAACTTAGTGAGATTGTTGTCTCAAGATAAAAAAATAAGAAAGGACTAGGGATGTAGGTCAGTGTGAAGGACTTCAGTTTAATCTCTACTTCTATAAAAAAGTAAAAATAAAAATATATACTCAAATTATCTAAAAAATACTACAACCACACAAAATAGCCCACCTATGCTTAAATCTCAGATAGATAGTTAGATAGATAGATAGATAGATAGATAGATAGATAGATAGATAGCACAAACATATGCAAGTATGTGCATGTGTATATAGATAGATGATAGCATAGGCAGCTTATATGAGGGAAAATATTTTATTTTGCTTTCTGTTCAAGATAATAAATAATATATTTTTCTTTTGTTTGTTTCTTCTACATAAATTTAAGCCATCTAAAATCTATTTTGTATATTGTATGACATTAAATATGGGAACTTAGTGATATATTTTTAATTTTAACATATATTCAATATTATTTAACATAAATGTATTTTCCCAGTGATTTTTGAGACACATTTTATCACATATAAATTTGCTATGTGCTGCTAGACCTGTTTTTGGACTATATTCTGTTATCCTAATTTGCCTTTTCTAGTCCCCAAATGTCTGCTTTGTTGCACTATATTGATTTAGTCCCTTACTAACTATAGAGTCAAAGAAAGAGCTCTCTCAGTAGATATTTTAAAATGTTTTTGGCAATTTTCCCACATTTACTCTCCCATTTGACCTTTAGAATTCATCTGTATGATTATCTTTAATATCTGCTCCCCAAAGGGAAAATAATTGTCTTTTTGTTGGCATTGTATCACATTTCCATATAAATTTAGATTGGGCAGCAAAATAACAGCTACTAAACTATCAAAACACAGGGACATATTTAATCTTAGAGGCATATCAAAGCAGAGATCTCTGATGACTAGAATCTCAGTGTCTTTAAACCTATTATGCTACACTTTTTTTGACTTTGAAGCTGAACAATTGAATTTTCTGAGGCTCAGTTTCTACATGTGTACAATGGAAAAGATAGTATTTACCTTTCAGAGTTACTGTTTGTAAGATTTGCTGTACAAGGTGTGATCAAATACATTGTAAATGTTTTATATTTTTTTAAACAAATGTATTATAGTAAAAGACACATTGTCATTACTTCCAGTTGCTTTGAACACATTTAGTCCATCATTCTTTCCACCTTCTGAAGCAATGTGAAAGTCCTCTTTTGTGTTGTTAATTTTGCTGTTCTGGCTACCTAGGTGTCCTTAATTAATTCAAAGTGTTTACCTTTCATGGGCATTTTGACTTTATCACATGCTGCCTGATCTAGTGAATAAGATGGATAACGACACACTGTAAAGTTTTTATTTGACAGAAATTACAGTAAACAGGGCCCAGGAATTTAGCTCAGTGGTGCTGCCACCTGCCTCACAAGTGCAAGGTCCTAAGTTCAATCTCCGGTACCCCCCCCAAAAAAAGAGCTTACAGTAAACATTTTGAATTGATTCAGGACATCAAAATAAACATGTAAAGACACTCATGAAAAAAGACTTCCAGAACTGCTTCTGAAAGTGCCAAAACCACTTCTGAAATTGGCAAAACCAATTGGATAAATGTGTCTGAAGGCAAGGGAGTATTTTGAGGGGGATTAATGGCCATGTGTCTTTCACTGTAATAATTTTTAAAAACATACATCACATTATTTAGTCACAGCTCCTATACCTAGCAGAGTATGTACTCAAAATTGCTTTCTTTCTTTTTTCTAATAATCAATTCTCAGGCACTTGTCCAGCTATCTGTGTTCAGTTTTTCTATTCTCAAGATTGAGAGCATATTGCAGATGATTTTTAGGGCTAGAATTGGTGTAACAGGGACAGGGATGGGGAGAAAAGGTCACCAGCAAAGTATGTACCTTGTCTATAGGAGCTTATGATCTAGCGGGTGGACAAACATTTCCAACAGTGTTTTAAATTTAAAAATCAACAAAGTGCTTTTTGTGGAATTTCCATGTACTTTAAGAATTACTATATACTTTAGAATTACTACATACTTTAAGAATTATGAATTAATAAAAGTTTTCCATCTTTGAGCGAATTTTAGTACAGAAGGAAGAGAAAGAAAGGTTTTTACTTAAGGGCCTTAACATGAGCCTCCTTATGTTACAGCCAAGAGAAAGCCAACAAGCAGATTTGTGGTTTCTTGTAATTGAAACTTAAGTGCTTGGCCAACTGATGAGGAAAATGTAAATAAAAGTGAATTAGTGAACTCTTTCTCTGATATGGTTTTATAATAAAGCACCTCACTTGTCCCTTCAAAGATAGTTTCTGTTTGAACTCATAAACCAATAGGTAAAGCCCCATACATCATAAATTCAAAGTTTTGAATTTCAAGACAAATCTGGATATTTGTATTTCTGAACAGGGGTCTGTTCATCTCCTTCATAATTATAAGACAACTCTGACAATATTTACCTTGCCTTATAGACTGTATCCTTGCAAAGTCTTACAATTCCTAGAAATGTCTTCCTCCTCAGACAGATAAGGCAAACAGGAGACACTTGGGAAACATCTGAAAATTCACACTATTCAGTACTATTTTTACTTTATTTTAATTTTTCTGCCTTTGGAGCATAAAATTTTTTATTTTTCTAACCTGCAGAAGTCCAGATTACGATATTCTTAATGAATTTGTATGAGAGATAATGGGGAAAAGGAGACTCTTTCTTTTTTTTTAGTCTTTCTGATGACACTCAACTCCACAAGTCTACAAGAAGTATCCAGAATTCTTTTTTGCTAAACTTGTTAATGCCGTGGGCTTGAAAAACAAAGTTTAAGTGCCAAGGAACAATAGTTCACAGTTTAATAAGTTGTTTTGATTCTATAAAATGGGAATTATATACTTCTCAGCTTATGATACAATGTTTTTATTGCTTTCAACCCTGTTTCCTTGATTAGCACCATGTCTCATCTCTGCTTATTAATTATAATGCCCACTCACTCCTGGTACTTAATTATGTAGCAGTTATTACTCTTTTGGCTGCAAGTATATTATGCACTGCATAATGACATTTCAGTCAGCAATAGACTACGGGTCAGTGAAACTATTCTTGTCTATCTTTCTTTTTTTAATCTTCTGTAATTTTATATCATAGCACTTATCACCATTGAATATACCACAAATGTTTTCAAATTTTGAATATTATAACTTTGTTTATTATTTATCTTCCCATACATACACACTAAAAGGTAAGGTCTATGAACTTGAAGCCAAAAGACTAGTCTCAAAAAATTTTACCCAAACACTTAGAGGAACAGTTGTATCCATGAAACAACAGAATATTATAATACAAGGACTACTGAGGAACATTCAATATACAAAACCTAAAATTAAAACTATCTTGAAAAATGGTTAAATATAATTAAGAGCTCACTGAAAATTGATGAAAAATGGAAGATGAAAAATGAAAAAAATTAGAGTATCAAGACAAAATATCTTATTTTCAACCAAAATGATTTCCAAAGGAAAATGGAGAAAATATTAGATTATGAGTAAAATAAGGGGTTTTTTGTATAACTGCAGAACACTAATTAATTGAAAGGGGACATGAAATTTCCAGAAAATATATTTTTTTAAAAATCCAAACAAATATACTTTGGATTGCAAGTAACTTGCTCTGAGAGTGTTCCACAAGACAAGCAAACATTTTTATAAATTTTAACTTGATAAATGAACAATGTCATGCAGTACAAGTTGTATGTGAGGCCAAACTGAGTCACAACTGAGTCAGTGGTTTCTCTCTCTCTCTCTCTCTCTCTCTGCAGAATTGTGGGTGGTCATCTCTCAACACCGAGAGGAAGCTCATCTGCAGAAGAAGAGGAGAAAAAGGTGACAAAATCCTTCACTTCAAATGAGATTAGGGAGATATGTAAAATGTAGAAAAGAGTGCAAAATTTTGTAGAAAAGCCAAATAAGGCTGCAGCAGTGCAAGCAATGAATCTTTTTAACAACAATGCAATGTCGTATTTCTGCAAAATTCTCAAAGTGAGGCAACAACAAGTGAATTTGGATAGGTTCCTTGTTAAAGTTCCATGAAAAGAAAAAGATTCTATTAAGCCAGTAGATAGCAATGATTCCATTACTGACAGTGAAAGTCTCCTACACAATTACCCTCCTCTCTCGTCTCCCTGCCACCAGCCATGAAGGTTTTCAAAAGTAAGTGCAGGTTAATTTCTTTATTTTTCTTTTATTTTGCATTTTCTTTATTATTTTTATTATATTACAGTTTTGTAATCATTATATTTGTACGAATATATAAATTATATGAATATATTCACATATTTATATGAATATATTTGGGTTGTGGAACTAATATCTGAGTTTCTATCATTTCTTATGGGAAATTTGGTTTGATATACAAGTGCTTTGGATGACAAGCATGTTTCCAGAATGAATTATGCTTGCAAAATAAAGTTTTATTTTATATCATTATAAAATTTAATATGCTAGCATAAAGACAGATTCTAAAATCTTACAGAAAGAAGAAATGAAGAAAAAAACCTATAATATAAGAGTCAGAAGTAAAAATATTATCAGACTTTGCAGCATCATTATTGGAAGATAAAAGGCAGTAGAATGAAGTTTTCAAAGTTCTGAAGAAACTGACTTTTAGTCTAAACTTCTATAATAACGAATCTAACACATTTGAGGGCAAAAATAAAACTAAAGGCAAAACAAAAAATTAACCAGAAAGTGTTCTATTTCTATTATTTTGGAAAAGTACCTGGAAATATGACTAAAATAAGAGAATATATCAAGAAGCTGAATATTTACATTCAACGCAGATCAACAATAAAAGAGAGTGTCAACACAAGGAATATCCTATATAAAACAGTGCAAGAGACACAGTGGACCTAAACCTGTACAAGGCCAGTCTAAATTGAAATGGGCTACAGAAATACCTCAGTTCACAAACTCTTCTGTTTGAGAACAATTCAGTTCACAAACAGAAGGGTTAGGCACAATTTTGCTTCTGTTTGTGAACTACGCATCGGTTGATGAACACAAATGTGACCGGCCATCTTTCCCAGAATTGTGGAACAAATGTTTGTCTGTGAACTGATGTACCACTGTAATTATGATTTCTATAAGGCAGCTCTTTGGAAGAAAAATTAGAAACATAATAACATTTTCAAGTATGCCTGACCATGTAGAAAGTTTTATTGTCATAGTTTTAAAAAACAGCAAATTTAAAACCATAAGTGTGGTTGAAACTTATAGGAACATCTGGTGTTACTTTTAAACGCATAATGACTTATTAACCACTCAATAACTTAATGTATTTCCTCTTCCATGGCCTTCACAAGCTTAAACAACCTTTCTTTTAATTTCTCAAAGATGTCAATTCATTCTTTTTTCAGACTTTGCACATATGATTGAAATTTGTAGAGTATGTTTCCCACTACTCCGTAAACTCCAAGGCTTTTCATTTTAGTAACTGCTGCTCATTCTTGAAATCTTGGCTTAGCTATCTGTTTCTTTAAATGCTTATTACATGCTTCCATTGTACCTTGTTATTGAAACATATATATGGCTAGTTATTATATTTTTATTATATAATAGTTTGTCATAAAACCATTATATTTGTAATTATCTGTCTTCTTAGTGAAATTCTAGACTAACGAGCAACTTCTCACACATAGCTGACGATCAATAAATAGTTGCCAAGTATATGGGTAAACCCATTAAGGAGATGTCGTGTAGTTAGTGCACTAGGAGGTTAATCAACAATCTGAGCATTTAGCCAATAAATACTTACTGTTACACTGATGATTCACAAAGCTTTGTGATGTAGTCAATTAAAATTTTGTTTTCCTCATATTTTTTCAAGGAGATTTCATGTGGCAGGGGAGGGTGAACAGAAATGTTGTTAAAGATAGAAGAGGTCACATGGGAAATGAATCAGAAGTTACAAACCTCAGGGTCCACACTTCACATGAATGTTGTGATGCATAGTGTTCTTTCAAGCTCTTCATCAGGAACAGCATCAGCCTACATGCTGCAGGCCCATAGTGTTGTTTCAAATCAAGTGAGTAGGTCTCCTCTGAAATTAATACTCAAATTTCTCTGAATCAGAAGATAGAAAGGGACATTTCCTAAACCATCCAATGATGTCAGTGTCACTCTAAGACGATTTTACAATCTCTTACAAAACTAAGCATGCAATTCAGCAGATTCACTCCTTGGTATTTACCAAAAGAGTTGGAAACTTATTCCCACATGAAAACATTCATACAGATGTTTGTAGCGCCTTTGTTCATAGTTGTCAACACTGGGAAGTGATCAAGATAGTCTTTACTCAGTGAACTGACAATTTGTGTTACATTCAGATAATACAATATAATTTATTACCAAGAGAAATGAACTATCAGTCTGTGAAATGACATGAAGTAAAACATAGTAGTTAATAAGTGAAAGAAACCAATCTGCAAAGGCTACATGTGTCATATGCCAGTATGACATCCCAAAAAGGGCAAAACTGGAGACCATGAAATGATCAGTGCTTGCCAAGACAAGGGGTGAGTAGGTGGAGCACTGAGGTTTTTAGTGAAGTGAAAATACTCTCTATGATACTGTTGCAATGGCTGTGTTTCACTATGAATGTATCCAAACACATAAGATGTACAACCTCAACAGTGAGCCTACAAGTAATCTATGAACTTTAGGCATTAAGAATGTGTGAATGTAGATTCACTGTTTCTAACAAATGTTTATTACTCCAGTGTTGGATGGATGAGGAAGACCGCACGTATGGGGAGAAGGGAACATGGGACATCTCTGTACTTTCCTCTCAGTATTGCTGTGACCTGAAAACTGCCCTAAAAATATTTTAAAACATTTACTTAGGATAAATGACTCGGACTCTGTGCATTCCACTGGAAGGTGAAAAGTATATCTTAATAGAGAGAATGTAGCAATATAGCTTAAAAGGTTCACATCTTAGTAGAACTATGTATGCTTCAAAGTCCCTCAGAGTTGAAGAGTTAATAAGAAAGGCCTGAAGCATTACAAAGGTAACCTTGAGATCCTTTGAAGAACAAGTTGTGGCAAAACACCTTTTTGGTCTTTGTCTTTAGCAGAATAAAATTCCTTCCTAGACACATAGCAGTTAGTTAAATGTCAGGTTTAACTTTGGGACAGATTAATTTAGAAGATGTCAATATAAATAGCTGTTGACTTGTTACAAGAAATCAAACCACTCCAAAACAAACTCTAAATGTTTTATTATAGGGTACTTTTATTTCAAATTGTATTTCCTGTCTTATTCTTGCATCCTGTTTCTTTTTGTTATTGCTACCATTATTTGCACGTAAACAGTATCCATATTGCTTAATAATTCATTACTTCTGTTTTCTGGGTAGGAAGACTCAACATAGTGAAAATGGCCATACTTCCAAAACTACTATATAGATTTAATGCAATACCGATTGAAATTCCAACAATATACTTCACAGAACTAGAGAAAACAATCTAAAAATTCATTTGGAAGCAGAAGAGACCTAGAATAGCAAAAGCAACTTCTGTTTTTCCTTTGCTAAAAGTGACTTATTTCTTTAATAGGGGAGAGAGCTGTCTGATTTCTCTCCCATGTACAAAGTTGATCCCTTTTTAAAATTTGAATATAAAGATTGTTTTTGGGACAAGTGACTGAAGTCTTCTTTAGATGTTTATTTGTAGTATTCCAGTTCTTATTGGAAAAGGGCTTAAAGATCATTGCTTTTGATCATTGTTGCCTTCTGCCATGATTCTGATAACCCTACACCTATAGTCAGTGAGGATCCCCGGAAGTACATTCACTAAAGTATTTTTAACAATTGACAAAAATTGAAAGAATAGGGACTGACTAAATATGTTATTGAACTCATGATATAAATGTACAATGAAACTACTAAAGAGCTGTGACAATCAAATAGAGCTACATATATTAAAACAGAACAAAGGCTAGAACATATTCAGAGCAGTAGGACAGCAGGAAACACAGTTGTACAATATGACCTCATCTATACATAAAATTGGGTCATGGGAGGGCCTAAATAGACATTCTATATTTTATTTTATATCCTTTATCTTGTTAGTGCTGTCTAATTATATCTGAGTTATATCTTAATTATCCTCCTATAATGAACTTATATTACTTTTATGGTAATAAAAATACCCAATATAATCAAGGACTGGATCCTATTTTCTGACTTTTTGTAACTCTCACGATAGCAACAAGAATATCAAACTCTACCTCTGAGGAAATATTTCTAGCACCCTACATAGTGAAAAACTTCAAGAGGATTCCATGTCCCTCAACAGTTCATACAGACAAACACATGAGTATCTAATCTGTAACTTTGGGTTACAGGAACTGAGAACCTAAGGCTAAAATTGTAACCTTTTACTTCTTGGAGGATACTTTCAAACTGGCTTCAGTGCCAGCACTGGTAGGCCCAAGAACAAGGTACCTGCATATTAATGATTATACATGGCCATATTTTTCCTATCTTGTTAAAAAAATAACATTTCTAGACATCTTAGATAATATGTAAAAAACAAACTCCACCACACACAAAAAGTACTTCTTCCCTTAAAAATAACTGAACACTATTTACTCTGGTGTGTTTATATCCCCCAAAACTGGCATTTGAATCTTAATCCCTAATGTGGTAACATTGTAACATGGGGCCTTTGGAAGATGCTTAGGTCATGAAGCCCCCACTCTCATGAATGGGATTAGTGTCCTTATAAAAGAGGACTGAGGGGCTTATTCATTCCATTGCATGTGAGAACACATGGAAAGTGCTGTGTGTGAGCGCCTGCCTTCACCAGTCATTGAATCATCAGCACACTGATTTTGATCTTACCAGCCTCCCAGAACTACGAGCAATGTATTTCTGTTATTCATCAGTAATTCAGTCTAAGGTGTTTCTGTTACAGCAGTGCAAAAAAACTTAATGTTTAACTGGAAAAATTTCTAGACTATCCAAATGAATTCAATTCAACTAAGCCCAGGTCTTTATATTCATCCCAGATCAGACTTATCTCCAGAGTTCCTTTTCCCTTTATGAGTCTCTTCTAGTTTCCCAGATGACATAAACTGATTGGCAACTTAAAGACTACTATTGTAAACTCTCCAGTGGCCTTTGCATACTGACAAAAGAGGAAAATAAAAATTGTAGTTATTGTTCACAGATAGTGGCTGCATTGAGATCAACAGAACAAAGATTTAATGACTGAGTAAGAAGGAAAGAGAAGGAAGGCACTGATGGCCATGGATAAAGAACTGTGGCTTAAACCTGAAGAGAATTAAGTTCTTAATACAGCCTTACTAACCTGGGTGATGATGGCCTAGACATTATGTGTCTGAATTATTTCTCATTTGAAAAGTGTAGAGCTACAGCAAATGGCATTATAAATTTATGGAAACTTGGTTCATGAAGCTTCATGTGGATTTTTCTGGCTGCCCCAAATCCTATATAGGTAATCAATCCTGTACCCAGATTATTATCCCTGGACAGGGTGCTGATGGGGTCCAGTGCATGATACGTCAAAAAGCAGTACATGAGCATCTGAGACAACAGCAGAAGCAGGAAGGTCACTCTTCACCTTCCCCCTTCCCTTTCCCTACTCCCCTAAAGCAGATCATCACAGAAGCCCCATTCTCCTGAGACCCTCCCTATACACAGGGGAAGTGAACATCCTTATTTCTGAAGACACAAGCACACAAAGAATCTGAACCAACAAGTCTTGCAGAGCTCCTCCCAGTTCATTACCACTATATAATCAATTTTTCTACTCCAATTATATTACTTCCTGACTTTCCAATCTCCATCGAACTTAGTGTAAAAAGGACACAGGTTTCTCTAGTTCTTTGGATCTTCATTCCCAAGGGCTTTATTGAATGAAAGATTTATTTAAGTGAATCTGTATGTTTTTCTCTTGTAAACCCCTCTTTTATTAGAGGCCTCAGTCATGAACCTAATCTTGAAAAAGATATTTCTTTCCTCTTATAGTACTAAACACAAAAATTACCTGTACACACACACACACACACACACACACACACACACACACATACACAAAATACCTTCCTTCCCTTCTTGCTGTTAAACTGTCATCTTCGCTTATATGCATTCAAATCCCTTGCAAATTAATTCTACTAACCCAGGTCATGATAAGTTCCTTCCCAATTTAAGACAGAGTATTTTCTTCTCTAAGAAGATTAAACTGAAGGAGATCAGTTCTTGAAGTTCCATATTCTGGTAAGATGAGTGTATTGGTGACATTTATATGTCTCATATCTAAGGAATGAATAGAAATATGAGTAGACTTTTGATGGGACACTGCATAATTGAGGCACTGACACCTCTACACTATGTAATGCTTCCCCAACTTTGGAAGTTTACACACTAAAGGAATTAAGAAATAGTATGAAAAAATAATCACTTAGAAGCCACAATTACAAAGAGCAGGGAGCACTTACTTGAGGGAGCTTGATGATTCATTCTGGAGCCAGCTTGTCACCACTACAGCCATAAGTAACGATTCCACACTGCAGTGGAGAGGTGCTTTGTCATGGACAGAGCTAGGTAAGTGTAGAGGCCACCCTTTTTCTCTGGTTCGCCCTCATTTCTTTTACTTCAGCAGCCTTTACAAGCCTTTGGGAATCTTGATAAAACTATAGATAGCACCTAAACAGAGGTGAGCTGTTTTTACCTCCCTTTCTCCTCTACCTCCCATTTCCTTTGTCAAATGTGAAATTCCCCGCTTAGTTTTCTTCTGTCCATGGAGAAATGGGAGAGATGGGTTACTGAGTGCTTTTCAGTGACACCTAAAATCTGGGTAACAATTTGGCAAAGAGCAAACAATTTTTACTCTTCTTTATTCCTTGTACCACCATGAGAAGGAGTGCCTTGTACACAGGATGTCACTAGTTGGCTTACTCAGTTTCAATAAGAGATGCTGGTTCATCAATTGACTTGTTAGGGATGAGAAGGATTATCTAAGCACTAAGAAGCAGACACTTTTAATAGGTACAGCTATGTAAATATTCAGAGAGATGTGTGTGTGTTTGTGTGTGTATATGTGGATGCGCACATGTGGTTACCCTTAGGATGCTACCATATCATCATCTCTTTTCATGTGCTTCTGTTGACTTGTAACTCACATAGAGCATCTGCATGATTACTTCATTAGTAACCCAGTATAAACAAAATGCCCAACTCTTTGCTTATGGGCTTAAAAGGAAGGAGGGAAAGAGATTAACTATCTGATCGCCAGTGAAATTTAATTTGGGCTGGGAGTCTTGGCAAAGGGACAGAAATTTTTCTGTGGCTGAGTACATTTACATCAGAAGACACAGCACTAGCCCACTAAATTCTACTTAAGGATTTATGGTCAACTCATGTTACACTTAAATTTTGGATGTTATGATAGATTGGATACCCTATAGAGTGATCAAACATACCATGAAATGTCTCCAATAAAAATGTTTCATATTTAGAAATACACATTTTTACAAATGTGGTAAATCCAGTAAGTTGATATTAGGAAAAAATGTTGGAAAACATTCCTTGAGGGTGAGCTCTCTAAATCTCAAAATTATAGTAAGTTTGTTGTACTGAGACACATCTATTGTTTTGAACTGAGCTTTTATTGAAAGAAGATGGAGATGTTTGGGCGCCTACCAAAATTTTTTTTCTTTACTTTATTCATTGGTTTTGAATAGTCTAAGGCAACAGACATTCCCAGTAACCAAAAGTCTTGTTTTTTTTTTTAGAACATTAAGCATTTTTAAATTTTAAAAAGTCACTGCATCATTATTTTGCTTTTAAGCTAATCAGCCTGATTGTACCAGAAAAATACTACCAAAATAGGAAGGTTTCACCTATCAGAAAACTACGAAGTCTAACACAACTAAAAATAAGTGACCTGGGAAAAGGTGAAAGGTTCTGCAATGTCTTCATCTTGCTACGCATTTTCTGTCACTGTTTGTAACCTAGACAATGCTGTGTTCCAGAGTCATAAAATGTAGTTGATACGAAAAATCTTCACTTTTTCAAATATTATTGTTATACAAATAGCAATCTCAATGCTCACTGGTATGATTTTAGAGAAGTTGTCTTTAATTAAATGTAAACGTTTCCCCATTCTCTTCTTTTTCTACAGCATCCCTTTCCAAAAGCTTTTTTAACAAAATTAAATCTGATATCAAAACTTAACATTTTAATTTAAAAAATAGGTCAAACATGATTGGAAGCTTTCTTAAGTGATGTGAGGTCAGGGTAATGGAAAAGAGCAGAGAACACCCAATATATCTGTGAAACTCACTTTTTAAGAAATTTAGCTTTAAAAACTACACACACCAGTTCCTGAAGAAGTGCAAAATCATGAAGGTACCTTGTCAGAAGCATTTAATAATAGAACCAAGGTTAAGGTCAAAGAAAACAAAGAGGACATTTAAAGCTGTTTTTGGAACAGGAAGATGCATGTGGAAGGTTAACTACTTGTTAGAAATCATATGTTATCAGATAGCAGAGGAGGGGCAAACCTCTATAAATAATATTTTACTTCTCTTTTGGTTCCACAAGATGAGTGAAGCAGCTGAAAAAGATACTTTAGAAAAGCAGTAAGCAGAGTAAGAGTAGAGTATGTAGCCTTTTAATAAATTCTGGCCAATAATAACTTCTTCCCAGCCAGTAGACAGGCTTCAGGAGTGTGATGATTGAAATACAATCTGTGGATCTTTGAGGTATCTCCATAATGATTTCCACAGTGGTTGCACCAGTCTGCACAACATTTTGACGCAGCTATTACCCTGCTGGGTATCTTCCCAAAGGAATTAAAAGAATCATACCACAGTGATATATGTGCACCCATGTTCACAGTGGCACAGTTTGTAATACCTAAAGCTTGGAAGCAGCCCAAATGCCCATCAACTGGGAACTGGATAAAGAAGATGTGGGTTTTTTATAAAATGGAATACTACTCAGCCATAAAGAACGAAAAACTAGAGTCATTTATAGCTAAATGGATGCATATCGAGGCCATACTCTTAAGTGAAATAAATAGGACACACATGTGTAAATACTGAATAGTTTCTCTAGTGTGAGAAATTGATAGTGTAAACAAGGGTTAAAATGATTAAAATGAATAATTGATAATTTGAAATAGGAAAAAAGGTCCAAAGACAAAGGAGTGAAGGGAGGGGAAGGGGAAAGGAAAAGAGGGAAAGGAAAACCTATGAGAAAAGAAAAAAAAATGGAAATGAAATCTACGTAAATAGGGAAGGGCAGAGCGGGTAAAGGGCTCACAAGTAATGGGGAAAAAAATAAGAACCAAGATATATCATGTACAGGTACAAACACCCAATGATAAATGTAAACGAACTGTATACCTAAAATGTACCAATGAAAGAACTAAAAAAAAAAATCTGTGGATCTTTTAAAAACTACAGAGCATTAGAATGTGCTCCTAAAACATTAGGGACAGATATATACCCTATTTTCAAAAGAGAAAAAAAGCAACAATCTCTGACACAATAGACAACATCTATCACACAACACAAAAGCTGTGCGTGGATTTCAACTCCTCTATTATTATTGTAAGTATTCATGACATTAAATGACTCTAAAGGAGAAAACTATCAGATAACAATAAACCCAGCTTCCTAACAAAATAAGTACTTCCATTTATGTTCCTTTCTCTCTATTCCTACCTACACAAATGTACATATTTGTCTTATTTGCAGGTTGTAGTTCAACATTTTTAATTGTTGTTCTTTAGTTTATCAGAATATAAATATTGTTGTCATTGCTGTGCTGTGTTTAAAGATTTCAAAAGCATAATTCTAAATGCATACTTAATAGATCTACTTCAGTCATAGTTGAAAATAAAAGAGCAAAAATACATACCAACCAAACACTCAAGATAGTTTTTAAACTAGGCTTTCATCTAAGACATTAATTACCAGAGAAGAGGAGATATTTTCATAACGATAAATGGGTTACATCAATAGACATACAGCAGATTTCAACTGGTACTCACGTAAATCATTAGAATTAATATCTCCTGTTCTTGTTGCAACTTTTAATGAGGTTTATTGTGAATTTACTTCTTTCTCTAACTATCTAGTGAAACAAAGAATCCTAAAAAAAACCAACAGGGAGTTTGTGGGATTTGAAAAATAGTTTTGTAATTATTTGGAAGATCAAATATCAACAATAGCAAATTTGATAATTAAGAAGAAACAAGCTTGATAATCTTCTGGATGTGAAGATATAAAGCACATTATAAAGTCAAGTAATGAAGATGACTGAAAAAAAAATAGGTCATGGGACAGGATAAGGACTGCAGAAGAGACAAATGCATATGAAAACTTAAATATCATATATCTGTAAAGAAAAGCTTGAACAATTCAATAAATGAGGCCAAAAATTGCTTTTTTATAAAGGGGAAAAAGAAACTGGGTACTTATTTCATACCATATATTATATTTATGTTGCTTAAAGGCTTAAGTTTGACAGTCAGTACTTAAAATCTTTTTAATAAAAAAGTCAGAGAATAGCCTTAGTGTCATATGGTTGAAGAGAATTTCTTAGGACACATAATGTCCAAATCTGAAAGACAACATGAATATGTTTGATTACATAAAAATTTAAAATATATCAGTTGGGTTGGGGATTTAGCTCAGTGGTTCCACCGCCTTCCTCACAAGCGCAAGGTCCCGAGTTCAATCCTCAGTACTAAAATAAATAAATAAATAATAAAATAAAATATTTCAATCAAGGAAGTCGAATAAAGTAAAAAGACAAGCTATAAGCTGGAAGAAGATATTTTAACATATATAACCAAAAAGAGACTACTTTCCAAAATACCTTTGCTAGAATCATATGAAACTGTCATTTTTGCCTAGGTAAAAAATGACAGAATACTGACAATTTCTTAGAGTTAAACACAATAAAAATATTCCTATAATCATTTAGGAAAAAAAATAGATCAATAAGAAAGTGAGCAAAAGACAAACTGGAATTTCTCAGACTAGTAAGCAAATGACTAATATCCAAATAAAAGCTAACCAAATTAGAATCATAGAATTCTAAAATAAATTATAATTACATACAATTTCACATCTATTAAATGGCAAAATTCATGCAAACGACCACTATCAGGAATCCCAAAGTGTTCCAGGCATAGGCAAATATAAGGGGCACAGAATCTTGGTTTCATAACTGATTTTCTTTCTTGGAAAAATAACTGAAGATTATTGTCCTCTCAATTTTTCTAATAATGGAGCTGAAGATATTTCTTCAATCTGTGTTTACATTTAGTATCATTATCTTTCAGTTTGAAGAACTTCCCATTAATGTTCCTTGTAATCCAAGTCTGCTGAGCATGAGTTTTCTCTACTTTTTTTGGTTTGTAAGTCATCTTTATTTTGCCCAGTTTATTGTTGTTGTTTTTTTCTGGTAGTGGTACTTGGGATAGAATTCAGAACCTTCACACTGAGCTACATCCCTGGGCCTTTTTAATTTAATTTTTATTTAATTTTATTTATTTTGAGACTTAGTCTCTCTAAACTTATTAAGTTTCCCAGGCTGACCTTGAACTTGTGATCATTCTGCCTTAGCCTCCAAGTGCTGAGATTACAGGTGTGTGCCACATGGCACAACTTGCCTATATCTTTGAATGATATTTATATTTGCCATAGAATTTGATAAAATAGCTTCTTTTCTTCAGCACTTTAAAGATTTGGATTACTGTCTTTTGACTTGAACTGTTTCTGACCAGAACTCAACAGTTATTCTGATTGCTGTTCCCCTACAGGTAATGTGTCTTTCTGATTCGACTTCTTGTTGTTGCTTCTGTTATTGCTATAGAAGTTTTCCACTCTGAGCCATACCTCACCCCTTCCTGTGTCTGTAGAATACTTTCTCTTTCTTACTAGCTTGCCTTGTCATTCATCCATACAATATTTTTGGTCTATAAATATGTTTATTCTGTTTCTGAGCAAGTTAAAGCTTTCAATTTTTCTATTACAGTGATTTATCTATTAATGCAATAGTTTTGGAGCAGGAGAGAAGAATCTCAAAATAATTACTTCCAAGCCACCTTGTCTATAGTCCTATGGACACCTGTGTTTTTACTGTTCCACGTTAGGCTATTACTGTTTTCAATTTATTTTGCTATCTAATAGAATTAGTAAATTCTGATTGCTCCTGTTTTTTAACCTTTAATTGCTTTCAAATTAATCATTTTTTAATTTTCAAAAGAATTTTAGTAGGGTAGTTTGGAATACTACATCTTTTAATTAATTTGCGTAGATTTGATAGATTTGAAATATTTAATCTTTACTTCTGGAAATACGATACACTACTCCATTTATCCGAAGTTAATCTTGAGTAGCTGATAATACATTTTCTGAATTTATATACAAGTTCTTTTTGTTGATAAAACCACCCTCAAGTAAATAGTAAATGTATAGGGATGCCAAATTGTTTGTCAAGGAGTACTTTGCATAATTTGCCCTCTACAATATTTTTGCCTGTGTATCAAAAATTAAAAAGTTTTATGTTTTCCAGGAAACAAAAGAAGTGGATGTGCTGGGGAAGAAGCCATATACAAAATAGCACATACTTAGCATCTACAAAGACTACAATTAATCTGGGAAATATGGGCTTTTTAGAGACAAATGATACATTTTTGATGAATAAATAATTTCTAAAGAACATAATGGTAGAAGTGTTGATTTCAAGAAAAAGAGATATGAACTGTGGAATTTCTTTTTGGTAAATGCTTGCACCATTTAGAGTATTAAAAGGCTATTTTATGAAAATAATACTATTTTTAACTCTGAAGTTCCATCCACCAGCTAGGTGGAAAATCAACCTCAGTCATGTGTGCATTATACAGAGGCCCCAGAGGTGACATTAAAAATCCCTCCCTCATTCATCCACAGGTTTATTTCTGAGTTACCATTGTTCCTGTGGGCATCTTCTTTCTTGGTCTCCAAACTGTAACTTCTCTGTCAATGTGGGACATTTGAGTGTTTATCTCAAAAGAAGCTTATTTATTTAATTTGTGTATCTGAAGAGATTTAATTCTCTGACATTTTTAAACTCTATTTTTAGTTTGTAGAGAATTCTAGAATACTCTGGCTTTGCTCTTCTTTTCCCTTTCAGCTCTTTAAAGTGGTTACTTTATTAGATGGTCTAAGCCTACTGTTTCTAGGGAATATTAGCTATTACTTCAGTGTTTATTCTTTGAATTAACATACATATTTGTAATCTCTGCTTTTCAAATTTTCTCTTGTTCTTAGCTTTACAGAAGTTTTGATATTAGTGCATAAAATATTATGAGTGGAATTTGCTGAGTTTCTGGAATCTGTGATTTAATGTCTTTAGTTTTGGAGAATTCTCTACCAACACTGTTATTTCAGGCATTACCTCTTTTTCACATTCTTCTCTTCTCTTTCTGAGACTCTACGTGTTGGCAAGCCAGTTTTAAAAATCATGCCCTGCATATCCTCCCTCCCACAGTTTTTTTTTTCTGTTAGTTCCCATCTTATCTTCCTCCTGGGTTCAAACTGCATACTTTTGACTTTTCGATCTTTTACTTCACAAATCTTCTGTTTTACTGTGTCTAATATTCTAACAAACTCACTGATTAAATCCTTAATTTCAGTTATTCTATGTTTCAGAATCTACACTAGGTTTTTATTTATAGATTTAAGTTCTTTGCTAAAATTCTCCATTTTTTCTTAACATAATAATCATAGTAATTTTATAGTCCCTGGCCTGATAATTCCAAAACCCGAATCCTTTTCGGTCGGTTTCTATTGCTGTACATGGTGTTATTATCTCTAAAGTGGGTGTTGTTTTGTATTTTGTTATCAGTGTTTGTTTTGTTTTATTTTCCTGGAAGGCAGGTGGAGAACACGTAGATCACCTTAGCCCTTTTTATAATGGTAGGCAAATAAAGTGCACAGTGGCTAATGCGCTCAGCTGAGGACTCGATATGGAATTTAGGCTGACTCAGTCTACTACCAGTTTACTTTTTCTTATTGTATACCCTGCCAGGACTTTCAACCAAGAGCTTTGTTTTCACCAGGATACCTTCCTAGTGGATCATTTTGCACCTTAGCTAAAGTAGAAAATCTGCCTTTTAGATTTGCGGGCTTAGCCCCTCAGCATCTCACCCCACATAGCTTCAGAATTCAGCTATAAGACTGGATGTGTGTCTCAGGTGATGTAAACCTTTGGTCTTGTCACTCCAGCCAGAATCTGGGATGAGGCCTCAACTTAAAGTAATATATCACTTGCCCTGAACTGAACCCCAAATTGCTAGGAAAATACAAAACATAACAGTTAAATTCAAATGTAAGCTAAACAATGAGTTTATCTGCACCAAAAAAAAGTAGCTGCAAAAATGAGCTCAACTCTCTATTTCTCTGTATTTCTTTTTTCTAATCTTTCTTCACTCACAGCTTTGCTGCATCCACAGTTCCCTGCTGCTTTTAAGTATTTAAGTCTAGCTTTCCTAGTTATAACTGATTAAAAATATTGGTTTGTGTTTGATTTTTTGTATTAAATTCTTTTATTGGTACATTGTAGGTATACAACACAATTACATTTCTCATTGGGAATTGTACCTTTACATAATGCATCTTG
>NW_004624812.1:2577052-2611754 GCF_000247695.1 Heterocephalus glaber
TCTGGGCCAGGAGCAGCGGGACAGAAGGTGGCCCAAAAGCCCTTTCCTCTGGGCTGGCAGCAGCAGGAGGGATGCCAACTGGGAAGCCCCTTCCTCTAGACCAGGAGCAGTGGGATGACTGCTCAGAAGCCCCTACCTCTGGGAGGGAGCAGCGGCACTCAGTATCTTGGTCTGGTGATCTGGTGTCCTCTGCGTCTTTGTAGTGCAGAACCAGGTGGCTGCCTGTCTGCAGTGGGGTGATTCGGTGTCTTCAGCACAACTCATGACCTCGGTAGGGCGTGCACAGACCTTCCTGTGTGCAGTGGGCTTTTTCAGCATATTCCATGGGACTGGGGACCTCAGTAGGGCATGGGCAGACCTGCCTGTCTGCAGTGGGCTGATTTGGTGTGTTCTGTGAGACTCAGGACCTTGGTAGGGCATGGGCAGACCTGCCTGTCTGCAGCAGGGTGATTCTGTGTCTTCCACACAACTCAGGACCTCTAGAAATATTGTTTTGCCATAAATTACTTCTTCTTACCTAAAAGTGAAATTTGCACTTAATATTTAACTTACATTGTCAGGTATATATTTTTTTTCTAACAAAAAACCTCATTCCTGTTTCTGTCTCTGAAAATACCAGGAAAATTAATATGCTCCACTTTCGTCTTCCTCTATCACATTCTTTTTTGTGTAATAATGTGGACTTTAAATCTACACATCCCCTAGAGCCACTCTCAAAAATCACATTTTAAGTTAGCACTCTGTGCATGCTGTTCTACTATGATATTGATGAAGTTTCCAACTTAATGTGTCAAAAAGCAGCTATTCTATTCCCTATCCAAAAACAGTAATTGCCCTGCCTATGCCTATTTTTAAGTCACAAGCAGCAAATAGAGTTAACTTTTAATCATTCCTCTTTTCATGTACTTCATCCAGTTACATCATAGGCAAGTCTGTGTCACCCACAATGCATGGTGCAATTACAATCCCCAATACCCTACATGAGCTTTTAGAAACATAAAAAGTGCTGCCCACCTCAGTAGAGGCCAGCAAACTCATTAGGCCTAAGGCTTCAGCCCAGTCAGTGCTCATGGACTTATTGTCTCATTAATTTCAAAGATCTGTTTCAAGATATATACTGTTTTCTCTTTTCCTTAAAGCCCATCTCTTTTTTTTTTTTTTTGCTTAAATTCTTTTATTGGGACATTTTAGGTGTACAATACATTTACATTTATCATTGGGTGCTTGTACCTGTACATGATGTACCTTGGTTCTAATTTTTTTCCCCATTACCTGTGCGCCCTTCATCCCTCCACCCTTCCCTATTTACATAGATTTTGTTTCCATTTTTTTTCTTTTCTCATAATTTTCTTGAAACCTATCTTAAATCACCTATCGTTATTGAATGTCAGTAAAACTACAGCCCCTTAAAATTATGAAATTATACTATATCTTGATTGGAAGTCCAGCAGGGTTTTCTTTATTTCCATTTTTGCTTTACTGGCTTGGAAGATTGTTCTCCCATCCATTTACTCCCTTTTGTCCCATTCAAGTACCAACCAGACCCAAGCCCTGCTTAGCTTCCAAGTTGAGACAAGATTAGGCACATGCAGTGTAGTATGGTTGTAAACCACTTCTATTCTGTTGGACTTTAGATGTCTAAAAATGTCTATTTTTTCCTCATTCATGAAAACTAGATTATATAGACACAGATAATGATCTAGATACAGGTGGTTTTTAATACATTAAGTACATTATTTCACTTCTATCATTCAGAGTTCTTTATGAAAAGTTTTATGTTTTTCCCTTTGCAGGTAATCCATTTTCTCCATGATAATCTTTATATCTTGTTTATCCTGGGTATCCTTGCATTGTATTACAGTTGACAGTTCACAGGTTGGAAGCTTGATCTTCAGCTTGGTGGTAATGAGGTAGTGGAGTCTAAGAAATGGTACCTAGCAGGAGGTCGTGAGGTCAATTGAGGATGCACCCATGGAAGGATTGCCGGACCTCAATTTCTCTCTGGCTCCTTGTTTTTCCCATGTTGCAGCATGATCTTCCCCTCATGTATGTGCTTCTCACATTGCCATCTGCCCTGAGATGACCCAACTACCATGTCCTCTCCACAGAGCCTGTGTCGTGACTCACACCTGCTGAAAGGAGGCTTAGTGGGCACACACAAAGCTGTGCTCCCTCTGGTAGTTTGTGATAGCAACAAAAACTGACTAATACATGTTCAAGTATGGAAATTAAAAATTTTCTCTACAATCGGTGCACTTTTTCATATGACTATTTGTGTCTTTCTTCAAGTTTGGAAAATTATTATTAATTATCCTTTCAAATACTGTGTCCTCCTTATTCCCTACTCTCTGAAACACATATGAAATACTATTGGATCTTCTCTTTCTGAAGCATATGAAATAATACTGGCCCTTTTATGTTCTGTATTTTTTACTTTCTTACTTGATTTATAAATTGTTTGATATAATAGATTTTGGATAGTTTCCTAAAATCTATCTTTTAACACTAATTTTTTTCTCTTACCAAGTGAAATCCTCTATTTTTTAACCAATCTAGTGAATTTTTATTTTCAAGGACAAAAGTTTTCAATTTTAATATCCCTCTTTGGTTCTTCTGTATGTTTGTTTATTCCTTTTTAATAAATTTTTCTTGTTCTATGAATGCTATTTCTTCCAGCATTTTACCTTATTTTAAGCCTCCTATCTGTAGGTAAATTTGAATATAAACTATTCTGTTTAAGTCCAGCCAATGTTTATTATTAGTGAAATTGCCAACTTTATTACATTTGCTTGTAACCCTAAAATCAATATTGAAGGCAGTTTTTTAGTCACTCACAGACTTGTGCAGGCATAGAGCAATAAAAATTCTGAGTTGCCTTATACTAATTTTCCCAGAGGGGTCAAAAACAGGAGCACTCTGCCTTCATGTTTCAGCTCTCATGTAACATATAAACAAATATTGTTTTGTACTATATTTAGTTCCACAGTGCTCATGTTTTTTTGCCTTTTTCTAGTGATATCTGTGTTGTTCACAGCCCAGTGTATGCTGAGGTTCTCACTAGTGTGCAAAAACAGCAGTGATGTACACCTCATGGAGAGAAGTACATGTGTTAGATAAGCTTCCTTAGACATGAGTTACAGTGCTTGTTGGCCATGAGTTTAATGTTAAAGAATTAACAATCAGTGTTGAATAAAGTGTCTTTAAATAGAAACATATCTAAAACAAGGTTTGTATTAATCAGTTGACAAAAATAATGTGAGCAGAAATTCACAGGAGCAAATCCCACATTTCCCCTGGGATAATGATTCAATACTCTTTAATGATGGTATCATGATCAGTAAGAACTGACTGTGTTGGATTTTCTGAATGTGTGAACAATTTTTGCCTAAGTGTTCATCTTCTAAAGGTGGCACCTTCCACAAGAATTGCACACAGTCCCAGACTGTGATGGCTTCCAAGCGACTCTGCCTGGGTCCTCCCTGTGTGTTTCAGGACACCTGGATCAGAATTTATGTAAGTTTTTCAGCTCAGATTGTCTGCGCCTCAATATTGTGAATTTGGAGCTCAAGTCTGCTCATAACACAGAAAATAGATTCTAATTTCTTATGAGTCTTTCTGTTTCCTTTCATGGCCTAGAATGAGTGGCTTGCTTCTAAGTTTTCAATTCAGATCTTAAAGATTTTCCACTCTCAATTTATAGATAGGTCACTATTTCATTCTAGTTTTAGGGAGAAGTCAAATTCAGAATTATTGCTGATTTGAAATCTCTGACTTCAGCTCTATTCCATGTAGGTATTTGGCCCCCAAGCTTTGTTAGTATTCTATCTCATCCCTGTCACAAAGGATTTGTTCTTTGCCAGCACACAATTATCCATTTCTTGCTTTTAATGCTGGTTATGTTTTATATTTTTAAAAATTTTAGTATATTTGGCAGTCATTCCTTTGGAATAGAGTTAGGAAGACATCTACATCTGCTCAATCTAAAATCTTTCACAAAATTCTTAAGTCACATAAAATTCCAGTGTTAACCTGGGCTCATTCATCTTTCAAAGTACCATGCCAAAGGTTCATGGCCTTTCAGGTCATAATTTTTAACTACTTGTTTGTCAGATACTGGTCTACATTCTTTTATATTCAATTATATTCATATTTACCTCTACAATAATATTATGAGGTAGGCTTTGCTCTTGCACTCATTTTATAGACAGTGAAGCTTGGTCAAAACAGTTAAAAACTTTTTCAAGGTTACAGAGCTAAAAAGAGGTGGTCATAAAATAATCCATACTTTTAAACAACTGGACAGTCTAAAGAATATATTTTTTTGGTATGCTCCTCTATCTGGAATATCGGTTAACCCTATCTTGTTTTTTTTGTTCTTACTCATCTATTAAGATCCATCTCCTAATCTCAGATGTCATCACCATGTGCAAATCTCTCCCTTCTCTGGGTCCCATAGTTCTGTGTTGTATGTAGTGTTTTTATTATGCTTATTTTCCCATTAAATTATGAATAGCATTAAGGCAAGGACTGCTTTTATCATCTTTGAGTGGCACTAGTCATAATAGTGCATGTCATAGAATGGGTCTTTGATAAATGCCATGGGATATGCAAACTTCTAGAGAAGTGGCTTGCGAAAACCATTTCCACAACTGTGCTGAAATGTGATAACAGTTTGATACAATATTATATATGGCTAGTGTTATGGCTTATGTCTAGATGTCCCCCCACCCCCAAAGCCTCATGCAGTCATAGGTGGGGTTTTTCAGAGGTAGCTGGATCTAGAGTATGTGATAATGGGATTAAGGATGTGATGGTAAGATTAAGGGTGCCCCACTCTGTGATATCCACTCTGTGATACCCACAGACTGGATAGAATATACGGAATAGAAAGAGGGCTGCTGCTGTCACTTGCTGCTGCTGCTTTGCTACTTCACTGCTTGCTGCTTTGCTGCCTGTGGTGGATTAACTAATGGTCAACTTGGATTGCCCAGCTGAACTGAATCAGTGTGGTTGAGCATAGAAGACCCACCTGAAAATTGTTGCAAACCACATTAAAAAAAGAACTGGAGGGGAAGATCATTTGCTGTTGATCTTCTTGGAGAAGCTTGCTGTGGCCATTTTTCCTGATGCCAACTTGGCTGTTCTCATCGTCCAAGCAGCTCGGGTCCTCACTGTCATTGGCAATGGCTGTTGTTCTTGTCAGGGGAGCTTTGCTCTTCCTCTTGAGGTTTGCTTCTAGGCTCCAGTACAGATCTATTGGCATGGTGACACAGATCCCTGACCTCACTGGCACTGGCTTTCTAGTTTCCACCACTGGCCTTTGGGCCTTCCCAGGGCAGATCCTCCATATGGACTAGCATGAGACATTGCCATGGCCTCTAGGCCTCTGGCTGGACTCCTGGAGGACATTGCCTTGGGCTTTAGGCCCTTCGCTGGATTTGTGCGGGACATTGCCTTGGGATCCAGGCCCTAGGCTGGATTCTTCAAGTCTCTAGTGTGTGGACAGATCTCTTGCACTCCTCTGCATTTCACTTTTTGGGTGCCTATTATAAAATAATCCTGCACATTATGTGTCCTGTATTAAATCTATTCCCTTGCAAACCCTGACTACCAACACTGTCTTCTGCCTTCTGCCTACCACGATCTGTTTCTCCTCATGCTGTCCCTTTGCCATGCCATGCTGCCTTGGAGCTAGCCAGCTATGAACTGAAGCCCCTACACACAGTGAGCTATAATAAACCTTTCTTCTGTTAACTTTGGGTGTCAGGTATTTTGTCTCAGCAACGAAAAAAGTAACTAAGACAGCTAGCAATATAATGTCATTATTTTACAGCTTGGCATACTGAGAAAACCATGGAAGTTTGGAATCAGGCTGATCTACACTTGAATTCACTGGGGGTTTTTTGTTTGTTTTGTTTTTCAGTACAGGGGATCAAACTCAGGATCTTGTGATTGCAAGGCAGGCTCTGCACCACTGAGCCAAATCCCTGGACCACTTGCATTCATTGTTGATCTACATTTATATTTATTGTTGCTATATTTCTGAAAGGTGTAGATTTGGGTAAATTATAATCCTCACCGAATATCACCTCATCTTCAAAACAAAGATCATATGACTTATCATATGTGGTGGTTAGTCTATCAGATGGTCCCCAATGGACTTTTCTTCTTATATTCATCTTCCTATTTACTCCTCTTTGCTGGTGTGTTGAGTGTACTTAGTGACTTGTTTCTAATGAATAGAGTTAATGTAGTACTGATGGGGGTGTCACTTCCATCTTTTGGTTATTATAAGAAGACCATGGTTTCCACCTTAATCCTCTCACAAATCTGCCCTGAATCACTTTACACTGGGGAAGCCAGCTGTCACATCTGGAGGAAGCCCTGTGGCAATCTCATGTGGTAAGGATCTGAGAACTGGCAACAGCCACTATGTAACTTGGAAGTGTTTCCAAACTGAGCCTTGAAATGAGTGGAACCCCAACCAGTGCTTTATCACAGCCTTTTGATAGTCTCTATGTATGGATTTAAGCCACTTCCAGAGTCCTAACCCCCCAAAAGTATTTGTTGTTTTAAGCAGCTACATTCTAGGGTAGTTTGTTACCTCAGTTCAGCTGAACCACAATGGTTAAAAACTAATATATCGTACCATTGGTGCTATTATTCAAAACCCAAATGTTAGACCTTTAAAGAGACTAAAAACGAAACAAAACAGGAAAGAGCAGGTCTTGAGAAACTTACAAAATTAAGAAAGAATACCAACATAGACTTATGTAAATTAAGAAACATAGTTATTACAGTTTTCCTGTAGTTCATCAGTTAGCTAACCATCACCCCACCTTATATGTGGAGTTTTAAGAGGAACTGGCAGCTTGTCTGTCAAAATTTCCAGGGAAATGTGAGCTAAGAAGAATGCCTAACCATATAAAATGTGATAGTTATGCATTCATTGAAAGGATTGATTACCTTGAAGGGTTACCCAGAAGGTCATCTGAGGCCCATGTTGAATCTCTCTTAATTTTATTTCCACTTTTAAACTTGCATGAATAGTTCTGATGATAATTACCAAATGTTGATATGTATGGAAAATTAGCATTCCACAAATATCCAGCTTGGGCAGCTTTCATACACGTGTGGCTGTTTGAAATTCAGCAAATTTCATTAGAATCATATGTTTGCTTAGAGAAATATTAGCCAAAAACCATGCTGGGAACACACACGCAAATGCACACACACCCACACACACAAGCAGATGCAGAAAAGAAGAAATCTTAGACTGAACTTGGAAGAATTTAAAACTCAAGGTTGGATCTTCTGGTATACCTCTCTGCTACACTTTGTTTACAACATCCTTCATCTACCTCCTAATACTCTGCATCAGTAGAATGCTCTATTTAATAGGACAGCAATACATTCATCTATTACAAAATCTATCACTGTCTCCACATTTTATTCTTTTATATATTTTATGTTTACAAGTATCTTTGCCCACTGCCAAAATATCACCATTCTAATTATCAATTAAATATATTTAATCTCTACATAATCTTTCTTAGGACTATATGTATATCATCTACCTTCATAGCCTTTTTCCTTTTATCTACCATCCTTTGACCTTTAAGACATCATTAGGAAAACCAGATCTTATTTCTTGCGATTTCAATTCAAGGTCCCTGTTTATTTTTCCCAACAAATACCCTGCCCTTACCTATAACAAGAATGATATTTAAGATCCATACTGGAAGTGAAAGTTCTTTCTTCTTATTGTTCCTTGACCTTAAAACCTGAGCCTATATCCATGTGTTTTTGGTGCTTAAAATTATCTTCAGAATCACAATTTGACATCTTAAACTGAAGGTGGCAAAAGAGAATGCTAAATGTTTCTTCTCATTCTCACCCCTTCAAAACCTACTCTTCTGGAGTCTTGCTCATGTCAGTAAAAGGGGCCACTGTTTTCTTGAGCCAAAGGCTTTGATGTTGCCCTTGATATCTCTCTTCTTTTATTCTGTATCCCTAGAGCACAGACTCCCTTTAGAACTCTTGTCATGTGCCTGCCTCAGTCTAGTCATTCAGATCTTGGCTTCGATGTTGTCTCCTCAGAGGCCTTGCCTCACTTGATTGCCAACACTTGCAATTGCATCGCTCTATTCATATCATCATCCTACTCCATGTTTTCCCTGTTTATTTTTTCATAAATTATTCTCTGTATCTTTCTGCCTTTTTCCTTTCTTCTCCTTATGAAGACAAGGGACCTCCTGGTCTTACCAGGCCTTCTGATACTAATGATTAAGCACACGGTTGCTGAGCAAAAAGTGTAGAATCGACCTTTAAAAATCCCAGGCCTCATCTCTTCTGATCACAATAAAGCAACAGCAATGCTCTCCCTTAAATCCTTTCATGTTCTTCTCTCAATGTCCTCTCTTGTCCCTCATCATACCCCTGACTTCTTCTGTCCTGCCTACTTCTGGCCCTCCAGTGGCCCTGTCAAGGCCTCTCCAAAACTCCTTGACTTTTCTTCTTACCTGTGGTGCCAATTTCTGCTTCCTGTTTTCTCTTTTCTCGCACCAGGTCAGCCAAGAGTAGCTCAAAAAATTCATAACATTTTTCTGATTTGATCCAAAATAAATGTCACTTGAAGCCAGGTGATTCCATCCCTTCTTGGGGGCACTTTGTCAGCTCCTGTTAATGTCATATCAAGTTTGCAAAGAACAATACCAAAATGTTTTCACTCTTCACAATTCTTTTCCTCTTTCTTACAGCAGCGAGCTGTATCCACCCATTCTTTCTCATCTTTTCTCTCCATTTGTCACCATCCTCTTGTTACCTTGATATCTCCACATCTTCGCTCATGCAACCACCCTTCCTTCTCTAGGGAAGAAGGTGATCCTTCTTCTTTTCAAAATTAGTCCCTCTACACTTTCATCCAGGTTTCCTTAGAATTTCATTGCAACAGTTACTTTCCCTAGTGTGTCAATAATTTCTCCCTTCCTTATAAAATTATGTAGATCACCATTATTCTAACAATTTTCTCTCCTTTTCTCACTAACATATGAGCTATCTCAGTCCTTCCCTTTGCATGATTAATATATAACGTATCTTCAGTTCTTCTTTTTACAATTATCTAGAAAGAGGATGCTAACTAATAGTTTGGCCTCAATGCTTCAACTACCAATTCATTGGTTGACACCTGGCCACTTTGCTTTATTAAACCTCTTGACTATTTGGCCTCTATCCTGTGAGTTCTGCCCAACTTCTAACCAATAATTTTTCCAACATTCTGCCATTAGTTTACTCCTCTTCCTCTTTCTCCACTGGAGATGGTATGTACCCTATGACTTCAATTATTTTCATTAGAACAATTCCAGAATCTATATTTGTCATCCTGACTCTTATGTATGACCTCAATAATAGGCCTACAACTGTTAACCAGATAGCTTACTAAAATTGTCCCTTGAGCATCTTGAATTCATCAGATTTCAATCCAGATGTATAGCTATTAATTCATAGCCACCTCTTTTTTTCCCCCTAACTTTTGTTAATGATTCCCTCAAACAATTGTTCATCCAATCACAGATCTTTGGGCAAATACTCAGACATTTTTCTTCCAGGTTCAGAGCTCATCATGTTTTCAGGAAGGCCTGTAATTCCCAGGTTTAGAAATTCTCGTCCTAGAATAATATCAGACTGGTATATAACAGTCAGCGCTTCACAATGCAATGAGAAAAATAGGACAGTTGAGTGAGTTAACACAAAACTGAAACCTACCAACCAGAGGACTGCCCTTTGTTCCAAAGGTGCTCTGTCTGCCTTTCCATGTGTGAATACAGTCTGCTCTTCATGCAGTTAACAGTAGTATTTAATTTGCTTTAATGTCCTCATGTGGCAAAATCTTATACAGTTTTATATTTATGATTTTTCCAATTTAAACATCTGGTAACCTTTGCTATATATTCTTTATTTGCAATTTTTCTTGTTATTCTCTTTTTTATATTCACACTGCCACCTACTTCAGGGTTTTTATTTTCTTTTCCCTTAATAATTGCAATAATGTCCTAAAACATTTCTTAGCTTCCAGGGCCTTTGTCTTTTCCAAAAGGCCTACATTCTGACAACAATCAGAGGAAACTTTTGAAACCATGTTCTTGGCCATGTCCCTCTCCTTCTCAACACCACCATGACCAACAGGATTCTCTCATCTGCCAAGATTCAAAATCAAACTCAAAGCAAGCTCTGCCATTAAGAGCTCTCCATGGTCCCCAGGCTTCCTTGTCAAAACTGACTTGGTCACTTCCTTGCTCACTACTTTGTTTTATTGTCTTCACACTGTTTATCATGATTAGGATTCTTTTTTAATTCTTTCTGTGTTTACTGGCTCTTTTCTTCCTATAGATATACCAGAAGTTAGTTCAAGTGGAAGAATTTAATTTTTGTTCACTTCTGATACCTAAAAAATATTCTACAATACAGTTTCTCTTCAATTGTTAAAAAATATGAATGGAAAACATAAAATGAAATCTCTCACAATAGCTCTGCTTAAATCAGTGGTTCTCAACTGGGATGACTTTTGTCTCCAGTATTAGGTAGTGTATATGTATTTCTTTCCTATGGCAGCAAAGGAAAACAGAAAGGCATGCAAGTAGGAAAATCAGCACCAGCATGCTCTTTGTGACTATCCACTGTAGACAACTCAGTGTATCATTTGACACTCACAATTCTTGGCAGAATAAGCATTCTGGTTTCTCCACTGGTAGATGTTAGAAGTTTGAGAAGTTATAAACAAAAATATGCAAAACTGGTGGATGAGTACCTCAGAGAATAGGGTAGCCAAAGAAGAAACTGTTACTCTAGAAAAGCAACCAGCCCTTCAGCAAAAGAACTCACAATGAGTCAATTGTTGGTTGAGCTGAAGTATTTGTAGGTAGAATGCTTTCTGTTGACTGAATGAATGTAGTTCCATAATTTACCAAGTCTGACTCAAAATGGGCCCAGAGATATGAGCGTGATTTAACTGATCAATGACTACACCCATGTTCCCTCTTGTCACCCACAGTCCTTTTGGTTTTACTCTGTCACTCAGACGTTAGTAAGCCACAGGCAGTTTGCAGAAGAAATCCAGTCATTTGCAGTCTTAGATAATTGTCCGTCGGCTATTTTCCACAGTGACAAGCTTGCTGATCAGAGGACTAAAGTCCTCAGGCCAAGGAAGACTCTTACAGCTGCCTTCCAACCAGAGGAATTGTACAGCCATTGGTTGGAGAAGCCAAGAATTCACTAGTCTGCAGAAAACCATTTAGCTTTCTTCTGTTTCCTTTCTGAGAATGAACTAAATTTACTAAGAAATATGATGATGAGAAGTACGATTAAAACTTTCAAAGAGGGACACCCTTTGGTGTCTCTCAGCAACATGTCTGGTCTCTCAAGTCGAAAGACAGAAAGCATTGCTATTGTTTTATTGTGCTGGTTCCCAACACTAGACTCAGGAGACTCCCGTCGAATTTGTCCTCTGTGGAGCTGGCATAACAGCTTACCTTAATTTTGGAAAGAAATAATACAAAACATACCTGAACAATGCTGCCTCAAGTGCAGCTTCTGCTTAGGGAGCAGGTTTTCTTTAAATAAAGATGTCCAGAAGTGTAACAGTAGCTTCATTCTCTAGCATTCCAAGGCCGGGGATTTAGCTTTGTAGTGCTTCTGCCTGCCTCACAAGCGCAAGGTTCCGAATTCGAACCCCAGTACCAAAAAAAAAAAAAAAAATAGCATTCCATTTACTCATCTACCTTTCCAGACTTATGACAAACAGGTAGAGAAATTGCTCTATTGTTATTAACATATTATTGTACCCTGAGATTTCAGCTATCTTTACTTTTCACTAGACAAGAAGCACTCATGTAGAGTAAAGGTTGAGTTCTCTCAAGGACTCGGCCCATCACACTCTTCCGAGCCAGGATGCAGGCCTTGTTCCGAATTCCTAAATCCTGCCGCTAGAGGGAGTAAAGCCCAGCAATCTTCAGACTCGCCCCAGGCCAGAACAGCAAGGTTGGCTCTTTCACCTTTCTCTTTAAACAAACACTCCTCAGCTCAGTTGCCCCAGAAAAACACCAGCATCTGGTGTGCCGTGTTTAATCTGAGGTTACTATTTCTAAAAATAGCTTTCTGAAAAGCGACCCTAGTCGGCTGGGAAGCACAAGGCAGGGTAGAGGGCCAGCAAGGGGCTGGCTCTTGGCCTCAGGGGGACACAGAGGCTGGGAGTGTGGGACAAGAATGCACTCCAAGAGCACAGAGCTTGCAGAGGAGAGTGGCAGGTGTGCGTGAGGACCAGACCTGCACCACTGATCCCTGTAGGAGCACAGGGTTGGCTGGGAGCTGGGAACATCCCTGTTGAACCCCAAAAGAGAGGAGCAGCAGGGGAGGGGTGACTGCCATCCTGAGGCTGTGTGGCTCCCCACAGGGTGCTGTGGTACCAGCAGGGTGTCGGCTCTAGATGAGAGATTCACTTCAGCTAGATGTTGGCAGATGAGTCAGGCCTTGTCAATCCCTCTTGGCCTTTCAGACAGCACAAGTGTTAAGAGAGGAGCGCAGCGTTCTGGGGTCCAAAGCATAGGCTAGAAGGTGGATGGTAGAGTCAGGATTTGGAGGATTCTGGTCATTTTCCTTCTCCAGGGTTCATCTCTATCCACATTTCCAGTCCCTAGTCATTGTTGTTTTTAGTCATTTTCATCTTTCTTTAGATTCTCCTCTAAAATCTCCTGAAGACCTAAACTAAAGACTTCCCTAGTGGCATTTCTGAAGGTTGTTCTGGTCACTTTGTTTTGGATGTTCCGAAACTGTCCAAAGTAGAGAGGCTCCGTTGTCTCTCCTTGGGAACCCAGCCCTGTCTCCAGCAGCTCCAGCTTTCCTTTCCTCTGTTACTTTTCTATGTCACCTCCAGGGGTGAAGAGTGTGGTAAAGAGTCACACTTGATGGCCCTCTGTGGGTTAGGGATTCTGAGAGAAGAGCTGTAGCATTGTCATCCTGGAAAATGCCACATGGGGATGGGAGAACCTGGTCACAGATCTGCCCTAGAGAAAACCCAGCTGCCTCCCTTTCACACAGGCCCCAAGTCATGCCCGGAGCAGCACCTCCAGACAAGCCCCAAGGCAGGCTTTGGAGGACAAGGCCTTTCTGTGTTTCTCTGCGGAATTTATGGGAGAATTCAGTCTACTCAGATACTGGAGAAATCTATCCTCGGAACTTTCAGTGTTCTTGTTAAAAATATAATTTCTGAGCCTTTGTGTTAAAGGGCAAAAAATATCATGCTAGGTATTAAGAGAATGCTGAATTTCAGTGCCGGCTCTGTTCATATCTAACTCTGATTTCAGAAAGTTCCTTGAACTTTTTGAGGCCTCAGTTTTCTTTATTTATAAAATGACATTGTGATAAGGGACTTTTTGTCAAATCCTTTCTGATTCAAAAGTTTCACGATTTTTGTCTGGAAAAGGTATGAACTGTTCTACACTGTCTAGCCTACTACCACCTAAAAGTCAGAAGAGCAAGGTCTGGGGTAAAGTGCACCCCAGGGTGTACAGCCATACTGTGTAGGAGGAGGCAAATTTAGAAGGAAACAAGCTTCATTTACTCTGTCTGATATGGTTATCTCCCTGAGGCTGGTGCCCATGCAAGCGAGATGAGGGTGCCGAGAAAAGGGAGGGGGACATGCTGTCAAATGTCAAATGTGTAGCAAAAACTTTGAAAAACTGACAAATGAGGCTTCCGGTAACTTTTGTCTCTACTTTTGCAAGAAGGGAAGGGAAGGAAGAAAATATGACTATGAGACCATCAATATGTAGGTTTCATGTAAAGATTAGGCAAATGATATCTAAATTACTTACAAGAAATCTAGGATTCCCCTCTTTGTCTGACTTTAAGAAAATCCCTGATTGTACCTCTAAACTGATGCTGAATTTCAGGCCATCGTGATATCCTCTCGTGATCATCACACTTATCTGTGTGCTGGAAAGAAGCACAAATGGCCCAGGAGAATTGAGCCAGGGGAAGAAGAGAGTGTGGTGAGAGCTTCTGTCCTCTGAGGACGTACTCTTGTTTGAGGGAAATCAGGCCTGGGCATGAAGTCGTGAGCAACAGTAAATGCAACAACACACAATAGGAGGCAGGGCAGAACTCTTTATATGGGTGAAACGTACACAGATAAAACACATACCTGTGAGTTATGATGGTCTAGGAAGACCGAAGGGCAAGGTGGGAATGAATATTAAGAAAGGCATTGTCTGTGTATATACAGAAGGAGATATATTTTGAAGAAGAAATCATGAAAAAATTACCTTTCATTGTCAATCACCTCCTCTTCTATGTGTGTAGCCAAATGAGTACATAAAATCTCCCATTCTGTGCCCCAAATCTCTACATAGTAACCAGAAGACCCAGCAAATCCTTATTCACCTGACTTCTGCTAATTGAGGGCTGGAAATTATTGAGATGACAAACTGATCATGAATGAAGGCTCTTCATTTTGTCTGTGAAGCCTGGGTAAACCAGCTACTGCTGACAGACCATGAGGCAAACTTTGTAGACTTTCTATGTGAATATAGGGCTAGATGTGTCCAGATCATTTTGAGACCACCGTCTCTGAAATGTTTTAATCCTTTAAATACTGCATTGAGTTAGTGGGCTTCTCCATGAAGAGTGCAAACTCAAAGGACAAGAGGGCAGTAGCAGAAGAGCAGGCACCTAAAGAGAATTTCTGGGAAACTCATGGACTTGGATAAACACTAGCCTTATAGAGGAAAGCAAGTTAGAAATTGAGGAACAGAAGGATTTCTATAAAGGAGGCCTTCATCTGAGACCAACAAGGGACCGCTAATTATTCTCGTTCATGACACCTCCGTTGAAGGAAATCAACCCTCCCAGACAGACTGATGGAAAGAAAGTCCATAGCCATTTCCCTTGGAAATCACCGTGGAATGAATGTCAACCTATTCTGGCATCTCCACCCATCAGTGTCTCCTCCCTACTGGGTAGACTACAGGTAAAGCCTGGTTTGATGGGAAGATGGCAGAATAGCTGTCTTCTAAACTCTACATTCATCTGCCAGGTGGACAATTCTCCTGAGTCAGATCCCATAAGGATTTCTCATTCCAAGTAGGCAGGAAAAGCAGCCACTGACAAAATGCTGGAAGAGGAGGTTTCCAATGTGGTGTGCTTTCAGGGTACTTCATACCCTGTGAAAATACTTTAACATCTCTCAGATTCTTCTCCAAAAAGCAAGAACAGAAACCTAAAGACTTGCTGTACTCCAGTTTTGTCCAGGCTGCCTACAAACTGAAAAATCCCTAAGTCTTGGGACTTTGGTTTTCCATTTCTCTCCCTATCCTGCTTATTACTTCCAAACCCCAGAATGAAAAAATTAATAATTCTCAAGCACTGGGTGAGCGTGTCATGGATGGAACACAGTTGAGAGATGGGCAGAAGAGAGTGGCTGCATCCAGAAAGATGGGGGTTACAGTAGATGGAAGCGACAAGGTCCGTCCACCTACTGCAAGGCCCCAGAACCAGTACTGCTTTCCCCGCCTGTGGAGTTCCTCAAATTGACTCAGTCCCTGCTCCTTTGTCTCTTGTCCCTGTGCCCATCCCACCTGTTCCAGGCTCTGGCTTCATCCTGGGGAGCCAGCTGCAGCCTGTAAGAGAGATGGCCCTGTCACGGCTGTCTCTAGTGTGTTATTGTTAGTGTTATGTTACAAATCCCGTTTCCATGCTGGGCTCCCTCAGGGGTCATAATCAGGAGAGGTCATGATCCTGTCAATAAACAGAACCCTAATCCTTAATATAACCAGGTTGCACTCATCGTGCTTGCTCCATGGGTTTATAGATCAGGCTGCCCTCCTAGGCCAATTCCTTCAGAGAGGTGCTCTTGGAAGACTAAGGTATGAGTGCGCAGAAGCCGGTCAGAAGCTAATGCTGGCTGCAGATGGGAGTCAAGCCTAGCCAGGGATGCTGCCTCTCTGCAGCCCAACACTTGTCAGAACAGGGAATCTTAGGAGTATTGCTGCCATCCTGAAGTTTCTCTGCTAGCCTCCTTGCTGAAGCCCCATCTTCCTTTGAAGACTATCTACAATGGAGAGGCCTGAGCTGATCCGTGGGAACAGCAAGTGTGGGAACATTGAGCAAAAGGAAGCAGAGCATGGAATACCCTGGCATCTGCCACTCCACTGGGAGATGTGGTTGGCTTCCACCCACTCAAAATCTATTCTGCAGATTAATCAAACCAAAATATTGTTTTGCTCCCCAAAGCAAAGCCAGCTGATGAATGGTGAGTAAAACCAAAAGAAAGAAAGAAGAGAGAGGAAAACAATCGGACTAGTGTCTATTCATTCATTCAACAAATATTTCTTGAGTATTTACCAAAGTCCAGGAACCCTGATCTCACCTGTACTATGATGCCAGACTAGAATCCAGGATAGTCTGATAGGGGACAGTTTCTTTCTGTCTGTCTGATTCCAGAACTTGCATATCTCAGAAGCTCTTGATGCAAAGACAGGGCCTTCATAGCCATCAGGCTCCATAAAGCTGCTTGACTAGTCCTCAAATGTCTGTTTTCCAGTCTGGAGTACTGACATTTAGAGACAGACAAAGGTGGAGCTAGACTCTGTCAGTAAATGCCACTTCAAAATTAACTACCTCTTTAGCTTGAGCTGTTTCTAAGACACCACAAAGTGTTTATTTGCGTATATGGAAGGAGAATGATGAGATAGTTGAATTAAATGGGTGCTGTTATTTCTCTGAGTTAATTAGTTTCAATTACAGAGCTGAAAGGGGACTTATAGACGCAGAGTTCAAGCCCTCTTCTCTCATTGGGGAACCCCAGCCTGCAGGAGAAAGGCATTTATCTAGGAGCACAACCTTGGCTCCAGGTCCTGTAAAAACATGGCAGGGGCTAGAGAAGGAGGAGACAAAATGAGGGGAGAACAGAGGCAAATGAGAGGAGCATGTGGACAATTACAAGCTTCCTTTCTTCATTCTGACTCTGCCCAGGAATCCTAGCAGCAGGTGGCAAAGATTACGTTTCCTGTAAGTCAGACCAGTGTCCTCCAATCAGGACCTGCAGGCAACTAGTTTTGTTCCTTAACAGGTCTCCAGAATCTAAAACAGTGGCTGGACACAGTTAATGCTCAGTTATCTGTTTATCAAAAAAGTAAGCTGCCCTATTGATCTTTCATGGTGGAAGATTAGGAATGAGGGAAGAGAGAAAGGAGCATTTCAATAGGCCTGAGCTCCTACTTATCACAGGCCCTCTGTTTCTGTATCTGGCATCTGTTTCAGTTTGGGCTTCCAGGTTCATATTCAACAATAATAGGGATCTAATAAAAAAATCTGGCCAGGGTCTCCCACTCTTGTGTGTCTGCTACTAGTAGGAGCTGTAGAGTAATTAACAGAAATCACCTAACATTGTCTTTTGTCTCAGAAATAAAACTCTCATGCAAAACCAGCATGGCTACTCCTCAGATGAATGTAAATGGGGCTGAGATTAATAAAGATAAATTCAGTTTTTAAATTTCAGCATATATCAAGTGCTGTTGTCACTGAACCATCAGGCATGTGAATATTATCATCTGTTTTATTACTTTTGTAATTTTAAAGAGATCTCTAGTCTCATGTTCGGAAATCACTATTCACAGGCAGCATTTTATAGACTCCTAGAGAAGAAGGAGGATTTACCCAAAGTCACTCTGCCCTTGGTAGCAGAGCTGGGTATCAAAGTCAGCCACCTCTGTCTTTTCCCCTAACCGCATGCTCTCGTGTAGCATTTCTGAATATTCCCTGATGGAAAAGGAACAAACAACTCATGTGAATTCTAAAATGGCAACAATTTTGTGCAAGGCAACATCATACCTCTCGGCTGCCTTGTCACCATCGTTCTCACATCAACTCAGTGAGACAAGTGCTACTGTTATCTTCAACTTGCAGGGGAAAACAATGGAGACTGGAGGAGTTACATCATTTTCACAAGACCAGAGGGTAAGTAAATTGCAGGAAAAGGCTTAAACTCTGTGTGTGGCTCCAAAGCCCAGGTTCTCATGCTCTTTGCTGTACACAACTAAGACTACACAGTTATACAAATCCCTGCATCCACTCATATACATTTTAAGGGCATCACACCAGTGTCACTAGTACTGGCTGTAACCTTCCATCTACAGTGGGCAAGGAGCAGCAGGCACAGGGTCCTGGGAGAGGCCACTAAGGATAACTCCTTTTCAGATGGAGAGTGAGGACCTCGTAAATGGAATTACCCGAGTGTTTCCTAAGAATGCTAGGTCCAACTCCTCTCTCCACAGCAACTCAGAGACCTCAAATGTGGAGCAGGAAAGCCCGCCATTATTATAGTCACCCTGGCTGCTTTTGTACTCAATCCAAGATGTAGAAGCCTGAGAGACCCCAGGCAGTGTCAGAGCAAAGAGAAGACAGAGGAGCCCAGGAAGCAGGGGTCAGCAGAAACTCCCGCTGTAGCCTGGGAGGAGCTGAGCTGAACCCCAGACCCAGGCCTGACACTTCACACGGGGCTCCTCCCTGCGGCCTGGTTTGCTGCAGAGGAGGGGAGGGTGCCTTTCATGTTTCTGGGTGTGCAGAAGGTTTGCGTGTGTTTGTTTAGAACAAAGCCTACACTTAACTGGCACAAGTGAAACAGATTTTATAAATAGATGTGAACATGAATGGTTTTTATGATTAGCTTGTTTTCAAACACCATGCTTGACCGGTGCCTGTGTTCAACTAAGTAAATATTTCTACGGTGATAGTATACACAATACAATGGCCATTATTTAATGTTAATACAAGTACCATATGGGAGGTCTTATCATGCTAGAGCCCCAAAGCATAATAAAAGCAGATAGGAATAGATAGGCAAGGGTGGGTCCTGTCCTGTAGGAAGCTTGATAAGACATCTGCTCTTGCAAATGTTGCTCATGGGAGTATTTATGCAGTTCTGTGTCTCCCGGGGGATCTTTGGGACCAGATCAGATGGCTGTGAGCTCCATTTTCCTTTTATTCACTTGGTGACCTTGGATAAGTCTCTCTCCTAATTATTTAAACATTCAGGCTTCAGTCTTCCAATTCTTGGGCCTTTTGCATTCCTCTCAAAAGAGTGATGAAGATTAATTAACACCTGGCGAGATCCCTGAGTTCTATATTTAGTACAAAGAATCAAGAAAGGGTGGTGCTGATAGAATGTCTCATTATTTTAAGCATTCCCATATATAAATTCCTGCATTTTTCATTTACAACTGGAAATTTGAGAAACTTTGAAGTTTCCTGAGATTAGTAAAGCAGCCTTGTAAAGAACAAAGCCTATTAGGAAATGTAGTTGGCTGCAAACATTGTCAGCTTGCTTGCTTTTCACTCAGCAGGGACAACTATGATTATAAAGGGCATGAAGCTGGAATTATTCCCTTCCGACAAAAGGCAAGTGAGAATGGTAGAGCTCTTGGTATTGTGGGAAGGGACTTCTTAACCTTTTCACAGCAGCATTAACACTCTTATTTGCCTTTTTTGTTTTAACCTAAAAGTATTCCAATATTTAGTGCAATAGAATACTTAGACTCTGCTTTTATTATCTGTCATCATCTATGGAACTTTCCACAGTTCCCTAAGAATGTCCTGTTCTCAATCTTGTGCTTATGCATGTATATGTCCTAATGAAAAATACCAACAGTGAAGGACTCTTCGCATATGTTTTACATTTTCTATGTAGAAAATGCTTGCACATCCATGCTGTCATCTGTCACCTCAAACATCACAGATGGTAACTATCAGCAGCCTCAATTTAAAGACAAGCAAACAATCTCAAAGAGGCTCTTTGTCCATGTACAGAGATGAGCACAGAGCTAGGGCTCAGAACCAAGCCCTTTGCTTTCTCAGTCCAAAGCATACAGAGGATCTTCTCATCTGTAAATTAGAAATGAGATTTGGCCCAGGGATGAGAACATTTCTGGATCATCAGGCTCTTCTTTGATAAACTCTGGATTAGGGTTGAAGGCTCAAGCTATTCTTTCTTTTCCTTCTGGAAAGTTGGTCCTTCATAAGCACTCTGCTATCTCCCCAACTATTCTGCCAATCCATCTGGTTGAAAATGGAATGTTAACATCTCCTTTACTAACAGGGAGAAGGCTGGACATAGGTGAAAAGGGGAAGTGCTTGGCAAACGCTTAAGAAAAGAAGCTTGAATTCCCAACTCTGTTGTCCAATATGGCAAGATTCTTCCCAATTTATTTATTAGGGTCATTAAAAATCTAGGAACAATATGTTGTTGAGCATGTCTTCAATGGCTGCTAGGGTACAGCTGGTTAGTATGGCACAGGGCACAGGACCTGCAAAGGGAATCATATGCAGCTAGGTGGGTAGAGGACTAAGTGGACCCTTTGATCTCTATCCTCCCCTGGCTTAAATAGGCAAGTTTCCAGGTTCCAGCCCACAGCACAGCCCAGCCCCTGCACTGAAGGCATCTCCCCTGGTGCCTCTAGAACCTGGAAGTAGGAACTTGTCCCATCAGATGTGAGGAAACAGCCTGCCCAGCTCAGAAGCAGGGCTGCTTTAAATGGCTGTGGGAATTGTGTGTGCACATGTGTTTACTCGCTTGTGGCCTGCTCCTTTAGTCACAGAACGAAGGGAGGGGACTGGCAGCCCAGGGTATTAAGAGTACAGGCTGAACAGTGCAAGCTAGTCTGTTGCTGATTTCTGCTCTGCTCTGCTTTCTTGACCCAACCACCATGCATGTTTCTTATTATTCTGTGGATTTGTTTTGCACTGATGGGTGGGAAAAGGCTGGTGAAGCAATAATTGTGTAAGTGAAAGCAATGACTCGCTGGTGTCCTCTACCAATTTCCCACAGTCTTTGCTGATGCCTCAGGGCCCTTCAGGGTTTAAAATTACGACTTTCAGTAAATATTCTTAGACTGACACTCATACAGTGAAACGGCATCAAATCTGTCCTGGCAATCCTTCACAAGGCCGTAACCAAGCCCTGTGTCCAAAAGAATAACTATAGCAATAGCAGCTCACATTTATGGAGCAGGTAGCACATGGCTGACACTATTCTGATCACTGGCAATTATTCACTGATTGAATCTTCGCCAGAGTCCAAGCGGAGGTAACTGCTATTATATCCACTTTTGATAAATGAGGATTCTGAGACGCAGAGTGTTTAAGAGGCTTGCCAAGGTCATACAACTAGTAAACAGAGGACTGGGGCTCAGACCTAGATAGTCAAGCCTCAGCATCACAAAGCACCACCTCTTCTCAGAAAAAAGGACTGATTTGGAAATTGCTATTTTACTCTGACCTTAACATCACTAATAAAAAAATGAAACACTTGTTACATAAAAGCCGGAAATCCTTCTTGTGCCAATAGAGAATGTTGTAAGTTAGAAATGTGCTTTTTCTGTCCCAATATGGCTGTCATACGTAAGCTTATGGTGTGGTTATCATATTTCAAAGGAGTTGAGTAGAAAGACTAAGGGAAAAGCTGCGAACAGAAAAATCAACTGTGTTTTGTCTATCAAGATGACATTACCGACCCAGTGTAAGTTAAATTTCCTATATGCTAAACGTTTTTCTAGTTGTAGCATCAAGTTGCCCTGAGCCATCCAATCTCCATTTCTCAACCCCATTGACTAGTCAGGATGAGAGAGAGACAGGTGGCTTGGGTCTGTAAAGGAGAGTCTTGTTTTCTTTTACTCAAAACTAAGTAACTCAAGTGAGATGGTTTTGCCCTCATGATTTCTGTCTTCCCACCAGCTGTGTCGCCATCTTGGCTTTCATAGGAGAGGAGGAAAAGGGGAACTGTGAGATGGGGTCCAGGAAAGTCTCTCAGGTATGGAACATGAAAAGAATGTTCATGAGAGATACAGTAGAGGGGCATTTGGAGACAGAAAACAGCAGAGAGAAACCAACCAGAGGATCCATTATAAATCAAAAGACACTATTTGGACACTATCTGGTGTTTTGATGTTTTTACCCAGATTTTCTGTGGTCTCTTTGTCTTGAAAGAATACATAGTTTGAGGATTTTTTTCCCTGCATAAGTGATAATATTTAATTAACTATTGATGAGGTAAATATATCACAGGATAACAATATTCTAACCAGATTCCAAATCTTATGTGAAAAGTAACTACTGCAGTATTAAACAATCAACTTTGGAGATCTAACCAATGGAGATAGTTCTGATGAGTAAGCCACTTGCCCTGAATCCTTCTTATTGTTTAATAGCAAAGTTCTTAAATTATTAGAAAGGTATGAATCATGTCATTTTTTTAGCTCTAACCACATTTCCTCTTTAATACTGGCAGGAAAATAAACTGCCATGTACTTTCCCAAGGACAATATTAAAAGAAATCTTAGTAACAAATGAACTCAAGAAAAATATCACACACACCCCAAAAAGGAAACCTCTTAGAGACAACCTAAAATTTCATTAATCCATGATATATATGATATTTGCATATGATAAAATAATATATGCCATGAAAAATAGAATATTTAAATGGCATAGACATATGGCATGCTACACTGTCCAGTGAAATAACATGATTCAAAGCAAAAAGTACAATATCAGTCCATTTTTTCAAAATGCAAAAGTGTGTGTGTGTGTGTGTGTATGTATGTGTGCACTTACTGTGTGTGGATATGTCAGGATATATAAAGAGAAAGACAGACTCACAGAATACATGTAGAGTAAAGAATACTGAAACATTTCTTGATTTTAAGACTGGAATTTTTGTCTCTTCACATATATATGTGTGTGTGTGTGTGTGTGTGTGTATATATAGTGTAAATTTTAGACAATAAGACATTAAATCCTCAAAAGTTGATGTCTGCTTTTTATTTTGATGTCTCTGCTTCGTGTTTATAAAAAGCTGTTCCTGTTTTACCACCACAGTCTACGGACATACCACCCCGAGTGAGCCTGATCTCGCCTGTTTTACCACCATAATTAATTCTGACCATTCTGTCCCCTACTCATCTCCACTTAACCATTCTTACCCTGATTTTTTAATAAGATGGCTGCTATCTGGCCTGTTTAGTCCTTTAAGGTGTTTTCTATGTTGCTGTGCATAACTCAGCTTCATAAACCAATACTGGTCATTAGCACTTATGATCCTGTTTTCTTTTTTAAGGTAGCTTGTATCATTAATCAGCCCAGTGTTTTCCCATTTCATGAGTTATGTGATTTTGATTTAGCTGTAGTGACTGAGAAACACACCTCCTGACTATGAACAGGTACAGGACATGGTATAAGGAAAAGTGAGAATCACACCAAGTAACAAGACTGGGCCACTGATGGCGAGGAGCTCCATTGTTTCTAGCAACTGAGAAACACAGGCAGCAGGGACAAAAATTTGAAAACTGTAGACTGGCAACCATTTCAATTGCCAGATGTACCCTGAACCTCTACCAACTTCTTACAAATTGCTCATTTGCTTTATTCTTGTTAAAGTGTCACCAGTTGGAAATATCTCACAAGTAGAACCCATGAGCTTGTATATCATTAATAGACATAAATGCTCAGAAAGCAATGGTGTGGTTAAATTTTCCCATAATCCTAATTTCTTAAAATCATGATTTTCTAAACTCTAACCTACTATTATGGAGCCAACTTAGATAAGTTATCTCTTCATGTCATCGAAGTTCACTGCTTTATCATCAAATGTTTCACACTCTAGCTGTATAAACACTTCATTGTAGTTTGCAGGTGAGGAAACTGGAGCATAGAGAAGGCTAGCATCTTGTCTTCTTCTCCCCAAAAGCCCATTTGGAATCCATGTTAGATCACAAAATTACTGTTTGAGGTGGACTCCAGAACTTTCACGTTGCCCTGCAGTGTGATCCTTCCAGGAGAGTTGGAGGTTAGGGTGCAAGACTGGTTGTGGGAAGGACTCTCGAGGTGGAGTTGACTTCACTGCTGAGTAGATGAGGACACCAGGCTTCATGTTTGCCACCAATGTCTCTGTCTCTGACTTGTGTGATGATAATCAGTGTCTTGTTACCTTAGAGACTGTCAGGCCTGGCATCTCTGTTTATCTGCAGAACACTCAGTGGTTTCTGAAAACAGGTGTGGCCTGGTTGAGCACAGCATAGCCACAATTTTTTTGAAGAAGTTTCTTTGACTCTGACAGCTTTTACCAACTTTCCAAATGTCACCCAGTCTCCCTTAGGGGCTATTTGTCAAAGTCACTGTTAAACTAGTCCTTTACCTGTTTTTCTCTGTATTTTAAGAGATGCAATACTAGATAAACAAAAAGCTTACTGAGCTAAAAATGTGTTCTGAGTAGCAATTGTGTCTGAGTTGTGGCTCATATATTGACAGTGAGTTCTGGTCCTCTACACTGGTGGTGTGGCTTTTGAGGTAAATTACATGAAGAAACCTAGTTCTCATTTGGTAAATTCCAGTGGGTTGCAAGCTGAGGGAACTGATCCTATCACCAATCACCATAAATATGGCCTTATTGGTATAGAGTGAATGACCAGTAAAGAAATTGAAAGCACATTAATATTGGGTCAAGTTAAGCAAGAAAAATGAATTAGACCCTAAACACTATACCAAAAACAAAGAAAATTAATAGTGTTCAAACAAGTGACTAAATGCAGAAAATCCTGAAAATCAGTAAATAGGCAAAGAGTTTCAGAAACTGCATATATTTTGCTAGAGAATAGATATTTTTCAAAAGACAAGAATTTGGACTTTATCTATTGAGCAACTAGCAAGTAAATACACAAGTAACCATAATTTTTAAGGTTCTATAGGCCAGCACTAGGGTCAGAAAGGTAGACTTTTAGCTTAAAGGGGGAGAGAATCTGATTCCATGGAGTCAAGACATTCTAACAGGAAGCCAGCTAGTAACAGTGGAATGGGTGCCTCAGGACAATGACAATTCATGGAACAGGAGCCCATGCCAGGTAACTATTTGTCAACCTCCCCCAGGAAGAGTTCCTGTATGGAGAGAGAGATTACATTGGACCTCTAAGGTTCTTCTCTAATGTAAGATTCTATCTGTATAATTAATTGCCAGTCATACTCTTATGTATTGTCTGGGGCTCTCCTCTCTGTATCATTGAAATTTGGTTTTTCTTCTCCTTAACTATTAGATGATCGACTGGATTCACATCTTTAAATCAGCAGTCAGCAGAAGTAGTGATGGAGGACAGATACCTTCCTGACTTTTAGTCTGATTAATTAGTGCCCAAGAGCCTTGATTTAGGAAGATCTAGGAGACCCTGAAGCCCATCAGGTTGGAGTGTTGGTTAATACCCTATGAAATCAACCAGGTGCTCATCAGTACTTGCTTCCTTGAAGGAAAAAAATAATTTTACTTTGTGTTGGGGTTTGAGAATGATTTGATCTTTAGTGTTATTAAGTTAAGTGAGAAAAGGTTTATTTAGCTCACAGTTTGTAGAAGTTTTAGTCCATAATTGGCTGGCTCCAAGGCAAGGTGGATGGCAGACAGGTATCACAGAGGAGAAACAGTTCATGGCAGGCAGAAGGTAGCAAAAAATCAAAGGACTACCACATCTCTTTCTATTCCTTATATCTTATCCAGGCTACTTAGGTTGGGTAGTACTCACACCCTTAATCCAAGTGCCCTTGATCCTAGCATTGGACCATGAATCCATCCCAGTATCACACACTCTAGATCCAGCCATCTCTGAGAAAGTCTCACCTATGGCAGCATGAGGATTTGGGGGGACATCTAGAAACAAGCCATAACAGATGGCCAACCTACCTTCATCTCTTTTGTTGGTGATAATTAAAAGTATACAATCTGGAGCTGGGGTGTAGCTCAGTGGTAGAGCTCACACTTAGTATGCACAAAGCCCTAAGTTCAATCCTCAGCACCACAAAAAAACAAAATAAATATTAAAGTATGTAATCTGGAGCTAAGTTTTGGCTTAGCTCAGACTTAGCTCAGTCTCCTCTACACTGTGTAGCCTCAGGCACCCTGCTTTAATTTTATAGGGACCCATTTTCTCATTTCTGAAATGGAATAAGCACTATTAGGCAAGTCTAGAAGAATACAGTGAGAATATGTGAAAGTGCTTTATGTGTTGTGAAGCAATTTCTAATTTTTGCTAGAGTTATTTACCTTTCCTCAACTGTGTCTTGTGGTCAGTGTAAGAGAGAAAAAGCTCATTTTCATTCTTCACATTAGATAGTCTTTCTCAGAAGTAGTATTTCTGGGTCTTTCAATATATTCTGCAGAAATACAAATGATGGATGAGAACCATCCTTTTGAGTTTGCCCCAGCAGGTGAAACATTAAGATGAACACCTGGGAAATGATGTTTTCCTCAAAGTCTCAACTCTAGGTTGCCATAAGCTGAACAAATAGACAAGTAGCAAGAACTATTGGGTTTTGAAAGCAAGGCTAACAAGGTAATAAACCTGGAAATTCTCAGTGGGGGGGGGGCAATTCTTTGTGTTTGTCAATTATGGGAAGTTGATAGCCCCATCATTACTTTTACTATAAAAGAAAAATGTGCATAGATAATCCCTCCAATGCCAAGCATCAAAAAGAAAACTCCTCCAGGAGAAGAAACAAAAAATTTCACAGAATGAGGTTTAGCAGAGCCTCTCACATGCTTGTGGAAAATAAAACATGTGACCACACTACTTATAATCTCTGCCAATAAATATTTTCTTGTCTAATTCAAGCTTTTCCTGCATAGGGTTGAATCTACAGGCTTGGTTTTCTTTCAGAAGAATCAAAGAAAATAAGCAGCCACAAAACTTCACCCTATTTTCAAAGGTGCCATTGAAATGTTGCACTTCTTAATTGTGGCAAGGAGACACACCCTAAAAAAACAGCTCTCCACCTTCACAGAGAAACCAAGCACTTCGTGGTATCTTGTACATAACAAGAAAAATGAGTCCTACCTTTTAAACCCATTTTAGGGGTAACCAAGACTATACCGTTACAAAGCCGAGAAGCTGGCTTATTTTTTCACTCTGTCCCCTTTTTTATTTTTTTTACAGAAGGACAGCTGAGAATTTAAGCTACTATGCACAAATAGGCTTTCAGAGTAGGGCCTCATCTTGGCCTTCTTTCAGTACCTCAGGCCCACATATTTCCTCACACCAAGCCTTCATCAAAACCCTTTCTGTGGCCCATTGTGTTACTGTGTTTCCACAATTCTCTGGTAATGGGCACTAATCCTATTCAGTCATCTGAGTTCATTACCATTAAGTGTGATTTTCATTTCAGGTATCTGATTTCTGTGAAAAAGGGAGATTTGGCAGACATATCTTTATGTGGAAAGGAGTGGTTTCTGTTGGAGAGGTTTCATGTGGAATGACAGGCTGGCAGAAAAAAATTGTTAGTTGCTGACAAAAACTCTGGTAAAATCATACCACACAGAAAGCTGCGCATGTTGCCCACATGTGGACTCATTGCTAGGAGAAAGATACATGCTGTATTTCTACAGTTTCCTGGAAAGGTGGTTCCCTCAGAGGAAAGGAGCTCTGCTTTTTCAATGAAGCTTTCTCCTCAACTCTCCAGCCTCTGGAGTGTAAACTGATTGCTGGGTGTTCAGGCTGTGTGAACAAAATGAAAATAGTATCTTGCACACATAGATTGTTAATTTCCCTCTGTCCTCCTCCACTCTCCTGTCTACGGAATACTTCCAATGTATTCTTGCGTGATCATGGCAATTGTCTCCTTTAAAATGAACATTAAATTGTCGGATTTTGGTCACATTGGATCATTTATTAATTTGGTTCAGTTCTATAAATATAAATTCAGCCAACACTTCTGATCATCTACTATATGCAAGGCAGTATGTAGGCCACTGAGGATATAGAGAGAATGAAACATGGTCTTTGTACCAAGAAGCTTACTACTAGAAAAACATTAATGAGTAATAAATAAATTAAGATACATTGTGATAGGCTTGGGAATGAGGGGAACTTAGAGCAGAGACACCTACAGTCTTTCAGCATCAAGAAATACTTCATGGAGAACATGGTGTCTAGGCTGAATCCTGAAGAAAGCAGAGATGGGAGGCATGTGAAGGCACACCAAGAGTATGTGACTGTGCCATTGATCCAACCTAAAAGCAAGAGATTTCAGAGTACATGAGGGGAACTGAGTGTTTGGCAAGATCAACACAGAGTAGGAGAGGCAGAAATGAGGAGATGAATTTGGAGAGAAAATTGTTGGGAAGATTATATTGGTTCTTCTATATTTTTGGTATCATTTACAGCTAAAGACCCAGCTGCTCAGACTTATCTGCGAGCACAACTTGAATGACTAAGATCATAAAATTGGTTGAATGGGATTTGGAGATAACTTAATTAGCACTAAACCTCTGTGCATAAGTACTTTGCACAATGTGTAGACAGGTCCACAGCATCCTCTCCAAGAAGAGATGATTACCTCCAATGGAATGAATCCACTGCTTGATCAAGCAACAGTCTCTCTTCAAGTCCAAAGGTCTATGATGTTCTTTGACCTCTCTTTGAGAAAAGGTAATTTGATGGTTTTTGCCTTCAAAGTGTTTATATTTTAATGATAGTGTCAGTAATCCATTAATTTCTACAGAAAATAATCAGAAAATAATCACATATAAAATAGATAATAACATAGTAAGGAGTTGCATTACCAGGCTTTGAGATTTATTTTGTTTTCTATGACTTGGGATACAGCAGAGGACAAGAAACAGTCCATGCCATCAAGGAGCTGATAAAATAAAAGTAAAAGCATGCAAGAAAGCAGATAAGGATGCTTAATGCAATTCATATGCATGAACAATATGGGTGCATATGAACCTCAACTCACTAATGATGCCAATAGAAAGCCAGGTTAGTTCAGACATTCTAGGCAGTACCTGCCAAGGCTGCCTAAGGGAGGTGGGAGGGTGGAAAGAAGACTGAGTTACACAACAGGTGAATGTGAGGAACACAGAAACAGAGTCAACTGAACAGACCGTTGGCCTTTTAACTGTGAGTCCAGGGCTTCCCACTTGGTTTGGGATGGAGATGGTCCTGCTGAATCCCTTGTGTATTGGGTATTGTGCAAATCAAAAATTTTCACCCATGAACGGGAATTTTGTGGTGCATTTTATTTTTTAAAATCACTCTGCACTGTTTGATGAATGTCTGCATATTTTCAGGGGTTTTGGCCAGAATAAATTGCCTTAGAGTTGGGATAATTCCTGTAAATGACACCAAGACTATGGGGACTGAGGCCACTGCTAACCCTACGGCAGCTAGAAAGGAGGGTCCTAGGAGCTGATGGAACTTCAGGTAGAGGTCATGTCCATTTCCACAGCAAGCTGCACATGGATCCCACTGCCCACCTCTGTCCATCATCATGCAGAGGGTAATTACAGACCCATCTTCTCCAAATCCATGATTGTAAGGCAACTTTCATATTAGTTTTTTAAAACCAGATCTCTAAAGTCAAAGTCAGCATGGAATTTTAGCTATTAGCATAGTTCTTCTGCCTCAAGGAGAAAAATTTTTTCAACAGACATTTAGGAAAATCAACATCTTCACTTATGTCTCACATATAAGGGCTTCCTCTCCTCCCTAAATAATTGAGTTTTTCCATCCTCAGCCTGTCTGAGCTATCGCTGTGCAAGCATTGTGGGTTAGTGCTTGCATAGCCAAACCTTCCTGTTGTCTCAGAACTATCTGGCCTCATTGGGCTTGGTGCCTTGCATTAGTTTGCTATTGCTGCTGTAGCAAAATACCAAAAATTAGAGACTAAGGATTCTTATAATTCTCTCTCTCTCTCTCTCTCTCTCTTTCTCTTTCTCTCTCTCTCTCTCTCTCTCTCTCTATTTTTATGAGCCGAACAAAAAATATATACAATCTTGAACCTTTCGGCCAAAACATACTCATTCTAAAAGGCCAGAGATGACAACTGAATCTCTTTGTTTAGAACACTCTTTGGCTCCTTGCAGTCTTTTCTTAGCATCTCTACACCCATCAAGAGGTATTTCTAGAGCTCTACAGGAAGGCCCTAGAATTTCTTTACATGGCACACTGTTCTTGAAGGTTAATCACACAATAGATTGTACTGATTTTCACTTTTGTCACTGCTATTGGTAATCAAGAAAAGTGTATCAATATCTTATTACTGTGCCAAGTTTTCTGCTGCATTCGAGGGATTGTGAGGTGAATAAGACAGATGTTCCAGTATTGTGAACAGACTGCATTAAGTAAGAAAGCAGAATAGCAAGAAATGAATTACAGGCACTTATTACAGATACTGTGATAAACAGAATAGCAAAATTCGTAATACTCTAAGGCAAAGGAATGGAGGCTGGAGTCCAGATCAATGATACAACTAAAGGCTTAGAGCCTACATTCCCACAGTTTTCAGTATAACTGAGCAGAGCAGTATAAGTGGCTAACATAAAATGGCATGATTAGTGGTAGCCAATTATAAACATACACCAAAAACAGGAACAGAGATGCAGAAGGTAGATTTGTGGAACAGAGAGGAGATATCGGCTCCCATGAGAAAGGACGGTTGGGAACAGCAATGAGAGGAGCTGGAGAGAGATGAATGGACACATGCAAAGAGAAATTGAGGCTTTCAGCAAAAAGTTTTCAGTGCTAGGGGAACATTCCTGTCAGTAGGGTCAAATCAATCTGCAAATCATGTCCATAAGGGTGTAGACAAATCCAGATAATATTTTCTGTAGAGATGTTTGGTGTTGTTTTGAAATTTAAGCTCCTTGAGGCATGAGACTTTGTTTTACTTACTGCTCTAGATGCAGACCCCAGAAGAATTCCTGGCACAGAAAAGGCAATCAGCAAGCATTTGTCGGGGGGATAAGTAAATGAATGAATGCAAAGATAGAGGAATCAGGGAGGAACTGCACTTCAGAGGGAGACAGTAATAGGCAGATCTGGGTTGCCTCTGTGGAATGCAATACCACCACAAGCAGGCCCTTATCACTGCCCTTGCTGCCTGGGGGACCAAGATACCAATGCAGGGGATCTTAGGTGAGAGACACAGGTTGTGTGCAGACCTGAGTGAGGGTGGAAGCTGTAACAACTCTCTTGGGCTTGCCTCATGAGCCCCATGAAAACAAGAATGAGGAAAGAAACTGGGGAGTATTTCTAAGAATACCTTTGTGCTCCAACACATTCTTTTCTTTTTCAGGTGATCTGCTCCCCTCACCACTTCTAGAGGCATAGCTCACACCTCAGTCCTAAAAGCTGGTAGATAAACTAAGCTTTTAGCTGTTGGGAGAAAACCCTACAGACAGGGAACTGACAGATTGAAATTTGTTAGACTGCATACTGATTTTTAATGAAGTTTCAGAGTAATTCATTGCTATGATCTTTATGTCAGTCATTTTTCTCTTCATTTTGCCTCAGTTGGTCTTTTAATGCTTTAGGCCCTCCAGAGTCTGTGAAAATCCCTAGAATTTTCTTTAGTACCATTCAAACCAACTGGGGCTCTTCAGACAGAGTTTTGTGAATATAGTGAATCATGGGACATGGTGCTGCCAGATCGACCTTCTACTTTTCAGAACAGGAGCTGGAAGTGGGGGCAGTTAGCCATGAACGAACTAGAAGAGGCTTCTTTCCTCATCTCAGGTGTCTTCACCTGAGCACCTCCACCTTTTTCCTAACTCCACACCCTTTCATTAGAGGAAGCCATTGTGGTCTTCCATTACCCAGAGCAATCCCCCAGCAAGAGACAAGAAAGAAAATACAAATGAAATAAAGAGTCACGTGCCAGGACTGGAGGAACACAAATAGATCTGTGGCCTTTCAGAGCAGCCTCCTCGCCTATCCAACTGGCTGGTGAAGTGGAATGGGTGCAGCTATGCTGGAGAATCACGGGGTGAGGTACAGTGAGCACCGTGTCAGGCTGCAGAGCCCCTGACCTCTAAGGGTGGGTCCACCCATCGTGGCCAGTGGCAGAGAACTGGATACAAGGAACTTGTAAAGAAAGTCCATGAGGGGAAGTGAGACTGAGCTGAGGAGAGCTGGCCTGAAGCATCAAAGGGCCCTCCTGTGGGAAAGACCAATCATCTGACAAACACTGGCTTAATCCCCCTGTCTCCAGAGTGACTGATGGATGGTTAACTGAATGAATCTGTTTAATGACTGTTTGGAAAAAGGAAGTTAACGACCCAGTAGAAAATGATTCTCTCATCCCTGCTCTCAGCTAGCACTTGGCTCTGCCCTTGGAATGACGACAATGACTTTCATGTCTTGGACAGACTGAGGTTAGAAGTTCAGCGCAGGCTCTCAGGGGAGATCAGAAATGTCTCCACTTACTTTGACCTCATTGGTCTCCAGTCTCCCAACCCTAGTGCTATAAAGGGGACTATAACTTTCCCTTTCTTGGCTTACCAAATCCCTGGGGACTTTCCTACCATTTTTGAACATTTTAAAATTCAGTTATTTGGAATGGTTTGATTAAAATCCCTCCCAAAGAAAGCAAGACAGCAAACAGAGTCCTTGGCAACCTTCAGTGTTTCTACTTTCAGTGGGTCTCTGAGCTCCAGGCTCTTTTCAGTTAATTTTCCTGGTGGAACAAACCCAATGTTTTCCTCTGCAGCACCACACATCCCTACAGAACTTTCAGACTCTTCCTTTTCATATCCTTAAGGGAGCATCCTAAGAACCAAGGTTTTCAAGTAAAATCACTACAGTTAAAAGATAAATAGTCTGGAGATACACACATTTGGTTTATGAAAACTAACAAGTAATGATACAGAAAGAGCTTTAAGGATCTCAGGCAGAAGAGCTCTGTACAGGGTGTTGGTCTTCATATGCTTCAGAAAGCCTAGGGAAGCTCAGGGAGAAGGCGCAGCACATCTACTCTCAGCAGGGGCTATTTGTGTATCAGGTGAGGTTTAGGACTGGCTGTCACTCCAGACCACCAATGACCATGCGAATCTATGAGGTGTCTTCCTGCTGTGCTCCGTCCAGGGACAACTTGGCAAGCAGAACTTCAAGGATGCTCTAAAATTAGTTCTGTGGCCACCTCAGCATTGCTTCAGTTGAGAAGACACACTTGTGAGCCTTAGAGGGGGCAGTTCATCTTGAGCTGGCAGAGTAAAGACGCCAGCACTAAGCTGGGAGAGAATAATGGTGCCAGAACTGCCAAGGTTTGAATCTCAGCTCTAATTCTGTTGACCCTGATTTGAGACAAGGCACCTGATAGTTGTAATTTGTTTAATTTGCCTCTTTACAAAAACGGCAATGTAATTCATGCCTGTGTTGTAAATTCATTGTAAAGGTTACATATGTTTAGAATAGAGTTTAGCTGACAGTTACAATTCAATGAATTTTGGACATCACCACTTACTACCATATCTTTCCAATAAGATTTCTTGTGTAGGACAGATTCTGTTACCAAGTTACTAAGAACTCAAGTACATTGCTTTGAGTTTATTTTCAATCAAGGGAAAACTTTGAGGGAAATCAATATAAAAGTCTTTTAAATCACTGCCATCCTATCTGTTGAGCTCTGAGGAAGTATTATATTATTCTTTATCAAGTTTCTTAGAATGAATTAGGTTATACTGTTCAATGTGACCTATATGAATAATATAAAAATTATGTCATCAACAACTTCAATAAAACTAATGAATTGAGAACCAGCCCTGCATCTTGATCATACTGAACCTGAAGAAATTATTTTTTAAATTTTTTATTTTAATATAGCACAAGCAGATATTAATAAAGAAAATATGAAAGTCATTCTATGAAAAAATTCTTTCATGAGAAAAATTATTAGAGAATAACAATGGTAAATACACTGTGCATCATGATCTAAACAGAATATATTTTCATTTGATATTCTCTCATTTCCTAATAATGCTATACTTTTTTTTGCTTAAAGCATTTTAAGTGTTCTCAAAGTATCTCACATTCTGTATAATTTTGAACAATTGCTTCCTATTTCACTTTATTTAATATTCTTTTTGGTCTTTATTTTCACTTTCAGTTTCTCACACCAGAGAAACAATGTGATATTTACACATTTATGTTCAATTTATTTCACTTAAAAGTATGTTTCAAGGAGCATCCATTTACCTATAAATGTCGCAAGTTTATCCTTCCATATGGCCAAATAGTACTCCATTAAATTAAAAAAAAAACCCATACCTTTATTATCCATACATCAGTTGATGGGCATTTGGGCTGTTTCCAAGATTTAGCTATTACAACTGTCCCGCTATAAACATGGGTGTGCATATATCACTGTGGTATGATGGCTTTAATTCTTTTGGGAAGATACTCAGAAGGGGAATAGCTGGGTCAAATGGAACTTCTAATCCCAGTTTTTTGAGGAATCTCCTCACTGACTTCCACAATAGTTGTACCAAGAGTGCAGAAAGATTTCTTTCTCCCCACAGCCCCGTCAGCATTTGTTGTTGGTTGGTTTCTTGATAACAGCCATTCTTTCTGAAGTGAAATAGAATCTCAGAATTGTTTCAGTTTGCGTCTCTCAAATGACCAGTGATGTTGAACATTTTTTCATGTATTTATTTGCTGCTTCTACTTCTTCATCTGAGAAGTGTCTATTCATTTCAGATGCCCTTTTTTTTTTTTAGTTCTTTTATTGGTACATTTTAGGTATACAATTCGTTTACATTTATCATTGGGTGTGTGTACCTGTACATGATATATCTTGGTTCTTATTTTTTTCCCCATTACCTGTGTGCCCTTCACCCCCTCCACCC